>CAUJNA010000418.1:30000-234991 GCA_963377175.1 Effrenium voratum | reverse complement strand
CACACAAGCAAGTCCAATTCGTAGACTCTGGGGGGGTGGGTTTGGGGGAGGCGTTTCTAAGTGTTCACCCCCAGCTGATTTCAAGCTTCCGGCAACCCCAAGAAAACACCCGATGCCCCAAGGATGAATGTCTATATATATATATATATATGTAAATATATATGTGTGTGTGTGTGTGTGTTTATGTAAGTAGATCATGCCTTGCTCATACAGTGCTGACATGTATGGAGTATTGGTCATGTATACACACAAACAAGTCCAATTGGTATACTCGGGGGGGGGGGGGGTTGGGGGAGGCGTTTCTAAGTGTTCACCCCCAGCTGATTTCAAGCTTCCGGCAACCCCAAGAAACCACCCGATGCCCCAAGGATGAATGTCTATATATGTATACATATGTGTGCGTGTGTGTGTGTGTAGATCATGCCTTGCTCACACAGTGCTGACATGTATGGAGTATTGGTCATGTATTCACACAAGCAAGTCCAATTGGTAGACTCTGGGGGGGTGGGTTTGGGGGAGGCGTTTCTAAGTGTTCACCCCCAGCTGATTTCAAGCTTCCGGCAACCCCAAGAAAACACCCCATGCCCCAAGGATGAATGTCTATGTATATATATATATATATATGTATATGTAAATATGTATGTGTGTGTTTGTGTAAGTATATCATGCCTTGCTCACACAGTGCTGACATGTATGGAGTATGGACCATGTATACACACAAACGAGTCCAATTGGTAGACTCTGGGGGGTGGGGGGTGGGTTTGGGGGAGGCGTTTCTAAGTGTTCACCCCCAGCTGATTTCAAGCTTCCGGCAACCCCAAGACAACACCCGATGCCCCAAGAATGAATGTCTATATATATATATATGTGAATATGTGTGTGTGTGTTTGTGTAAGTAGATCATGCCTTGCTCATACAGTGCTGACATGTATGGAGTATTGGTCATGTATACACACAAACAAGTCCAATTGGTATACTCTGGGGTGGGTTTGGGGGAGGCGTTTCTAAGTGTTCACCCCCAGCTGATTTCAAGCTTCCGGCAACCCCAAGAAAACACCCGATGCCCCAAGGATGAAGGTCTATATATGTATACATATGTGCGCGTGTGTGTGTGTGTAGATCATGCCTTGCTCACACAGTGCTGACATGTATGGAGTATTGGTCATGTATACACACAAGCAAGTCCAATTGGTAGACTCTGGGGGGGGTGGGTTTGGGGGAGGCTGGGTTTGGGGGAGGCAGTTCTAAGTGTTCAAACTGAGCTGATTTCAAGCTGCGAGGTCTTCCATAGGGCACACACATATATATATATATATACATATCTATATATACATATCTATGTATATATTCAGTTTCGTTTGTAACATGCAGTATACTGTGTATTTACCTAGGTCAACATCCGTCTCACGCATGTCTACTCGGTGGAGCTAGACGAGGACAAGCGGAACTACTTGCTGGCTGCCTTCAAGGGCGTGAAGCACATGTACGCCGACGTCGCGTGCTTCGAGGAAGGTTCCGGCTTTTGTTTCATCTGCAAGAAGAAGCATGATCTGTCCGTGGAGTCGCACGCGGTGGACTTCCATTTCTGTGGGCCTTCATGCAAGGACATCAGCAAGTTGAACCGCAAACGAAAGCAGCACGCAGGCTGCTACACCGCCAAAAGCGATACTACAGGGACATCCGGCCCTACATACAAGAACGGGTTCGTTGCAGTGCCATGGCGCGAAACATATACATATATATACATGTATGTATGTATGTATGCTGTTGAGCGCTTGCTTCAGCATGTATATACATATACATAAATATATGCCTTTGTAGTCAGCGACGTGTATATATATATATATGTGTGTACGCGTATATATTCACTTGTAGCCTTTCCACGGATACACACATATGTATTTTTATAAAACGCTTCTAGGCGATGCGCTTGCTGAACCCAACCATCTCTGTGTACGAGAACGTGAAGGCGGCGTGCGACTGGACTTCCGGGCCTAATGGAGAAAAGCATCCGCCTGCCATCAACACGGTGGAGACGGACACGGCGTCCCTTGGCTATGACTTTGCATCTCAGCTCAGCACTTAATATGTTTTTCTCTCTATGTATATATATATATATATATTTGTGTGTAGGGAAGTAAATTAGCAAGAGGGTTGTTGGCTTCCCTTTGTTTCAAACCCACAAAGCACATCCTTCTGTGCCCAGGCATGGACAGTCGTGGACAGCCAAAAGTACCTTGTCCGCCAACGACGGAACCGCGTCTACGGCTGCGCTCAGTTGAACACTGGGTCCGCCTCAGATGGTTTCAGCCAGGTATTCTTGTCCACCGTTCGCAGCCTGCAAAGCGATGTCCACCTCACCATGGAACAATGCTTTGGTAAGGCACAGAAGGAAGAAGTTCGAAACAGCCGTGAGAAGCAGTTGCTGGAATCTGCGCTGGATCATTTTGGTGTGGCTCCTGGATCCAATGTTTTTGTGGATATGTCAACCTCATCATCTAGGAATCCAGAATGCAACCTGAATGCTGCAACATGCGTCACGCCAATGCATCCAATTTATTCGGCTTGGTTGGGCAGGTACCTGAAACCGGTCGAAATTTTATCATGCCAGGGAATCTGGCGGGCCGACGCAGAGAACACCGAAGCATTCGACCGCATGGTCGATAGCCAGGGGCAGGAGCTTGCGGGCAATTCATTCACGGGAACCACTGTACAGGCCGTAACTCTGGCAGCTCTCATCGCTTGCGATGCTTGGCGGCGTGATGCAAGCGACACAGGCGGTTCTCCACCCATGGCTTTCAGTGATCGTGTGCCACCCCGGCGGTTGCGCCAGAAAACGCCCTCGAGCCTGGCCTTTGCTCCAGTTGCTGCGAAGGTGCGACAACTGGCCAACAAGAAGAAGAAGAAACATGATCCCTCCAAGGAAGATACCGAGAGAGACACCTACGGCAAGGGCAAGCACGCGATGGCCTCAATTTGGGATAAAGAGATGATTTGCCAAGCGCACGAGGCTGCCGTGAAGAAGGGCGTGAAAAAGATGTGTGCCCACATGGAGGGCCTCAAGTTGACGGGATACTTCCGTGGCTGCTTCTGTGGCTCCAAGTGGGGCAAGGCGCGGAAAGAGCAGAACTGGACGCTCTTGTGCAAAACGGCTCCTGCGATCTGCAAGCGGTTCAAGGAGTTGCCGAACAGCGTGCGGCGCATCCTGAACATGTCGCACTTAAAGAATGAGTGGGGCTACACCCAGAAGGCGGACAGCGTGCATATCCCGTACCCGCTGCAGGTTTGCATTGAAGATATGGTGATGGAGCGCATCGTGCTTGGTGAGGAGGTCACCATGCAGTTTGTGGCCAACACAATGTCCTTTGCCATCGACCTCTGGAACGAATCTGTAGGCACCATGCAGTCCTTTGCCATCGACCTCTGGAACGAATCTGTAGGCACCATGCAGAATTTGTTCTATGAGAAGAGCCTGGAGATGCTGCAACAGCAAGATGCAAACTTTGCCAACCTCAGTGAGGATGATGTGGACAAAGCTATCAATTCCATGACGGATGCTGCCATGCAGATGCTGAAGCCGATTTGCATATGCCCAGGAGATGCATCGGTGAAGAAACGAGCCCAGCGCTTGTGCAATCAGTTCGGCATCAAGCCACGAAGCAACGAAAAGCCAGGTGCACATCTTGAGTATGACCATCCAGCATTGGAGAAGGTGAGGATTTATGTGCGACACACAGCACGTGAGCGGGGAGTCCATGAACGGCTAATTGCAAATTTTGATCAGGTCTGGTCGACGAATTACAGACCACAAAAGAAGACCCTGCAGAAGCCTGCTTCATGGAGGAACCGTGAGAATGACCCCCTGACTCGAAGCCTCTACATGCGCAAGGTTAGGCACAACCTGGAAAGATCGTTGGACCTTCCACTCACAGAAGATGACCCATCAGCACCACAAGTCAAGACCACTGCCAGCGTGCCGCAAGTCACTGGCTTGGCCGCAGCCAGAGGAACGGTAGATGAGTGGCGTGTTCCCCGCACAGTCACTACACTCTCCTTCATCGACGGCTACGTGGGGCGTGCCTATGTCACCGTGAGCGCGGGCACGGTATCTGAGGCAGTCCGGGCCAGGGTGAACAAGGAGCTGAGCAAATACATCTACGTTGCGGACGTGCAACCTGGCTCGCACATGTGGTCGGAGACGACATTCATGTATTACCTTGACTTCCTGGCTGAAGAGGTGCGCAGTCGCAGGAGGCAGCTGGGCCTAACCGCGCGTGACAAGGCGTTGGTCATGATGGACCAAGCTGGGGCGCACATTTCGAAGACCTATCGAAAGCTCCAAATGCAGTGGTGTGAGCGTCACAACATCGAAGCTCAACACTCAAACGCAAAATATGTATATATATATATATGTATTTAGTTGTGTTTTGTTGTGAAAACGACATATGTATATATGCATAAATATATATGTACACACGTTAATGCTGTGCACACGCAATCTTGTTTTTTATTCGTATGTAGTTATTTAGCCGGTTTATTGACTAAGGAGCTCATGGGGTCATGGTCCGAAGTGCCCGTGCCGGGCGGGTTTGGTGCGGCAGGGGGACCAAATGACGGCTGGCATCAAGCTCTGCATTCACTCACACAAGGCTACCTGCGGTGTGCAGTGGGATGGGGCTCGGCCCCAATGATCCGCAAACGGTTGGACGAGCTCCAGATGAGCGTGCAGGCTGTGCCGTCTACCAAGTGACTCAACCGCACCCCCACACACTAGACCTCCAAGAATTCTGATTAAATGCAGAACTGCCTTTTTTTGAACTGGTTTGGCTGGAATTGGGTATATATATATATAATCAAGTTGGTTCCCTTTTTGCTGGATTTGAGTTTCCATCCGGCTTGAGATTCACTGGATTTGATGTTGCGTTTGATTTAGCATTTGGAGTTGCATTTTGTTTCTGTATTGCTGGGTTGGATTGTTTGCTTCAGTACGCACACCCGAGCCAAGGTGCCCGGTGGAGATTTCCATGCGTGCGGATGCTTGGGCTTTGGCACAGCTTGCAAGCCCAGAGTGGCTTTGAGTGGCATTTGAGCGGCGTGACCCACTGACACACATATATATATATATAGATGCAAATACATATTTTGTATATATATATATATATATCAACTGTATATATATATATATTTGTGTGAATTTGCATACGCAAACAGAGTTGAGCGTGAATCCGCTTTTGTACCGACACGATGAGGCATAACAAGCTCGTGTGGCTTGCTTGGCACCAGCGCGGGTATACATCCCAGCTGGACATCGCACGGTGGCTCTTTGACGGATGCTCAGCTCCACCTGATATAAATAAATATATATATATATATATACCCATGTGCTACATTTTGTGAAAGTTCATAGAAGGGTTTGTTTCTAAGTGTTCACCCCCCAGCTGATTACAAACTCGGATGCCTTCATTCCAGGGTTCCCGGTCACGCTTGTTGCCCAAGGAAATCAACAGAGTGTGATCGCTCAGCTTCAGCGGAGCCGTGACTCCATGACACGACTATGCCACCTCACCGAGCTTCCTGAGTTTGCCGGCGAGGAAGATGGGGAGATGGAGCATATGCGCATGCATCAGATTGATGGTGAGACCTCGTACCAGTGGGCCATCCAGCTGAACGAGGACGTCAGCAGCCGTCGCTTGCTCCCGGAATACGTTGGCAAGATTCTGGGGATGAGGGTGTGCAAGTTTGCCCAAGAGCATGCCAGCTGGGAGGGGGCCATCCGCAAGCGTGCTGAGATGGGCAAGCCGCTTACCAACACCCAGCAGGTCAGGCACACCGTTTTTCTAGCAAGCGCGCAGGAGAAGCTGATTTTCTGCAAGCGACGGAAACGCCTGATCTGCGACGCAAAGCAAGTCAACAAGGAGTGTTTTGCCTTGGAGCTCAACCTGAGCGATGATGCCACCAAGCTGACACTTGCACCGGTGAGGGGAACTGCACACAGGCTCGTGCTGCTCAAGGCCGGCACTATGGATGCCGCCGCGTTGATTCCTTCCGAGTTGGACAGGCCGGTTCCTGGAGATATCGTTCCCGATGACCAATCAGATGGCGACGTGGAGAACGAGGGGGAGCCGCTGGGTGAAGACCAGATCCGCGACTATGCGGATCAGATGCACCAGTTCAACAACCCGGCTGATGCAATTGAGGAGGAGGCCGGTGTCGACGTCTTGGCAGACAGCGATGACGACCTGGAAGCACTTGGCCTGAGCCATGCAACGAGGGTCAAAAGCTTCCACACTAGGGAATCCTGGGTCGCGCTAGAGCACAAGGGCCTAACCGACCTTCCAAGGCACGTTCAAGGTTGCTTTGTGTCGTGCCATGCAACCTCCTGTCAGTGGCAGGGCTTCTATCCAGGGTGCACCACCGGCATGTCGGCCAAATGGGGTGGATTGACACGCAGGTCTGAGAAAGAAGCCTGCCTAGTTGCGATCAGGGCTGTGTTGCAAGCGCATGTGGCAGCGCATCGGAAGGACGCTGTCTGGCGGAAACAGCTGGACAAGGTCGTGCATGCCCTTGCAGCGGATGTTCTGTGATCAGGTGCCTACATATATATACCTACATTTTTTTTAATACATATGTATATATATATATATATATCCACATGCCTTTGTATGTACCATGACTCGTTATAAGTGCGGTGTAGCATGCTTCTCTTGACGCATCATCACATGTCAACCTGTGGGGAGTGGGTTTGCATACATCCGGACGCCATCAATGATGGCTGACTGATGTGGAATGACAAGCAACAAGCTTGTGTTCTTGCATGGAAACACGCACGCGTGCTTGGAAGGAGGTGCATCACTATGTTGCATCCTCGTGCGTGTGAGCCAACGCGTGACGTGGAGTCACGTGTGAACCTGGAGTTTCATAATTCAGAGTCCGTATTGGCAATGCACAAACTCATGTGTGGGAGCAAGGGGCGAAACCAGGGTAAAAAAAAGCTGGTCGCTGCGCCGCATTGTGACCCAAACCTTGGATGCAAGTGTTTCCATACATATAGATAATTAAATACTTGAAATCACAACCTCACGTATATGATGTTCGACAGCCAGGTGCTGGGCTACAATTCGTGGGAGTGCCTGGGCCATGACCCGGAGTGCCGGGTCATGGTAATATAAACACAAGAGAAAAGTACATATATATATATATACACATGGTAGCATTTCAATGCTGCACCAGATGGTTTTTCTCCTCGTTTTGAATTACTCTCCCATGGGAGGGTGGTTGCCCAGACTTCCTCCGACAATGAATGCATCCACAGCTGCAACTCCTGACCGCCTCATCCGCCAGGCCAGATTCCACGAGTATGTGCTGCCGGGAGTCGCAATCCGCATCCAGCTATGTAATATGTATCTGTATGGAAATCCGCACTTTGGCAACTCGGATGCAGTTGTTGATTATATATATATACATATTATGGAAGTCATTTGAGCTTGCAGTCATTTGAGCATGCCTTGCACACACGTGCTGACAAAGATGTATATAGCAATGCTCATGCATACACATAGACAAGTTGAATTGGTAATTGTTTGGTATTTGTTAGCGTCAGGGGGAGGCATTTCTAAGTGCTCACCCCCAGCTGATTTCAAGCTTCCGGCAACCCGGAGAAAGCACCCATGCCGCCAGGAGGAAGGTCTGGATGTATATATATATATATATATGTGTATGTGTGCAAACAAGTCCAATTGGTAGACTCTGGGGGGGGTGGGTTTGGTGGAGGCGTTTCTAAGTGTTCACCCCCAGCTGATTTCAAGCTTCCGGCAACCCCAAGAAAGCACCGATGCCCCAAGGATGACGGTCTATATATATATATATATACATGTGTAAGTATATGTGTATGTAAATAAATCATGCCTCACACATGCACTGACATATATGTAGTATATATATATATATTGGTCATGTACATACACAGACAAGCCCCGTTGGTCGAATCTGGGGCGGGTGGGGTGGGGGGGGGGGGCGTTTCTAAGTGTTCACCCCCAGCTGATTTCAAGCTTCCGGCAACCCCAAGAAAACACCCGATGCCCCAAGGATGAATGTCTATATATATATATATACATGTAAATATGTGTGTGTGTGTGTTTGTGTAAGTAGATCATGCCTTGCTCACACAGTGCTGACATGTATGGAGTATTGATCATGTATACACACAAACAAGTCCACTTGGTAGACTCTGGGTGGGTGGGTGGGTTTGGGGGAGGCGTTTCTAAGTGTTCACCCCCAGCTGATTTCAAGCTTCCGGCAACCCCAAGAAAGCACCCTATGCCCCGAGGGTGAAGGTCTATATATATATATAAATATGTGTGTGTGTGTGTTTGTGTAAGTAGATCATGCCTTGCTCACACAGTGCTGACATGTATGGAGTATTGATCATGTATACACACAAACAAGTCCACTTGGTAGACTCTGGGTGGGTGGGTGGGTTTGGGGGAGGCGTTTCTAAGTGTTCACCCCCAGCTGATTTCAAGCTTCCGGCAACCCCAAGAAGGCACCCGATGCCCCAAGGATGAATGTCTATATATATATATATGTAAGTATGTGTCTATGTAAATACATAATGCCTTGCTCACACAGTGCTGACATGTATGGAGTATCGGTCATGTATACACACAAACAAGTCCAATTGGTAGATTCTGGCGGGGGTGGGGGTGGGTGGGTTTGGCGGAGGCGTTTCTAAGTGTTCACCCCCAGCTGATTTCAAGCTTCCGGCAACCCCAAGAAAGCACCCTATGCCCCGAGGACGAAGGTCTATATATATATATATGTAAATATGTGTGTGTGTGTTTGTGTAAGTAGATCATGCCTTGCTCACACAGTGCTGACATGTATGGAGTATTGATCATGTATACACACAAACAAGTCCACTTGGTAGACTCTGGGTGGGTGGGTGGGTTTGGGGGAGGCGTTTCTAAGTGTTCACCCCCAGCTGATTTCAAGCTTCCGGCAACCCCAAGAAAGCACCCGATGCCCCAAGGATGAATGTCTATATATATATGTAAGTATGTGTCTATGTAAATACATAATGCCTTGCTCACACAGTGCTGACATGTATGGAGTATCGGTCATGTATACACACAAACAAGTCCAATTGGTAGATTCTGGCGGGGGTGGGGGTGGGTGGGTTTGGCGGAGGCGTTTCTAAGTGTTCACCCCCAACTAATTTCAAGCTTCAGGCAACCCCAAGAAAGCACCGATGCCCCGAGGACGAAGGTCTATATATATACACATAAATACGTGTGTGTGTGTGTAAGTAGATCATGCCTTGCCCACATAGGTGCTGACCTAAATGGAGTATTGGTCATGTATACACACAAACAAGTCCACTTGGTAGACTCTGGGTGGGTGGGTGGGTGGGTTTGGGGGAGGCGTTTCTAAGTGTTCACCCCCAGCTGATTTCAAGCTTCCGGCAACCCCAAGAAAGCACCCTATGCCCCGAGGATGAAGGTCTATATATATTTATATATATATATGTATAAGTAGATCATGCCTTGCTCACACACGCACTGACATGTATGGAGTATACATTGGTCATGTATACACACAGACATGCCCAATTGGTAGAATCTGTGGGGGGGGGTGGGGGCGGGTTGGGGGAGGTGTTTCTAAGTGTTCACCCCCAGCTGATTTCAAGCTTCCAGCAACCCCAGGAAACCATTCCATTATCCTTATGGTTTGTTTCATTATTGTCCATGGTGTCGTGCGGGTTTATGGTTTTTTCTTGTTTTTTTGTTTATATATCGTTGTTTTCTGTTGAAACAAGGACATTCTGAAAACATGATGACAAACGTATGATGTCCACGGGAAGTTCTGAAAACCAAGGAAATGTCATCAAATCATCATTTGTGTGTCATTGTTCATTGTGTCATCATTTTCATAATGTGCTCATCTTGGCTCATCATTGTTTCATCATCTCGTCATTTGTTTATCCTTGTTTTTAGTCAAAAAACATTTTTCCTTCGTGATGTGTAGGTTGTTTTTTGTCTGGCTGCCCGAAGATCTCTTAAGTCTATCATGTATATATATAGTTATGCTGTTTTTTTTTTCTTGCGTGGACTCCTTTCTCTCTCGGGGCAACACACGTAACCAATGCTTAGAAGTTGCAGGTACCTCTCGGGCAACACTTGGAAACGTTTCTAAGTGTTTGACGGCTGGTAATATGCATCAGAATCGCCACAAAGGCGAAAAAACGTTTCTAAGTGTTGGTCGGCCGAACCGTTTCTAAGTGTTGATTTTTACTGTTTTTTTTTTTCGTTTCTAAGTGTTTGTCGGAAATTTTGGAAACCAAAACTGTTTCTAAGTGTATGTCCGTCACTATAAGCCCACCAAAAAAAAGGGGGGTACCAACAACAACCAAACAAAGAGACGAGTGCCCCCCACTTGTTTGCCGGCTTCGCATTCCGAGGATGCGAAGGAGTACTTTGAGTACACCCCCGGGGTCCTGCGGGCTTTCGTAAAACCCGCGCACCTGGACTCGCTCACCTTCACTCTGCAGCCCGTCTTGGAGCGGAAGATGGGGGTGAAGTACATCTGGGGCGAGGTCAAGGACGGACGGCCAAAAGGCCAAAGCCACTCGCTCGAGTTCCGGTTCATGGCAGCGGTTTGCGCCATTTGAGTGGCAAACGGAAAGTTTGATGACGGTTTGTTGTTCAAAAGGTCCGTGATACATGGGATGACCAGGGAAACACCCACCAAACAGTATTTTGACTTTCGCCGCTAAATGGGAAAAGTTACCCCACGGTCATCTTGGGGCGAGGAATGTTGATCAACACCCATGTGCAAGTGTGCGCGCTCTATGTCAGGCCATCCGGTTGCTGTTGGGCATGGATGTTTCCAATGTTGTGAGCGTATATGGCCATGGGTCAAAATCCAAATCGGTTATCCCGCAGTAAACATCCCAATCCCCACTAACATAGACTAAAATGGGTGGTGAATTCACCTACCCCAAAATGGTACCATTGGTTTTGAACCATGGCCATATGGCATGAATTCTGGCAGGGATCTAGGGTGTGTCTCCAAAAGTGTTCGAAGCGTAGCTGTGGCATGCAGGAGCTGGACGGCGACAAGAAGACGGCCAGCATCAAGGCCATTTGAGCGAGTCATGCCCAGTTCAATTGCGTTGCAGAATTCCGCGGGCCTCTTGGTGATAAGAAGGGTTTGGCGACCTGGGTCGGAGTCTGGGGATTTGCCCTGAGTCCATGCCGGGGCTTTGCCTCAACACCATTCACAAGCACATGGGTATGGGTCAAAATTAAACCTCCGGCAGTTGGACCGCCACCCACATCCTTTGCTCGTTCCGACTTTCTTTGTCCTGTGGGGTAGGCCATATGCTACCAGCGAGTGGACGAGATCGGGTTCGACTACTGCATCATTTGCTCCGGGTGCAACTTTGGGCCCTTCAAACCCATGGGCGAGGCCTTGTGGTTTCCAACCGTCCACGAGGAGAATCCTGCGCTGCACATCTGCCGAAGAAAGCCATGGGGCATGGATCGGCATGGTGCTCTCTTGGATCTTGAGGGCCAGGGGCCGGAAGAAAGGCCCATCGAAGTAAGACAGGCTTGAGCCTCACCTGGCCGGTTTGTGCGACAGATTCTTGCTTGACGTCCTGCGCGCTTGCCCCAGTTCCGCGTTACCTCCCCCCTTTTAACGCCCCAGCTTGTTCCCCACAGAGCATGCCCAACCGACCAAGTCCCATCGCCGCTGGGACGTCGTCTTTTGCCGTCTGCGAAGTGCGAACCCGCAGCCGCGAGGACGCACGGGCCGTCAGCGATTGGAAGCACATCGACGAGCGATTCCTGGAGGGCCGACGAAGGCACGTGCTGGAGGAGTACTACAAGCTCCAGGAGTGCTCAAACGGGCTTGGTGATTTGAAAGATGGGTACCCTCCACAATAAGGCGCGTGGCTTTGATGTCAAGCCCTCAAACATGGAAATCTCAACAAAGACACAGCCACTGCAAGTGAACCAGCCATCGGCCACAGGAAGTAGTCGTGAGCTCTTTTTGCAATCCTTCCTTCTCAGTTGGGTCTTCCATTGAAATCTGTTGAAGGTAAAAACCTTTCGACTCTGGGCTCGGTGCTCACCGAGCCTGGGGAAGGGCTGGTTTCAGACCGCTGCAAGAAACCCGATGTGTTGTGGAGGGCCCAAAAAAGAGCCTGACCTCTTTAAAAAAAAAAAACACTTTTTCAACTTGTTGGGTAGCATGGGCTATATGTCTGTAAAAGATTAACTTCCCCAGGGCTTGGAGTTTTAAGGGGTAAGTTTTGCTTTTACCACCCATTACCCACCCATACCCACCCTATACCCACCATACCCACACATACCCACCCATTACCCACCATACTCCACCCATACCACCCATACCACCATATCCCAACCATACCCACCCACCCATACCCACCCACCCATACCCATACCCACCCATACCCACCCACACCCACCCATACCCACCCACCCATACCCACCCACCCATACCCACCCATACCCACCCATACCCACCCATACCCACCCATACCACCCATACCCACCCACACCCATACTCACTCACCCACACCCAGACCCACCCACCCACACCCAGACCCACCCACCCACACCACAACCCTTTGTTTGCGGTCCCTTTGAGAAACCTCCCTGTGGGTGTCCCCTTTGAATTTTGATGGTACCCCTAAGGTGGGGCGCGCCGATGTTTTCTTTCACTTCGCCATTTTTCTTGTGGTTAAATACCAATGTTGGGTGTGCCTTCTGTGTGGTTGGGCCTTTTTTTTGTTGGTTCGCCTTCTTGGTGGTCAAAGGCGAATTCACCGGCCCTTGCCATTTCTGGGGGGGGGGGGGGTTCCGGGGGGTTGCGGGGGCTCCGAGCCTCCGACCCTCCGGGGGCGGCAGGACCTGAACCGGAAGAAGTCCACGGTGCTGGTGGTGGGCGCCGGCTTCATCGGGGTGGAGTGGGCCACCGAGCTGGCGCCGTGGGAGAATGAGATAAGGGGATGGGGACGAGTTTTTCTTTTTTGGTGGGGGGGGGGGGACGAGTTTTTTTTTTTTTTTTGGTGGGGGGGGGGGGGGGACGAGTTTTTTATTGGGGGGGTCGGCGGGGGGGGGGGGAATAGGGGGATTGAGGGGAGCCAAGAAGCAAGATAGTGGTTCTATGATGTAGGGGGGATCCAAATACAGCCAAGAAGCCGTCAGTATCCAAGTCCGGAAGAAGAAGGAGCAGCCCTGCGGCCATGAACCCATGGCTTGGGAATACTAGCTGGTGGTGGGGAGCCAAGAAGTTGGGGGGATCCAATATGGGCGTTTGGGGAGCCAAGAAGCCGTCAGGATCCAAAACCTGTTGGAGCTACCCATCGGAGTCCTGTAAGGCTAGCACACCCAGTTGCCCAGTGGATTTCGCCCCCCCCCCTAGTGTGTTTCCTTTTTTTGTTTTGCGTGTTTGTGTTTTTTTTGGTTTGGGGGGGGGGGGGTAAGGCTTCCGATTCCTTTAAACTCCACCAAAAAAGGGCGCCGATTCTTTCTTTCCCTGGGCCACTGAGACGGGGGAAAGTTCAACCAGCAGCTGGACCGGTGAAATCCATCACCGGGGTTGTGGGGTTACCCTACTTTTGACCCACAGCCACTTGGGGACGGGGATGAAACATGAGCGGCCCTTCTTGTTGTTTTTTTTTTACATTGGAATTTCCAACATGGCTTTGGTTTCCTTTTATGGGTTCCCCGGTGCCAAGGCCAAAAAACGAGGAGCCCAAATGGGGTTGGCCGGACTGGCCGCAAAAAAGGGATCCGAAAGAAGGGTTGCCCGCATGGACGGCTGAACCTGCGGGAACACCCGTGGTTTTTGTTTGACCCACAGTCCAATCTGGAACATCTGAACATTTTTGGGGTGTACAGAGCTGCGATGGGCTTTGCTCCTGCCTGGTGCAGGAACTTGGCGGGTAAGGTGGACCAAGATGAAGAATCTAGGTTTTGCAGGGTCGTGGGGATCAAAAGGAAAGTAATCCCATACCCTCCGACCGTCAGGAGGTGCACAAAAAAGAAGCGTGGTACATGCAGTGCTACTGTGGATGGACGAAATCCTGCACCACTTAGAAACCATGGTTGAAACCATTGTTCATTGGTATTTACAGGGGTTTCATCATTCCGGGGTTTCTTAGGTGGTGCGAAATGGATTTCGCCCATCCACAGTATGGAGTTTTTTCAGGGGCCTGTTTGCCATGGGGGCTGAGGAGCACTACTTTCCGGACCTGAAGTTGACGATCATCGACTTCCTGCCCCGATGCTTGGGCCCTTTGCCCGACAGCGCGGCGGAGTACTGCTCGGAGTACATGACCTCTTGCGGCATCAAGGAGCTTCTTGGCTTAACTGCTGTTGGGCAACGGACCTTTAGGCTTTAAGCTTTTGGTTAAACTCAAGTTGGGTTTTCCACTAAACCCCAAACAGTTGAACTTTTTGCAGGGGGGTCTCGCGAGCAACCAAGCATGGCGGGTCCTCAAATCAGTTTGGGCCGTGATTGTCGCGTGCCTGCCGGCTCGCCGTCCATGCCTTGCAAGTCAAGGACACCCACATCGTCCCAAAGGTCCATCTGAGTTGACTCGCAAAGGCTTGACCTTCAGGTGACCAAAGTCCAGGAGCTCAGGAAGTGAGATCGTGAGAGGGGGCCCACTGCATTACCCTATCCAACCATGGAAGTGGACGTCTCGGTTTGCTCGCTTCGAATCACCGATCCAAATTCGGGAGGGTCCCTGAGGTAGCGGGCGGAGGTGCTTGCCCCACAATTTTCGAGCGGGCATTCGCCCCCCACCCCAAAAGAGATTGGGCAAAATCATGGTTTACTGGGTTGCACTCTGAGACATTTTTTATTTTTGCGGATTTTGCTTCACCCTTTTTGGCACTCAGCGCTGTTTGGCTGCGCCTCCGGAGGGACACAGAGGCCCACATGCACAACGCATAACGAATAAAGGAGCCAATCAAAGCAGATGATAGGCCCCAACTTTCTCAAATACTAGACAAGAATCTTTGAGAAAACTAATCTGCTCTCTTGGTGGCATGTTTGAGGGGAGGGGAGATAGCCGTTGCAGTATTGTGTGTTCCCATGAAGCGACATCAGTTTGTAGTGACCTTTGTCTAATGCTCAGCGCTCCCGTTGCGAAAGCAGGGCAAGGGCATAGAAATGTGAGTATTGCATTCTTGTCGACGGACGCCTTTCCCCCTAGCAACGTAGAGGCGCGTTGAACAAATCGACGCGTTTTTTTGCCCAAAAGACGTTTGAGCTCCGCGCGCGGATCTGGCTCTGGCTCAGTGCGCCGCAGCACCACCGTGGGCGGTCCCTGTGGGCTTGCGCTGCGGGTGGCTTGCAACATAGACTCCCTTTTAGCCCCCATAGGTCCACAAGTTGTTTGTCGAGTTTGCTGCCCAAAAACCCAGCTCACTGCGCGCCTTGTCGGAGCTGCAAGACTGGTGTCGGCCTGATGAGGGCTGGGCCACTGTGACGTACGACGTCCCTTGGCAGCATTGCGTCATTCGCATCGCAAGGGGCTGCATTCTTGTTTGTGGAGACGTTTGTCAGGTACGCGCCCCGGTGGCCGTGGAGGCGAGCGACACCTGGCAGCCTGCCGTGGACCCTCGCACTCAGGATTCAGGAGGTGCTCGGGAACGAGCAGCTGCATGCCATGATCGTCATGCTTCAGAAAGCGGCTGCTTGGCGAAGGGACATTTGATTCTCGCTGGGCCAAACTTTTTGAAGGGCCGCTGCTTGGGGGGCTCAAGATACACACGCACACACACACACACACACACACGCGACTTGGGGCAACAAAATGGCTAGCTCGTCTTCGCTGGTTACGCAAATGAGACGCGCCGCCGCAGAAGAAGACGCGTGGCATCGGCCTCTTTCGGAACGTAGGGCGCAGTCACTAGCGCGCGGCCATACAATTGCGCCTGCTTTCCGAAAGGTTTCAGCTGCTCCAAAGCGCTTCTGTTCAGGGCGGACGCGTGCGGCAATAAGCTTCGTTCTTGACGCGTGGGGCAGCTCCTTTTTTCTTTCTTTGCGCGGTTCATACGCAGGGCCTCCACTGGGCTTGGGCTGTTGGAGCTGGTTGTTTCAGGGTCTTTCGGAAGCAACGCTTGAGCGCCACGCCCCGCCGCTCCCGGGTAAGATCTGGTTGGACTTTCTAGTCCAGGCCTCGAAGTGCGGAGGCCAAGGTGTTTTCGTCATCGCGCGTTAGGGAAGCTGTGCTAGAAGCAGTGGGGTGAAGCACGTGCCAGCACGGCGCACTCACGTTGCGCTAAGCGCTGCCCTACACAGCAATCTCTAGGAGCACCTCACATCATAGGCTTGGGCCGGGGTTATATATCTCACAAGCAGACGTCGCAGAAAAGAGCGCTGTGCATTTGCTTCGTTGCACCGACAAGCGCGCCCCTGCGCTGCAAAACAGGAGCAAACCCTACAGCCCAGAAGATCCCCAGAGTTGGTCTCTAACAACAAACCACTTCTGCGGCCCCCCCGAGACCCGGCAGCAAAAATCAGCGCCACCCGTGTCCAACAAGTCTAGTCTAGCGCGAGGAACGCACTTGGGATGAACATCTACACAATGGCAGCAGCGGGCACCTTTTTTTGAGACGCAGCCTGTGCAAGCCAACTCTACAGACATGACAATGGCGCAGCTTAAAGGGATGGTTTCCAAAAGTTGGGTAAGCCCCTCGCAGCTTGGATGGATGCGCTATATATAAGCCCCCGTCAACAATAACGTTTACGCATTACCCAGCTAAGCTTGTCAGTCAGTAGCACGCCGGCAAGCTTCGATAGACCTGCCCCAAGGGAGAAACCTTGCGAGCAAAATGCCTTGCGGTAATACTTCACTTTGAAGCACTTAGCACACTTGGATGCCCTTACTTAGACATCCACTACTCACTAACATGTATTGTGGACATGTCTGAGCCTGGGGGATGCTCATAATTCGCTTGGTGTCAGCTGACGGAGCTTTTCGGAACCCGTAGGCTCATAGGTCAAAGAAGCTGGGCCACGGCCGCTTTACCTCCTTTTTGTAGCTGCCGAGACGCTGAGTGGTCTGGGAGCAGACATCGGTAAGGCAAAGGCTGTGTCGCTAACGGGGGGCGCGCAAGTGTCTTGACAGTTCGGAGTCGGCTTGCTGTCCAGGACTAAGTTTTGTTTGCGGAGTGGCCCTGGTGCGACGCAGTTGTGTTGACTGAGAGTCAAGGCTTCTGCGCATCGAAGCTCTTGCTTGTCATTGCAAGTTTCTGCATTCGTGTTGCTTTTGCTCCGGGCCAACGAAAGCTCAGCGCAGCATGGCGCACACATGGGGCCACGCGTATGCCGACGCGGCTGTCCATGCGTCGGAGGCATGGCTCTTGCAGCAAGGGCAAAGACTTTGCGCAGGAGCTTAAGGCCTGCCTCACAGACAGCCGTCGCGGGGCCTATGGCACGGATGCCTGCCGTTTGCTACGGATTGCTCGGGCATGGATGCCGCTGTCTGGGCGTTGTGTCAGTCAGCTTCATTCAACACAGGGGGTCTGATATTGGCTGCGGAATCAGTTCCGGTTGTCTGTTTTCGGTTGTTTGTCGGACTAACACTGGTACTGAAAGTAAAGAGCAGAGAAGCAAAGAAGCACCAGCGACTGATGGACTCCATGGCGTCGCCAATTCGGGCTTTGGTAGAACAATGTGGCGAGGTGTGATGCCTGTTTTGTCTTGTGACACAGCACGCGATGCATCTAAGGACGCATGGCGCGCCTTGATGGCGATGTTTGCCGCCGTGACCTAGATGCTCTGCCTCAGCTTTAGCGCGGCGGCTATGCAGCCGGCTTCCCATGTCAGTCGTTTTCGCCCGCTGAGTCTTGCCTGAGACGCAGCTGGTGAAATTCACAGGCGGGTCCCTTTCTGATTTTTGCCTTTGTTGACGCACGAACTTTCCCATGTATCCGCCATGGACTGCGTTGATGTTGGTGTGTTTCCACTGCTCATACCATTGCAGGTCTGCTAGGCTTTTTCAGGAAACCGGCAGCCCAAGGCCAGCGGAGGGCTTTCCTTCGGCTGAGCTTTTCTTCAGTGAGTTTGGGTCAGGTGTCGGCTCATCGAGCAACAGCTATCGCTGCCGTGCTTGAGCCATTAGGCGTTCGTTTTTTTGTCGAAGGTGGCACGTGTTTGGGAGTCATGTTTTTCAACTGCAAGCACACGTTTGTGCACGAACGCATGGCTGGCTGCCCGCAGGTTCACAATTTCATTTTTGCTTATCACTGGTAGCGTTGGATCTATAGAGCGCGGGCGACGTGCACGGGTGGTGTCAGCAATGCACACGAGGTCAGAATAGGTGTGGCCCTAGCCATGTGTATTCCAAAGTATGCCGTGTTGGACACAATCGATGCAAAGCTGCCACAGTGGGCCGTTCTCGAGAACGTGGTGGGATGTGTGTCCTGGGTCAACGAAATCAAAGGGCTGATGAAAGAGAAGTTGCGAGGGCAGTACCACCTTGTAGTCGCATGTTGCATTTGTTCATGCCATTTTGTTGGACAGGGTACGACGACACCAACTGTAACTGGAAAAAACGCAAGCTTCCAATCTATGTTGGAGAGCTCGCATTTTCTGTGCTTGGCAAGGCCGCGCGGTTTTGGGCCTTTGCTCCTGAGGTGCAGTTCTGTTCTTCAGATTTTCTTGAGCCTGTTCGACGTCCACGCGTTTGGTTTCTTTTACTTGCTGCGGGGTGCGCTGTGGCGGAGGACGCAGAAGGCATGGCGGGGATGGTATGTGTAATCTTCTCTAGCGTGCTCGCTGCAGCAGCACATTCATGACTGCGTGCAAGACAGCCAGTTCGGGCGGACGCCCAACGCACGAGAGAAAGAAGTCTTGAAGGCGCAGGCAGGCCTTGTAGCTGCCCATCTGAAAAAGAAGACTCTCACAGTGGATGTTTCGCAAAGCAAGGAGTGGGCAAGGTCTGGCGTCGATATGTTTCCAACGTGGGCTAGGTCGAGCCGCATGTGCATGGTGAGGCCTGAGCGTTGACCAGGCAAAGGTCTAGTGCTTGGCTGCGTCTTTAGGCTTGATGTACCGGGATGGCCTGCTGCCAGTCGCACGCAGCTTTGCCAGCCTGAGGTTCTGCACGCCTTTCCGCCAACCCTGCAACTGCCGACTTCTTGCAGAGAGTCGACGCTTCGTCGCCTTGTTGGCAACACGCAGCACGTCAAGTGTGCGGCGGTGGCTCTGTGTATGGCAATGAGAAAGACAGGGGCAGGTGAGCGCCAGTCGCCTGGCACAAAGGCAGCGGCGCACATGTTTCTCTTGCTGAAAGGCCTGGATTCAACTACACTTGTTGTCCGAACACAAGACCGATTCTCTAGACTAAGAAGTAACGTCTGCCACGGTGATTGCAGAGCAGGGCGCGCCAATCGTTCGAGAGCGAACGGCGTCAGAGATCAGCAGCAAGAACAACAACACCAGCAGCAACAGCGGCAACAACAACGACGACAACGACAGCAGCAATAACCACGACAGCAAGAACAACAGCAACAGCTACAGCAACAGCCACGGCAACAGCAACAACCAACCAACCAACCAACCAAGCAAGCAACCAACCAACCAACCAACCAACCAACCAAACCAACCAACCAACCAACCAACCAACCAACCAACCAACCAGCCAACCAACCAACCAACCAACCAACCAACCAACCAACGACACCAACCAACGACACCAGCAACAAAAGGAACCGCGGCAGCAACAACAACAGCAACAGCAACAGCAGCAGCAGCAGCAGCAGCAGCAACAACAACAACAACAGCAAAACGACGACGACGACGACGACAACAACAACAACAACAACAAAAGCAACCCAAGCAACAACAGCAACAGCGACAGCAACAACAACGACAACAGCAACACCAACACCAACAACACCAACAAGACCAACACCAACAACAACACCAACGATGACAACAACAACAACAACAACAACAACAACAACAACAACAACAACAACAACGGCAACGGCAACGGCAACTGCAACAGCAACAGCAACAGCAACAGCAACAACAACAACAAACAACAGCAGCAACGACAACAACAACAATAATAACAACAACAACAATAACAACAGCAACGACAGCAACAACAGCAACAACAACAACAGCAGCGACAGCGACAGCGACAGCGACAGCAACAACAACACCAACAACAAGAAATCAACAACAAAGCAACAGCGACAGCGACAACGACAACGACAACAAGGGCAGCAACAACAACAACAACAACAACAGCAACAGCAACAAAACAGCAGCGACAGCGACAACGACAACGACAACGGCGACGACGACGACAACAAGAACAACAAGAACAACAAGAGCAAGAACAACAACAACAACAACAACAACAACAACAACAACAACAACAACAACAACAACAACAACAACAACAACAACAACAACAACAACAGCAGCAGCAGCAGCAACAGCAAAGCAGCAGAGCAACAGCAACAGCAACAGCAACAGCAACAGCAACAGCAACAACAACAGCCAACCAAGCAACCAACCAACACACCAACCAACCAACCAACCAACCAACCATCCATCCAACCAACCAACCAACCAACCAACCAACCAACCAACCAACCAACCAACCAACCAACCAACCAACCAACCAACCAACCAACCAACGACACCAGCAACAAAAGCAACCGCGGCAGCAGCAACAACAACAGCAACAGCAACAACAACGACAACAACAACAACAGCAACGACAACAGCAACAAAAACAACAACAGCAAAAGCAAGAAACGCAAGAGCAAAAAACCACACCACCACCACCACCACCAACAACAACAAGAACTACAAGAACAACAACACCACCACCAACAAGCACAATAACAAGAACAAGAACAAGAACAAGAACAAGAACAAGAACAACAAGAGGAAGCAGAACAACAACGACGTTGACGACGACGACAACGACAACAACAACAACAACAACAACACTAACAACAACAAATGCAAAAATGCAGCAAAAGCAACAAAAGCAACAGCAACGACAACAGCAGCAACAGCAGCTACGGCCACATCCACAGCCACAAACGCAGCAGCAGCTGTATCAACAACAAGAACAACAACAAGAACAACAGAAAGAACAACAACAAGAACAACAACAACGACAACAACAGCAACAGCAACAACACCAGCAACAAGAACAACAGCAACGACAACAACGACAACAACGACGACGACGACAACAACAACAACTACAACTACAACTACAACTACGACAACAACAACCACCACCACCACCACCACTACTACTACTACTACTACTACTGCTACTACTGCTACTACTACTACTACTACTACTACTACTACTACAGCTACAACTACAACTGCAACTGCGACTAAAACAGCAACGGCAACGACAAGAACAACAACAACGACAAGAACAACGACGACGACGACAACAACAGCAACAAACCAGTAACAAAAGCAGCAGCAGCAACAACAGCAAAAACAGCAACAGCAGCAGCAGCAACAACAACAACAACAGTAGCAGCAGCAGCAGCAGCAGCAGCAACAGCAGCTACGGCCACAACCACAGCCACAACGACGACAAGGCAATTAAAAGCAGGTTGGGGGAAACATTTTTTCGCGCAGGGATGGAGGCTCCGTTGGTTTAGTTTGCTTTTTGTCATGCAAGGTGTAAGTCGGGCAAGCTGCGCGTGCACTCCAAGGGATGGTCTGCCGATGCGGAAAGAGGCAACACAAAACCAGTGCTGGCGCGTGCCTCGCGGCAAGCCGTGCCTGCAAGCGTCGCCTGCCGAAGAAGCCTGGTGGCAAGACCGTGAGCCCGCGCCTGCTGCCAGGCAGCACGGTGCTCTGTGCACCCCCTCTCAAAAAGAACAAGACCAAGCCTGCCAAAGGCAAGCCGGTTACCATGTGACTGAGCTGTGCAAGTGTATGTCGTGAACTCGGCTGAATTGAGCTTAATTCGAGTCGTCTTGTCGAGATTTCTTTCGCCTGGCAGCTCTGATAGGCGGCGGCTACTATGCTGCTTTTCGCTGTCAAATTCACATCTTTGCTTCCCATCTGCAACTCCAGCGGCTTGCCGTTGACAGACAAGCGCGTGACGTGAAGTGACCTGTTTGCATCCAGGTTTGTGGCTACATGCGTAGGCGTAGGTCGTTTTGTCACAACATCTCTGTCTGTCTCTGTCTGTCTCTGTCCGTGTCTGTTTCTGCCTGCCTGTCTGTGTCTGTCTCTGTCTCTCTGGCTGTGTCTCTGTGTCTCTGTGTATCTCTGTCTGTCTGTCTCTGTTTGTTTTTGTCTGTTTCTGTGTACCTGTCTGTCTGTGTGTCTGTCTGTCTCCGTGCGGTCTCTCTCTGTCTGTCTGCGTATGGTTTTGCTGTCTCTCTCTGGCTGTGTCTGTGTCTGTTTGTCTTTGTTGTCTGTGTGTCTGTCTGTCTGCGTGTGTCATTTGCGCCAGCCCAGGCCTGCCAGACGAGGCCTGGCGCTGCCTTCCTTTTTTTTCAGCCGGGGGATTACCTTTGCGGATGCTGGCAGCCAAGCGCGTAATCGCTGCTGTTCTTTGCTTGACTTTTGTATAACCAGGCGTTTTCCAGAAAACGCCTCTGGCTTTGGCTGACGATACCTTGCCGGATGCCAGCAGCCGATCACGTACTGGGTGGCACTTTTTTGGCTCAATTACTTTCAGAATCTCGAAGTCTGGCAGTGTTTTTGGGCTAGCCTGCCTGCCGGCCCTCAATGGAGCCCGCCTTCAAAAAGGCAAAGCTCGATCCGGCCCTGCTTCCTTGCCAGTCTGCCTGCCCAGCAGACAAGTTCTGGGTTGCTGTGGAGCAGCATGTCACTTGTTAGCAGTAACAACAAGTCCACATTGCTTGTTGGCTCTTGTCTGAAATCTCGGCTTCGGTCTAACGGCTTAGGTTCGGTCTGCCCTACCAGACGTGCTCAAGAAGCTCAAGATCACGGGCGCCAAGCAAGCGATGAATGACCTCAAGTCTTTAGAGGCAGTTTCTGCAGGCCAAGCAGATGTCCAGGAGTGTTCCGGATACAAGGAGCGCTGGAAGCCAGACAGCGCCAAGCATGCCCTGAAAAAGGAGGGGCTCTATGAGTCAGGATGCAATATGGTGCTCCTTGACTGCCAAGTCCTCCATTCCTTGTGATGTTCCGAGCTTGCAGGATGTCATTGACTAGTCTTTAAAGTTGTTCATTGCGACACAGACTTCGTCCGGGAAGTCGAGAGTAATCTTTCCCGGCACGGTCTTGGCATGTTGTGCGGCACTTCCCCTCAGGACAATGCCCTGCCGCACTGGCAGTTTGCTGTGAACGCCTGCCTTTCACACGTGTTCTTGGCGCCGGTAAGGTCCGCATGTTCCAGCTGTTGGGGGAACCCCCCCCCAACAAGGAGATCCGCCTGTTGCTGCAAGCAGGCTTATCCGCAACAAATCAACTGCACCTTCTTGAGCCTGGCAAGTCTGCCGCTGCGCTGATTGCCGTGAGCATGAAGGTGTCCGACGACCTGAAGCAGCTGAAAGCGACGACGGATTCGTTCCTGACTTTTACCAGGAAGTTGTACACTCTGGCCCTGCTCCCTGAAAAGTCTGCCGACAAACCCTTGACGAAACAGCTGGAGCTTTTGCAGCGCCTGCCGTATAAGAACTTGGCGTACAACGGCAACAAGATCGACAAGAACGTCATTGCGTCTGCCAAGTCGGTCATTACGCGTGCCGACCCAGATGCGGTGAGCTTCTTGACGCGCCTGACTCACGTCGCCGCGTGGTTTTTGGCAGCCTGCCACAGCATGCTCAGGAGGAAGTTTGCCACCGCGCACGAGATGACGGATGATGTGACAGAGAAGCACAGCAGAATTTCGTTTTGCCTGCATGAAATCTTCCAGTCCATCGTTTTCATCGTTTCTGCCCTTGCCAAATCAGTTTGCACCCCGGACTTTCAGAAAGTGCTGGGAGACAGAGCCAGAGAAGGTCATCACCCTGGACAGCTTGGCAGTGTCAGCGTCCATTACAGAGCTGGCGCGAGAACAGGGGCCTGTCCTTGAGTTCATGCTGGCATGCCTGTCGCGAGAACATGACTCCGACATACTCAAGCTGACCCAGGAAAAAGGCAGCGCCCTTAACATTCTTTCTTCCGACCTCAGCGTAGCCCATTCCCACGCGCTGGATTGCTTGTCCCAGATGCAGATCCAGACTGTCGAAGAAGCACCCCCTATGAACTTGAACCTCTTGGTGTTCGGGAAGAAGCCAGACCTTCTCCAGCAGGAGATGGAGCAGCTGAGCGCCGACCAAGTCACTGGCTCAGGAGGCGTGGATCGTGTCAGGTACTTGCTACATTGCCTACCTCTCCGCCAAGCCTGGCGGTTGCCCAGCTGACCGCCAAACACCGTGTGTTTTGCTTGTCTGCCGAAGTCTTTTGCGAAGCACTCGTGGGATCTGCGTCTCCGTGGCGTGGATTTGACACAGCATGCAAGGAGCAAGAGAAGCTGTTGAAGGAACGCCTGGCATGGATTTTGGAGAAGACTCAGAGACAAACAGATGTGGTTGTGGTGTCGGACGGCAGGAGCAATGCGTGCCAGAAACTCATTGAGGTTGAGCTGTCCAAGGATCATGGTCCTTTAAACGCAGCATGCCCGCGCTTCAAGTCGCACAGGTGGCTCTTGGATACGGCGTCCAGCGCGTGTCTGTGCGGTTTGGCGTGTCCCGCGACCAAGTCCGCATGCCCAGTCGGGAGGACAGGGAGAGAGCAACCCTCAACATACCGAACTTTTCAAATACTCGGCCCCGAGCATGTCTTGCAGGACAAATACCACGAGCCTGGCCGGTTGGCGAAGAAGCGCTCAGCTTGTCCGACGACGAAAAGGTCACTAGCCAGCAGAAGACGGAAGTTCTTGTGCCCACGAATGCAAAGCCTGCCGGGTGGACACACAGCAAAGTTCCTTGGCTGTGGCAGGAAACGATGAACAAGAATGCGTGGACTGCCGTGTTGAAGATGGTGAACGCCGGCTCCGTTATTAACCTCAGCCCCTCGCTTGTCCTTGTGCGCTGCATTGCTTGGCTTCAAACACAGGCTACACGGGCGTAGCTACCACGTCTGTCGTGGCCACTCCGTGGTCGACGGCGAAGCTTTGAAGCCACTTGCGCAGTTTAATTACGCAGCAGCTTTTGTTTTCAATACATGGAGTGCCATTATATCCCGCACAAGTGCCCCGCCGCTAAGGCTGATGACGGATCCGCGAAGCTGCCTGGCTTGCACGATGAGGGCCTGGCAGAGATCATCCGCGCGGCCTTCCCAGAAGTTGTGGCGGAGGATGAGAAGAAAGACAGCGAAGAAGAGAAGAAAGTGGAGGACAAGGAGGAGACCAGTGCTTGAACCAGCTGGTAGCCACAGTTTTGAGCCATTGAGCCTGCCGGCAAGATTGCATGTCGTGTATGCTGTGTTCGTATAAGCCACGCAGCACCAATGCGCATGAGCCACTGAGCCTGCCGGCAAGATTGCATCACGCATCACCAATGGCCAACGCGCATGAGCCACTGAGCCTGCCGGCCAGACGCTTGTGGAAAAGATGCCACCAACTTGCAGTAGTGCTGTTAACAGTCATCAGCAGTTGCTTGTTGTTTGTCGTGTATCCAGCTCACTGAGCAACCGTTCAAATGTAAGCCATGTCTTTGCTGGACGAACGTTGATTCTGTTTGCCATGGCCAGGATTGACTCACCTCTGCCCCCCATGTTTTTGTTATGCGCAGGCTCCGTCTGCCCAGGCGCATTTTTGGCGAGGCCGGACCCCTGTTCCCACCGTGTCAGCTCTGACTCAACGCTGCGCAGCTTCTTGCGGCCACAGACAAAGGCTCCGAACACATGGCGCAGGCCCACACGCTACCAAGCGGATGGATCAGTACCGTTTAAGCGCTGGGGCTGCAGCTCATTTTCTGTTTTTATGGGCCGCGATGCGGGAAAAACGCGAAATGCGTGTGTTCGCGTAGCTCTTTTGGTACGTGCGTTGGGAGGGTCGGGATGTGCCTTGAAGAGGCCCGGCCTAAATACCCTGCTGACGACGTTTGGGGCTCTGGCAGTGCAGTCACAGTTCGCTCCAGCGACCCAGGCCCGTTTTGACAACCGCACCCCTGCGCATAACAAAACTCCGTTGTCCAGAAAACAGCAGAAAAGGCCAGGCGCTACGGTCTTATTTGCAGCGCGCTACCTGTTGTTTCGGATGTTGCAGCTGTGGTGTCTGTAATGATGTTTGCTGCTTCAGCGCAGCTACTTGACAGGAGTCCCGTGTTACTTGCGAAATTCAATTGGTTACCCGCTATCGTTATTCTTGGCTTGCAGCGGTGCAAAATCACAGTGTGTCTGCCGATTGTCGGTGCGCGTCAAGGTCCGGCGTCGGAAACTTGTCGGGACCCTAACGCTTCAAAACTAGGCAAACCGAGGGCCCGCGAGGGTCCGCGCGTTGGAAAGCCGTGGGAAGTGTCGGAAAGCTGTCAGAAACGTTGGGAAGCTGTTGGAAAGAAAGCCGCGGAAAGCCTTGTCGGAAAGCTGCAGAATGCCAGCACGAGTGAGAACGCCGTCGGAAAGCAGATGTCGGAAAGCCGTCGAGATCTCTGCTTTGCTGGGCTCAGGGCGCGCGCTTTCTTGTGCGATGTGTCCGTGGCAGCTGTGCCTTCTGTTTGGCAGCCAGGCCGGCGTGCGGGCCAATGGTCAGTGGTCACAGCGCTCAAGGGTAGGGTTTGCAGCCTAGTGGCCAGGGCCCTTATTGCAACGAGGCGTCGCGCTTCTATGGCCCCTCGCCCGTCTGCCTTTGACAGCCCCGACACGAACGCCCCGGTGATTTGAGTGCTCCATAACCATTGAGCTGATGCGCTGACACTGGCAAGACCACTGCGCCGTCACGGCGCTAGCCGAGCACACGCAGAGTTCGCGCACGAGTTGCAATCTATCGTGCCCCAAGCGTCGCCGCCGTCACGGCGCACACAAGCTGCAGCAGCCGCACTTGAGTAGCGCTCGTGGACGAGCGCTCGTAATGCGCAGCATGTGCGCATAGATTCTACGCCTAAGACAATCTTGATGTGTAGCGATCCTAGCTCAGACATCAATCCGAGTCCAGACATCTGCGCCACTGGAAGCGCCGCGCCGCAGCAGCTGCGACTCATGGCGCTTGAAGAGTATATAGCGTAGTGGTGTGACGAAACAGTTGTGACCTGTAGCGACCGTAGACCAAGAGTCGGCGCTGTCACGGCGCACGCAAGCCGCAGCAGCCGCGTCTGAGTGCAGCGTGTCACACGCAACAGACATGACCCTGCTGGGCACTCATAGAATAGCGCTTGTAGTGCGGAGCTTCTGTACCTAAGACAGCCCTGACCTGCAGCGATCTAGCACAGACATCGGCGCCACTGGAGGCGCGCCGACGTGTCTCCATGGCGTTCGTAGAGCAGCGCTCGTGATGCGAAGCACGAAGCAGTGATGACCTGTAGCGATCGCAGACCAAAAGTCGGCGCTGTCACCGCGCACACAAGCCGCAGCAGCCCGTCTGAGAATAGCGTTTCGTGGACTCGCGCTCGTCACGCGCAACGTGTCACACGCAACAGAAACGACTCTGCTCACGACGAGCGCTATTCTATGAACGCCGCCAGACAGCCCTGACCTGCAGCGATCTAGCCCAGACATTGGCGCCACGACGCTGCAGCAGCTGCGTCTCCATGGCGTTCGTAGAATATAGCGCTCGTGATGCGAAGCACGAAGCGGTGGTGACCTGTAGCGATCGGCGCACGCAGGCCACAAAAGCCGCGTGTGAAAACAGCGCGTGCGCGCAAAACGGGTGTGGCGTGTAGCTCGACGAAATCACGAGCAACATACTCAAAGGCGCTGCGTCGGGGCGGCGCTCGTGCCGCACATAGAGAGAAAAAGTCAGCTGAGACAATCAGAGGTGTTGCTCTTTTCCAAAGGCCAAATTGAAGTCGCCTCGTAGGCGCTGCGTCGGGACGGCGCCCGTGACGCACATAGAGAGTATAGTCGGCGGAGACAATCAGAGGCAGTGTTTGTTGCTCTTTTCCAAAAGCGAAATTGAAGTCGCCTCGTGTCTCCGAGCTGTGTTTAGCAGCTGTTTTCCTCTACACTTTGGCTCTCGACTCGTTGACGGTTGGCCCATGTTTGCGTGTCCGCGAGCTTGCACTTCTCATATCAGGCCGCCTTTTCTGGGTGGTAGCTCGTTGGCCCAAGTGTCGAGTCGTACATGGCCCCCAGCCTGCAAGACAAAGCGTTTTTGTGCCTCGACTGGTCAGCCAAGCCCTGACTGGGGCCCTGACCAACACGTTGTCGGCCCATGATTGCACATGCCTGCTTTGGTAAGTTGTAAATTGTAAAGCCTGCCTTCGCATCGGCCTTCACGAGCATGCGCTTTTATATGTTCTATGCTGTCGTTCTTGCAACTGTTGCGTAGATGTCCAATGCTTCTGCCAGTATACTACAGTTTCGGTCTTTGAGGGGCTATTGACTTCCCCCGCCCACAGCTCAATTCAGGGCGAGCTTCACGCTACAAGTTGTTCCTTCGTGTATGAAAAGCGCTCGTAGTGCAGCGCTCTATAACGCACGGCGTCCACACAACGAGGCGTCGCGCCCTAGTCGTGGCCTGCAGCGATCATAGCCCGAACAGCAGCGCTCCAACACAAACTGCGTCTCCATGGAGTTTCATAAAATAGTGCTTGTAGAACAGCACCCGCAAGAGGCGCAGCGTGTATACACCAGGCAGCCGTGGCCTGTGTGGATCGCAGGCCAGCCCTCGGCGACGTCACGGCGCACACAGGCCGCAACACTTGTGCCTCAAATGGCGCTCGTAACGCGCATGGTCGCAGCTTTGTCGGCGCAGTCATTGCATACGAGCGCCATATCGTCTTCATTGTATAGAGATTCTCACCCAGCCACTGGAGCGCGTCGTGGAGCACGCGCGCCGCGCTGTTCTTATGGTCTGATTGCGCAGCTCTTGACAACGTGATGCACACAAGAGGCTGGCTCGTTTGGCTAGCGCGCTGCGCGTTGACGTCAATTGAGTTTCATGCGTTGCTCAGATATGTAACAGAAACCAACGTGCTGACGTGCGTGCGAATGCGACGTCCGACGCAGCTTTTTCGCGCGCAGTCTGCGAAACGCAGGCTTGCTATTCACTGTCACACTGTTGGGGCAGCTAGACACGAAGAAATGTCATGTCGACATTCCACACGTGGTCAACGCGCAGTGAGCCAATGCTGCTGCTGCTGGTTTGACAAAGCCGTGTTTGCTTTCAATACGCCTCTCACCGCTTGCGCGCCGGCAATCTGCACGTCCACCACGCCCAGCTGAACGCGATGTGCGCGCAGTCTTGTCTCGCTTTTGATTTTAATATGCTTTCCTGGCGCTGGAATGTTCTACATACAGTGTTGCTTCATTGCGTAAACGCCCAAGTCGTGCACACTCTACTGGACGGCCTTGTGGTGTCTTCCGGCGGGTCCCACCTTTCCATGTCGTCGCCGCGGCAGCGCCAGCTACGCGGCGACGGCACAGTCGTCGTCGCCGTGCCCGCGCACGCGGGCAGCTGCGCCGCAACGGCGCGCGCGTCGTCGCCGTGCCCGCGCACGCGGGCAGCTGCGCCGCAACGGCGCACTCGTCGTCGCCGTGCCCGCGCAGACGGGCAGCTGCGCAGGGACGACGCAGTTGTTTTGGATCTTCTATGCATGCATTTAGGATTTGGACGCGCAGGAGCCGCCGCGTTCAACAACACGCGTGACTTCCGCGCAGAAGAATTGCCCGTCTTTTCAGATAGACTGGCGATCGTCGCCCAATTCGATGCAAACGGGGTTTGTGACTTTTTTTCAAGCCTCTAGCGTGGTGGTCCAGGGGTCAATGGACCACGGTCCAGTCTGCCGAGCAGACTGCCGATGCCAGGGGACGGCCAAAGGCCAAAGCAAAGGCCAAGGGGCAGGCAAAGGCCAAGGTTGTGCAGCTGAAAGGGCCTGCCAGCACCTCAGCCAAGGATGTGCTCTGGGATTTCTTCATGCAAACACGGAGCCTTCACCGTGTTTGCGAAGTTGAGAACAAGCACTTGCAGGCATTGCCTGCCGCCGGATCTTCAGCGTGAAAACATGAAGCAAGAGCGCAGCTAGGAACTTGCTAAGGCACACGTTGACTGTTGACTCAGCATTGGTTTTGGCTTCGTGCCAGATGTCAGCGCTTGCCGACTTACCCTGTCTGCAGCCGCTGAAAAGGGAATGCCGCCTTGCCAGCGAGCGGGGGCTGGGCGGGTGTTGGGCCTCAATTGCCTTAATATTTTTCGCCAATGGTCTGTGGCCAACCCAGTTTATTGATACAATGCAGGCCTGCCGCCGCCACCTGCTACCATCCGACATCCGAAGACAAGTTTGACACATCACGGCTGCCTTTCGACATGTTCACTCGTTTGGGACCCCTGCTGGGAACGGATCCCAGTGGTATCCTGTTTGGGGGTTTGTCTCACTAGGGACCTTTCGAAATGGCGGGCGTTGGTTTCTCCTACTGTGGATGGACGAAATCCATTTCGCACCACCTAAGAAACCCCGGAATGAATCCCCTGCAAATACCAATGAACAATGGTTTCAACCATGGTTTCTAAGTGGTGCGAAATGGATTTCGTCCATCCACAGTATCCAGGGTTCCTCAACACAAGTGCAGCTCCCCGGCCTTTTGTGGCTCCGCCAAACACATCGGCACTCCGAAGGCGGCGCAAACTGGGAATCCCGGTACGTCAGAGGGGGGCGGCCTCGCGAAATGATTCAAAGTGCCAAGTAGGACCTGCCTGCGAGCGACAAGAACGATTCAGTGGGCAGGGACCCTTAGCAAAAACGCCTGTTCGAAGCTTTCTTTGTTTTCATTGGTGTCCGGGGCTCGCGATCCATCGTGCGTTGAATCGATGGATCGCGAAGCGAGAAGATCGCTCCCCAGGAGCCGAAGGCTCAGGGGCTCAGGTCCCTGAGCCTTTGCACCATGGTTGTGTTCTTTCTTTTCATCCACTTCCCCTCCAAAACAACTCTTCACTGTTCTTGGCATGGTTTTTAGTTTTTAGTTTTTTGGTTCTGTTCATTTTTACTGGGGGGTCTGCAAGAAACAAAGTTTTTTGCTACCATACCAAGAGTAGAGATGAACTTAATTGGCGTTTTGCCCCTTCCATGCCCATTTTCCCACAATAAAGATCACCCGGCCCGAGCTCCCCGCCACTTTCCGATCCGATCCCTTCGGCATCAAACTGGTAACTTGACATGGCGGCTCCCAGCCATCCGGTTCCTTAGCTTTTTAGCCGTGGGTTTAGTGGTTGGGTTTCCAGTCAGCCCACTAGAAAGTTCAACTTGTCATCCCCTTAGCTTTTGAGCCTTTTAGTGTATAGTGGGTGGGTTTCCATTCAACCCACTAGAAGTTTTCGTCACTTTTCGCAGACTAGATCTGCGGGCAGCCCAGTTTATGAATAGGGGAGTGCTCCCTTCCAAAAGTGATGATTCCCCACCACACCCAGAAACACCTCCCCAATAAACCAGGGGATCTGAGCAAACCCAGGGGGTTTGCTCCCTAATAAACCGGGGGATCAATTCCCCACCAAACCCAAAAAACACCTCCCTATATGAATAAACCGGGGGATTGGTTGTTTTTGTTTCTAAATAAACCCGGGGGATGCGATGGAAAACCTGCGCAGCCTCGAGGTTCTACGGGTGCAAGTACGACCCCAAGAGCCCGGACTTCTGGAAGTCCATCGAGCTGCCGAAAGGGGCGGATGAGACCTACGTCTGCATCGGGGTGAAGGCGTCCAACTACTTCATGCCCAAGTGCACCCTGCGCCTCGGCGGTTTTTTTCCTTCTTCTTTTGGGGGGGGGGTGATCAAAAGACCGGCCCCCGACATGACCATCATATGATCAGTTTTTTTGTAGATCAATGTTCCCATAAAGGTTCCCGGGCGGTCGTCGTTCTTGGTGATGAAAATCCCGTGCGCCCGTACGACCAGCAGGATGAGCATCCCTCTAGTTTTTTTTCCTGCATGGGTGGTATAGTGGTTCAGGTGGTGCTTCCTTTTACCCTCTACAAGGACTGGGGGGGGGTCAAATACCCAAACCAATCCAAACCACGGGTTGCCTGAAATGGGCAACTTTTCACATCTAGTGAAAGGCAAATCCTTAAATTTTTGGTGGTTTTCCTACTGGTCGTCCCAGGTATCACGGACCTTTTGAACAACCGCCGTGTCAATCTTTACTCCATGGAATAGACGGAATCTCCCAATCTCCCCAGACGAAGGAAACAAGCTCGACGTGGGGATTTCCCTCGATGTTTTAAACCTGAGCGTCTCTCAGTTTGCGCCTGTCAAGCCCCTGCTGTCATGGCGTGCGCTTTTGCCTTCTTTTCAGATGTGCAGAAACATGTTGCTTCCTGCTTGCGCGGGCTGGTGTGTTCCACTTACCTTGGTGGCTCCCAGCCATCCGGTTCCTTAGCTTTTTAGCCTTTTAGTGTTTAGTGGTAGTTTTCATTTCACCCACTAAAAGTCAAACCTTTAGTGGGGGATCAGAAAACGGGCAGCCCAGTTGCGCTTCGGGCGTCGCCGCCTTTTTGAACCCCAAACCCTTGGCTTGGCGTCTGGTTTTTTCAGCGGCGAGAAGCGAAAAGCGACCGAGGTCTGACAAGGGCCCAGGCGGAGGCGGCTGGATTCACTTCAACAAGTACTTGCAGGCCAGGCATGGGCTTTCTTTCCTAGGCCCCCCAGCTAGGTGCCAACTTTTGCCGTTTCTTTTTTGGTTGGGAGGATTCCCCTTCTAAAATCGACAGCAGAAAAAAATCGGGTACCCTTCTTCGAACCTCTCTACTGGAGGACCTAGTTTCAGGGCCGCAAGGTGCAACCCAATCAAATCGCAAAGCGAACCGATCTGAAATGACCTTTTGGTTTTAAAGCTTTGCCCGGCCATTCATTTCTGGGTCCGAACTGGGCATGCAAGCCTCGGGTCCAGTTTGAGGTCCAGGTGGGCCGCTCAGAGCGTCTCCCTGCAGGTCACCAAGAAGCCTTCTGAAGGAGGAGGCGTCTGGGCGGACGGCACCATCTTCGCGGCGCCTTGGCAGGGCTTGGGCCAGTGGCGCGCGCGCGGTGTGTGTGTGTGTGTGTGTGTGTGTGTGGGTGTGGGTGTGGGTGTGGGTGTGGGTGTGGGTGTGGGTGTGGGTGTGGGTGTGGGTGTGGGTGCGGGTGCGGGTGCGGGTGCGGGTGCGGGTGCGGGTGCGGGTGCGGGTGCGGGTGCGGGTGCGGGTGCGGGTGCGGGTGCGGGTGCGGGTGCGGGTGCGGGTGCGGGTGCGGGTGCGGGTGCGGGCGCGGGCGTGGGTGGGTGGGTGGGTGGGTGGCCTTTTATTCCTTTTCTGATTTTGTTGGGGGAGACAAGAGGAGACTCACTGTTTAAGAAGTAAGCAGGGGTCCTCCTAGTTTGACACATGCCCGGAAAGGACCCCCCACCCCCGAAAAAAGGGTGCCCTCAAGAAGCCCACACACGCACTTTTCAAGGGCATTTGTTGTTCCCTTCTTGTTGGCCAGGTTTGCCATGTGTTCCTTTTTCAGGTGCAATGTGCCAATAAACATGGTCAACCCATGTCAACTCCACGGGTTCGCTTCTGCCCCGGGTCACTGAGCAAAGCCATCGAATGACTTGTGTTGTAAGACGCCTTTCCGATTTGAAATCTAGAACCCACGACATCAACGCGACTTCCTCGCTATTTATTTGGGTGGGTTTTCGCGAGAGGCGCTCACGCAGCTCTGACGGTTCTCTCCTACCCGCCGAATTTTTGCGAACTGCTGCACTGGTGGGTTCGCTTCCACCTTGCACTTCTCTCTTGTAAAGGGGGTCTTGAAATTAAGTTTCCGTGCACCAAGCCAGGTTTGGGCGGGTAGCTCATCTTGTGCAGCTCAGGTGGGTGTTTTTTTTCAGGAATCGGAATTCCCAGCATCAATCAACATGGCTTGGGCTGGCTTCGGTGTTCCTTTTGGTTGCCACGGAAAAGAACCGAAGGAGCACCATGCATGTATGGATCATGGCCCACGGCCGTAAACATGGGACCCCAAAACTTGCGGCTTTCCGTGCTCTCTTCAATCCAACCCCCAAAAGTAGGGCATCCCTCAAGTAATTGGTGGTTTGGATTGGTGGTGGGGATTTGAACCCCCTGTTTTTGAGGATAAAAGGGACCCTCCTCCTACACGCCAAAACGCTGGGCTCCCAACCACTAATTGGAGGGAAGTTGACAAGAGCTCAAAAAGCGCCACACCCAGGAAGGTTTCTCAACATCAGTGTCTGAACTCAAAATAGGGGCCCCACTCCACCCCAAACAAATACTGGTAATTGTGGATGTCCTCTTCGTTTCCCTTTAAATCCACAAACCACAGATCCCCCCCAAAAAAAAGGAGAACAGGCTGCGGATTTCCCGTTTGCTTCCCTTCAAGAGCAACCCTAAACGCGGGAAAGCCCCAGACAAAACGAAGGCGAGCCACGCACATTGGTGTCCTTTTTGGTGGGCTTGCTTACAAAAGTAGAGGGCGATTCCTGGCTTAGATGTTTTTTTTCATTTACCAGGGACACCCCTCATTTTTCCAAAAAAGCCACCTATGGCGATTCCGTTTGTTTTCTTTTCTTGGTTAAAAAGCTGACAGGGGGACCTAGAAGAGCAACCATAAAAACGCGGGGGAAAGCCCGCCCCGAGAACGAAACACGAGCGACACGTCGGCTGGAGGTCGGGGACTGCAACTACGGGTGCATCGGCGAGCCTGGGGCCTGGGAGATGCCCCCCGTGCCGAAGATCTCCTACCCGGGGGAGGAGCAGGCGAACCGGCGTGCGTGTCCCCCCCAAAAAACCGGTTGTCAACGAGGTAGATGGGTCACCAAGAATACGTCTTCGTTTTTTGTTTTCTCTTTTTTTTCTCATGTTTTTTTCACCTTTTTGTTTTGTGTTTCTCGTTCTTGTTGTTTTGGGGGGGGAGTCGCTGAGTCGGCCGAGTTTTTGAGCAGTCCGCCGACCTCCCCATATCAACGGAAGCTCCCCACATGGGGATGTGATTTCTTTGAGTTGGCACCCCATGGCAAGGCTTCAAGGGGTGTGTCGTTTTTTGTGTCCCTTTGAATCAACCCCAAAACTCTGGATTGTGGGGGTGTGCAAGGTCCACTAAACATGGCCCCGAATCCAGAATACATGTCCTGTGTTGGGGAGGGATTTTTTTCTGGGGGAGAGAGCTGAGGTTGTGAGTATGCGTGCTTTACAGGGGGCCCCTACACAGAGTATGGCTTTGCCAAGGGCCCTTGGCAAGGGAAATGAACCGGACCCAAAAGCGCGTCTCGATCACATTCTGAGGTCTGAATTTTTGAGGCGTTTGGCGTATTTACATGCATTTATTTCTTTGCATTCAGATCTCCTCATACCTCCAACGATGATCATCAACTCCCACGATTGGGAAGGTCGACCAGTGGCTGCTTTCTGGGAAAAAAGAACTTGTTTTTTTCAAATCCTCAGCTCTGGGCCGACCAGTGCCCGCTTTCTCTTTCTGGAAAAGAACCTAAGAAAAACCCATCGCTTTCTTTCGGCTTTTTTGGGCTGACCAGTGCCCGCTTTCTCTTTCCGAGAAAAAAGAAGAGAAAAGAACCAAAAACGGGGGGGGGGGGGGGAAACCAACCATCGGTTTCTTTAAAGCTAGGCGTACCACGCGTGCCTGAACGTGATGAAGCTGGCGGCGAACAACCAGAAGCTGCTGCCCACCTGGTGGCCCTGGGGTGCGGGGATGTTCGCCACCAGCCTGGGGCCCCACGACGCCTGCTTCGTCATGGCCGCCAACGAGAACAAGGGCTCGGGGCCGCGCGGCGGGGAGAGGGCAGGGGGACGGCGGACCTGGGACGGACTTGGGGGACCTGAAGGAACTGGGAAAAAAGCGGAAAAGGGGCGGGACCTGAAAAACCCCAATCCCATTTTTTTTTGGGGGGCCCCCAGCCATATCCGGTTCCTGAGCTTTTTTCGCCTTTTGGTGATTAGTGTTTTTGTTTTTTTTTACCCACTGAAAGTAGTATGTTAAACTTTTAGCCGGGGATCTGAGGGCAGCCCAGTTTTGTGGCTGAACAGGGGGAGACCAAGACCCTCAAGAAAACAGGAAAAGGACACACTAAGCTCGCCATTTTCAACAACACGTTTGCATTTGTTGGTTTCCGTCCTTTTACCTTTCAACCAACAAAGGGAAATGGCTTCCGTCATTTTACCTTTCAACCAGCAGAAGGAAATGGTTTCCCAGATTTGCCTTTCAACCAACCAACAAAAGGGGAAGAAGAAAAAAACGCTTTTTCTCAGTTGTTCAGTGGCTCCCTTTTTCCCTCTTTTTTTCTTGGTGGCTGCCCCACTAAAATGGTCTTCCCCAAAAAAAAAACAGCCCAGAAACCAAAAAACAAACGCTTTTTGCGGCGTGCGGAGTTCTAAGTCGAAGGTACATGGTGAATTGGTGGATGCCCGCGGCCATTCAGAAGGAGATCATCGAGTCCAGCAAGGTGAACGAGTCTTTGGCGCAGTGAATAGCTTTTTGACCCAACCAATGGGTTTTCGGTATGAAACCCCAAAAAAAATTGAAACTTTTAGCAGGGGAGCAGATTTCGCAACTGAGGAGTGATTTCGCAACTCATGTTTCCACTCATGAATTCCTTCAGCTTTCCTTCAGGGCTGTAAGGATGTTAGGATCCAATTCTTCCTTCAGCTTTCGGGAACTAATGAATTGGGGATCCAATTCTTCCTTCAGAATGCGGGAATTGGACTTTGGTGCATTTTTGCCCAGGGATGTTGGGACTGAATAGCTTTTTGATCCAACCAATGGGTTTTTTCCGTATTAAACAAGTTTTGCCCAGGGATGCTTGAACCGTTTGCCAACTAATGGGTTTTCCGTATTAAACCACTAAAAGTTTAACTTTTAGCAGGGGAGCAGATTTCGCAACCGAGGAGTGCAAGGATTGCTGGCCCGGCATTTTGATTTGGCACTTTGTGCACCATATGCCCGTGAATTTTTGGGGCCGCGGCCCGTGGTTCGTATGAACCTTTTAGCCCCCTGCCCGTTTTTACAGGCGACGGAATGGCGGGCGGGATGTCATGTGACGTCCGTTTTCCCCCTCTCTTGCGCGTAATTCGCCCTTTTGCCCTCTGGACTCCAAGCCCACGCCACAAAGGCGCGGAGAAGTTCGGTGAGACCTTGTTGCGAGCGTCTCAGATGTGCCAAAAGGCATTGGCCTAGTGCAAGGCTCGGAGTCCTCTCGATTTTCCCAGGCGGCGTCAGGTTGCTAAGCTTCCGCGCCCAGTTGAAACCGTGCACTTGCACCCAGGGCGTTGAAAAGCTTGGCCTCGCACCGCGGAAGGGCTGGCTGGTGGCTGGTTGGAAGAAGTCGGCGTTTTTCAAGTCGGAAAGGGCACTGAAGGACGCTCAGTCTCCCTACTTGCACCAAACAGCCTTGGGCCAGTTTTCCGGGCATGCTAGAGTTATCCGATGTTGGAGATGGCTTTGGATGGCTCTATTTTTGTCTGGTCTTTGGACGTGGCACGGTGCCAGTGCAGGTTTGCCGCTGCGCACCGGCGCCCCCGTCCTTGAGGAGGAGGGGGTTGGTCCATTTTGAGCGGAGGGCCTTCAGAATTGCAGCTTGGCGAACATCGTGCTCCGCCGCAAGCCAACTGCTGTTGGCGAGTTTGTGGATGCGCCCGTAAACCTTTGAAAGGGCTGTGGGACATCGCATGCAACAACAATTCCGCTGAATTAGCCACCCACATCCACGGTGGCTTCCAAAACATTGACACGCCGCGCCAGCCGGCAGCCTTTCACGCAGACTGAAGGCTGAACAGATCTGGAGAGATTTGACTCAAACCCTGGCATATGCATGATGTATTGTTGTTTGGTGGGCCTTTTGAAGGAGCCCTTTTTCTGCCAGGGTCAGTGGACAACTGGCACAACGTGCGAGGTGTTCCTAGGAAGAACGCCTTTGAACAGTCCTGGAGGCTTCGCCGAATGTGTTGGGATGCCATATCAGTCACATCGCTCAGCGGTTGATGTGCAACCGCGAGGCTGCTTGTTGGCTACATGAAGCATGGAGCTTTCCGGCACACGTTCGAGGTCCATTCTCTGCCCCTTCCCACAAGTGCATGCGTTCATGCGTTCCTGCGTGCCCGTCAGGGCTGGGTAACTTTTCGTTCAGCACTTCTCGCGGAGGCGCTGCGCACTTCCTGGCAGCTGGTTTCCCAGGCAGCAGCTCAATTTGTGGGGTGGAAGCTTAACTGCTTTTGGGTTGGACCTTTAGACTTTAACTTTTTGGGAATCAAGTTGGGTTGTCCACTAAACCCCCCAAAAGTAAAAAACTTCAGGGGGGTCTCGCCAGCAACCAAGAAAGTGGCTCATTGCTTTCCGGGCATTCGCATTCGCACAGAGAATCGTCTCGGCAAGGGTTCGATTTTGTGGAGGTAAGGGCCGCTACAGAATCCGGACGGGCTGGGAAGTTTGAGGAGGGCTGAACCCCGAATTGGATTGAGGAAGGAGGCATGATCAAAGGAGGGAAGGTTAAGCACCAACAGTTTTTAGGCATGTTTTTGGAGTATGGTAGCTGTAGAGTATGTTAGCTAAGTTTTCTGGGCAATGGCAGGGAAGAGAATACGACCCGCCTGCCTACTCCCAACGTTCTCGGAATCGGTTTGCGAGCCTTTCTTTCTGACCTTTAAAATCGCAAAATGGCAGTCGGCAATTCGTTTGTTTCTTTCTTACCTTTGCTTTGGATCCCCACCCACTCACAAATGGAATTGGGGGAGGTGGGGGTAGCCACTGGAAATCCATTTGAGGTTCCATGTTCTGTGTTTTTTTTGGGGGGGGCGTTTTGGTGAGAAGACTAGACAAATGGGCCAAAGGACTTGCGGACCCCTCCACCCCCCTCCTCAGAAGGTTGGGGGGATCGCTTTGGAGAGGTGGGCCTTTGCCGACAAGAATCGACACAGCTCGGCAGGCGGTGAGCTGCTCCCAGCGCTGATTTGATTGTTTCCTGGCTGAGGTAGAAGGGGTCAGTTTGGATGTATGACATCAGCATGAACATCAAGATGTCTTGGTCTATGTGTATATATATATATGCATACTATTTATGGCATATACATATATGTATATATATATATATACTGTGTTGATGCCCCTGGTCGCTGGGCCGGAATCTGAACATATCCCTTGGAGCTTTTGTTGGCGCCGAGAGGGTGCCTTAAGTGGTGTTTCGCATGGGTTTTGTCTTTCAGGTTATGCCTAGCCTTCGAGCAATCAGTATCAGAGAACAGCGAGCCAGTGACAACATGAGGTCGGGTTTGGTTGGGCTTACCCATGCATTTCCAAAACTTGCCAAGCTGCTCTCAACATTTTGCACTCGTAGACGCCCCAAAACATTCACCCCGAGATGACGGGATGCATAGAGTCCATCTGTCAGTATGCAGGCAGGGGGTTGAATCAGCACACCAGCCACTTTCAGATGGCAGACGACATTTTGCATGCTGCATGGAACGTGCGCACAAGCTCATGCGATTACAACACCCTAATTTGCCAGAAGCAAATGGCCTGAATGTCCATCATACCCTCCCCAAGCGAAGCCTTGCTCGGCCCAATGGCGGACTGGACTCAGCGCAGGAGAGGAACCGAATGGGGAGGCTGATGGGGATAGGCTGACAAGCATGACGGGGGCATTTGTTTGCATGGAAGCTTCTTAGCAACCGGTTAGCGTTGGCACGACCTGGATTGTCAACAAAAGACGCTCATGCGGGTTTAGCCAAACAGCCTGGGCCTAGGTTTCAAAGCCGACACGCAAGCACCAATGACTTCACGTGGTTTTTGATTTGATACTGTGAATGGCCGAAATGAAATCCATTTCCCACCACCTATACCCTGGAATGATGATACCCCTGCACATACCAACGAACCTTATGGTTTCAACCATTGTTTCAAAGTGGTGCGAAATGGAAATTCGCAACCATCCACAGTAGGTGACCCAGGGGTGAAGCATCATGTACATTGGGATTTGTAGCCACGTTCCCAGCCAGAAATTCAAAGACGGTCGCTAGCGGTCGTACCAGCAACTGAGCAGCTGGGTCAGATGGAATTGGGGGTCGCGTGCGATTGGTATTTCCCACTCAGGGGCAGGTTATTCTCTCTGGCTGATTTCATGGAATTTAAACTTGGGGAGGGGTTAGTGGTAATAAAAGTTCAGACTTGTTTTGATTGTACGGAAGTGGGGTGGGGCATTGGGGGTGCACGGGCGGTGCCTGACACGCTTGCGTTTGGTTTGGACGTAGATGCAGACGTTCCTTGCTTATTTTAGCATGACCTACTGGAAACTTGCAATAGCCCGTCAGAGTGGGGAGGTGTGCCTCATTAGAATGTACTGATCGGCGTTCATTTCATTGACCACGTCTCAGCCTTGCGGCTGTTCTTTTCGCCCATTTGGACTCGAGGCAATGGCCGAGATGCTCACTTCGTTTTACTTGGCTTCTACGCAAACAGAGGTCACTCAGCCGTCAAGGCACCAATCATGAAAACACAAAAACAATCAGTCTTAGTCAAGGATCTCTGTGCGTGCTTGCCAGGTTCTTCCAGGCTTTGGCTTCTTGTGTTGTTTTCTCAACTAGAAACACACTGAAGGCCTGTTGACAGGTCAGCCACTTGTCAGGAGTCATGGCGTGTGACATCTTGGAGGAGCTCCCAGAGGGCGTTCTCAAGGAGATCCTGGAGCCTGGCACTGGCGTAGAACGGCCCCGGGCGGGGGATGAGCTGCAGATTGCCTTCAAGGGCTTCCTTCCAGATGGCCGCTTGGAGGAAGCGCTTGCCGCAAGCATGGAGAGGCCACATGGGAGGGCACGAGGGGGTTTCTGACACCTCGTCTTGGAGTCTGCGATTTTTTTCTCTACTGCTATTGGGTTGGATCTTTAGACTTTACATGTTTGGATTCCCCTCATATTTCCTTTCAAGCAGCAAAAAGTTAAACTTTTTGCTCGGGAATCTACAGCACCCAAATTTTGCTTGACTTATGATCACGACTGCATGTAGCAAGACAAGGGGGAGTTTTGTTTAGCGGACCTGTGCAGACCAGGCGCAGCATGACAAAAAATAAGTAGGCGTTGTGCTGCCTTGATTGTCATCGCCACTCGTGCGACCTGAGGAGCTTACATAAGGAGCTGGGGCTGCGAAGTGGGGCTTTGAATGCCTGTGATTGCAAGCTTGGGCGCCACTATACATGCGCAGAATTCAGCTTTCCAGCAGGGACCACCATGCCCTCAGTTCGGGACATTTGACGCAAGTAACCTCATAGATAATCATACAGCGCGGGATGTAGCATGGCAAACGACGGACCGCTCAGGAAACGACAATGGCTAAGATGCTTGAACCAAATGTGAACAACAGTATTTAAACGCGCATGGCAAAACTGCCAGCCGCTGCCTTAGATTTGATTTGATTCAACTTTGTTGGTCAGAAATGGTTGCTCCGTGTCGTTCTTGCTTCCTAAACGCTGTGCTTTGGTGATTGTTTCTCCCTGCTTCGGCCCCTAGCCAAGTCACCTATGCTTTTACACACTGTGGTCCTCAATCGCTTCACGGCTTCGCTTCAGCGAAATCCACTGCTTTGCTTGCTCTGGCTGAAGGATGCCGAGTTCGCAAGTTCAAAGGGGCTAATGAGAACCCCGTATCCAAGTAGAACCCCTGGTTGATTTTGACGGGGGGGGTGTCCAATTCCTTGTAGTGGGGGTTCACACCCCTTCAGTTGAACACCCCCCTTTTGATAGGACGGGGACTTAGATCCGGGGTCAAGTGGGAGAAGCTTTGGCCGAGGCAAGGAGTTCCACCGCAGCGAGGACTTTCACTTCAAGCTGGGCCAGGGTGAGGTGGGACGGAGCGAGTTTCAGCCAACAGTCGAAAGTGGCCTTTTCTCCCCCATGAAGAAGATCCGGGGTTCCATTAGCATCCAGCCACTTAGGTTTTCAACCAACTTAGTAAGTTTCGAATTGTTTAACCCAGGCACCTGGGGTTAGTCCGTTCGTCGCCTTGTAATTGTTAGTTATAGCCCACCTACGTAAGTTTGGCCCCCCCCTCCTCCCCCAACCCCAGCCCCAAAACCCCAGCGCTAGGTTTTTCGCGCGGGCCCCACCCCCGCACCCTAAACCCCAGCCCGGGATGGCTCGCTCGGCTGGTTGGATGGCTCGCTCGGCTGCGATTGGGCAGGTGAACAAAGGTTTGGACCTGGGCCTGGCGACCATGGCCAAGGGCGCCGGGAGCTTGGCCCGGGGAAGCGCCATGAGGCGAGCGCCAAGTGTTTTTTTAAGTGTTTTGTTTGGAGCGAGCGGCGGAACGGCTAAGTTCAAGGTTTTTCTGGGAGCCTTCTTAAAGGAAAGCTAAAAGGACACCCTGGGCCAGTTGCGGGGTGTGGCCCAAGATCTATAAGCAGAACCCCCTGGCCCCTGGTTGTTTGTTTTGAGAGATGGGTGGTTCAATTCCTCTTAGTGGAGGTTCAGACCACTTCTGGATGGCAGAGCACCTCTTCATCCGGGGTCAGCATTGTGGATCTCAACAGGGCTAAATGGGGATGGCTCATGGTCATCGAGAACCAGCCAACCAGCCCAGAATGGCAGCCCATCAGTCCATCTCGGATTGAGTTGAACCCGAGCCCCGCAGAATGAGATGACTGCGAAGCTTCTGAGGCCGAAGGTTCTTGGGTGGGAGGGCCTGGGCTTGAACTATATAACGAAAGAAACGTTTCTTTGTATCACCATACATGTGTCATTCATGTATCATATCATGTCATGCCATGTTAACGTCTTGTTCTATCCATCAAGCCAATTTAGTTTTGTGTTGAGCATGATGGCGCTCAGCCTTTCTCGCACATCGTTGCGCCACATGGTGAAATTCACAACCAACTAGTTTCAGCTGGAAAGGTTACAGCCGCCTTTGCTGATTGCTTAGGGTGGGGCCAGCAGTTCAAGTAGGCCTTTCCAAGTTTGGCACACTGTTTGACAAGTCTTTTGCACCGCTTCGCGCACTGAGGAGCATGCCCGGCTCACGCTCAGCCCGGAGTTCGCTTATGGAGAAGAGGGCGTGCCAGGCAAGATCCCGCCTCAGGCAGGACTCCCTCGTGCGAGGACTGTGAGATGATCGTACTGTGGCTGGTTGCGAATCCCCACGGTTTTGATTCGACCCCCCTGTAAATGCAAGCAAATCTTCATTCCCAAGGTTTCATGAACCGTGGTGCGAATGGAGGATTTTGCAACCATCCACAGTTCTTTTCGGCGACCTCGCCCATGTGGCTTCCGATTTCCATGGCCGGTTTGAGGTCAAAACCCCTTTCAGGGATCTCTGGAAGGCTCTTGAAGGTCCCCATGGTGCTTTGGGGGGGTTAAAAACAATCAATTCAATCTAACCCCCCAAAAAAAACAAGCATCGCACCTCTACAGGGGTTCCTGGAAAACCATGTTCCTTCTGAAAGGACCGCCTTTCTCAGGTTCTATGTTTGCGTTGGATGTCAAACCCACCGACCGGACCGAAGCTCTGCGTCGCCTGCACTCGCACTCCAGGCGACGCTGAGCTTCGAGGTGACCTTAGCCGCCTGGGAGCGAAAACACGAGCTGCTCGCGGAGGGCATCAGCAAGGCGACTCGGGCGCGTGGCGGCGTGGCGCGCCACGCGCGCGCTCGTGGGCCTCAAAAATGTCCACTCCATTGGTGTTTGTGGTAGTCGCTTGTTTTTTTTGAGGTACCCGGCGTCCCTGTACTGACTGATCGTTGGTTGTTTTCTTGAGGCGTCTCCTTTCTTTTCATACTGTGCGTAGACTATGCAGTCGATGTTCAGCTTCTGTGGCTGGTTGCGAAATTCGTTCAAGCACCAAGGTGAATGAAACCAGGGTTGCAACCAGCAGTGATTTGTATCTTTAGGGGAATCGAATCATACCTGGGTATCTTAGGTCGTGCAGGATTTCGTCCATCCACAGTTTCCTTCCTGTGGGTGGACAAAATATGAACAGAGTCAGAACACATTTTTTTGAGAGTACTCCCAGATGTAGGCCCAAACCGCCAAGTAGTTTTTTTTCTATTTGGCAAGCTTGGCATGCTTGTATGTTGATGTTTGGGCCTTGTTGCTTGAAACAAATAGGGCGCCCTGGCGTCGGGTTGATTTGACGGAGTGCTGCTGTGAGCATGCTGCTGTTACGGCATGCCCCTTAAACGCTGCCATCGGCACAAACTTGGCGTTTGCCACTTGCAGGTCTTGACAATTGACACAGCTGACGCCTGGCGAAGCATTCCGGATTGTCGAGTTCCATGTTTCCACTGGCTGTAGCTCCCCCAGTTTGTGCGGGGAATTGATTCTTCATGTCGGCGCTTGATTCTTGCAGACCCGAGCGATTTTTCCTTTGCCTTTGTGCCGCCTCCAGGTGACGCTGCGCGCTGGGCAGGGGAAGAGGGGACACCGGAGCTTTGCAGCGCTGCTGCGCTATACGGCGCGAACGGAAGGCGGGGATAAATCTTCCTTTTGCCGGGGGAAAGGCGTGGATGGCAACTGCTGGTTTGGATTTTATGGACGCCGGCTGGCTGCAGAGGGCACATAGGAAACCACCAGCCACCAGGCCACCAATCCAAGTCACCAGTTGAGGTGGTATGTTATGGTTGACCTCAAGCATTGCACGAGGACGCAAAGACGCCCGGCACGATACCAAACATAAGTGACACAAGGGACATGCTATTTGTCAATGTATGCAACCCGTACCAGGGGACGGAAGAACACATTCTTCCTAGACGTCTGGATGCACCGCCACAACAAAAACAACCAAAAAAACAACAACAATGCAACGGGCCAAGAAAGAAACACCCCCCTCTTCGACCACTCAGGCACCGGTGACTCGGGCGGCTCTGAATTCAGCTCGGGGGAGGTGGAGCTGGCGCCGGGGCAGTGCCTTCTGGCGCTGCCGAGTCGGAGCTGGGAGCTGCTGCTGGGCAGCATGCGGCAGAAGGAGCCGAGCAAACATCTCCGCAAACACAATCTCCATGAAGAACAGGACCGGAGATCAAACAATCTCGCACACCAATCATGATTTTGGAAGAACACAAACTATGTGCCGAACACAATCTCCATGAATCCCAAAATGTTGATTTAAACACATTTGGGCAGTATTTGCATCCACCCGACATGGAAAAACAAAAACCGCATTTGGACGATTTGGACGCTTAGCTGCGCCGCACGAAGGCAGTGACAGCAGGCTCCCTTGCCTTCTTTCTTCCTGCATATGCTCGGGTCAGCGGAGCCAATACTGATTCATGGCTGTAGCAAAGGCAATGAGGCTCACAAGGTCTGAAAAGCCTTCAAAGGCCCTTGCATCACTGGCCTGTAGTTTTTGTTTGTAGTAGTCGCTATCTGGCTGCGATGGCTTCCTTATGGCTCGGCTTTCCCGCCTGCCGTGCGCCATTTGCTCCGGAGGAGCGAGCGGTCTTCACGCTTCAGCCGCACGCGTACGGGCAGAGCTCAGCGTTTGATGGCAAGGTGCCAGAGGCTCGCTCTGCGAGAAGTCTTTGTCAGAGTGTGGTTCCTAAACTCGTGGTTTGGGGAGCCGAAACCACGCAGTTGCAGAGTCGAAAATATGGACGGTCCTGTGCCAATCTTGAACATGTGCAACGCGGAGGGCAGGCAACTCGCACGGAGGACATGTCGTCAAGGTTGTCTTAGTGAAGACCACGGTGAGAAGGAGTTTCTGGCATCAAGTGCCGCTTCAACCTGTGCTTCTTTCTTTTTTTTTTGCGAGGGTGCCACGATCCTCCTAGACCTGGAGCTATTGGACTTGCTCGTGGTTGAAGAGTGCGGCCTCCTCAAGGACCGCACCAGGGGCTGCTTTTTGCCAACCAAGCCGCAAGAAAACAGCTCATAGCATGCCAGGGCGGAGGCGATGGGTTTTTGTTCGAGAGTAGGGGCTAGCCCCCCATAAGTGGAAGTGTCGCAATGGGACGTCTTGGGATGTTTTTTTTTTTGGGGGGGGGTTGGGGTGCCTCAAGCACATGGCCGATCTGATCATGAACCACCTACTTGAACTGTTTGAAATCGGCGGCCTTGCAGCAGGCCATGGCTCTAGCGCGGAGTGCGGAAGCCTCCAGTCAACGTAGCCAGGCGTTTTGCAGAGCTTGCATCGGAGCGCCTAGAACCCAGATTGTTTGGGTGTTTTTGTTGGTTATGTGCATGTTTATGTTTGTAATGTTGACCTCACATTAATCAGCCCCAGTTTATTAATAGGGGGTTGTTGTTTTCCGGGTTTAGGGTGGAATCCTCACTTTTGGAGGGGCCCCTACCCCCCCCCCCCCAAACAAAAGGCTGGGGTTGACTCATATGGAATCAACCTTACTGTTCTTCTTTGCAAGCCTTGCCAAGGGTTGTAAAGAAACCGGTTTTCGTTTGCTGGGTCCCCAGCTGCCGTTTCCGGGGCCCCAGATATCCCCAGATCCGCAGGACTGGGCTGGGGAGCCGAATTTCCCGCGGGTCACCAAGAAGCAGCTGGAGGACAGGGGGTGCCGACTATTTGTTAAATGGCTATGGCTTATTATGATTTATTATCAAGTTATTTTATTATTATTGTTATGTTTTGTGATCTTATTTATTTGTTTATTTGTTTTTCATGTTTATCAAAGTTATTGGTAAAAGTGGGGCACCAAGATGGGATGAGTTGTTTCTTTTCCCGACCTCAGCTGAAGACCCAGAATTCCAGCCTCTGGTCGGCCAGTTTGAAAGGGACAGCTCGAGATCTTCACCTTGACGCCCGCAGCCCAAGACCTGACGGACGCGCGTGGTTTCCGCTCGGGGATCCCCTTCCGGTTCATTCCCAACACCCGGAAGGGTCTTCTCTACCGATCGCACTGGCAAGAAGAGCGGGCTTCAGTGTCAACACATTGAAACTTCTGGGTCTTTGATGAATTTTGCCAAGGGATGTTGGGACTATTTGCCAACTAATGTGTTTCCCCCCAAAAAAGAAAACAAAGACGCTAAGAGTTGAAAACTTTTGGCAGGGGAGCAGAAAGCAGCAAAGTACCTTCTGCAATACTTTTGGGAAAACATCCCCCTTTATGTGGGAAAAGCGGGCTTCAGTGTCGAAACATCGAGACTCGATGGGTTGCATCCCTTTCACATTTTAACAACGGCAGGTCGCAACGGAAGCGCTCGAGGATTTTTTTTGCATCGAGTCGGCGGAAAGTCTTGAGCTGGATACTGGAAGTCACAGGGCTAAACAGAAGTTGGGAATCCACACGTGGGGGAGTTGCCAAAAAGGAGAATCCCCTTTTTGGGCCATTAATAATCTTCATGTGGGTCCCGGGTCCCGCCCATGTTTCTTTTAAACAAAGGAGTCCGAAAAGAATTTATACATGGGGTTTTGACAAAAATGAGAAAAGCAACTTGGGCCATGGGTAAAATGTGGGCCCCGCCCTTTATATTAAAGAAAAGAGGCAACAAAACACAAGTCCGAAAAGAGGTCCTCTCACTTCCTGAGTTCATGAACTTTAGTCACTTTTCGGGAAGACCATTTTAGTGGTAAATAAACAGTTTGGTTACTTTTTTTTGGGCCATCCAGCAAGTGAGTCCATGGTTGTGACCGCCCAGCGCATGAGCTCGCCTGGAGCCTCGAGGAGGGCAAGGGCGACGCGCCCGCAGAGCTCGCAGAGGTCACTGCCCGCCTGGACGGCGCCGGGGGCTGGGCCGGCTGGGGTTGTAGGTGGCTGGGTGGTTGCGGGTGGACGAAAATGACTTTGGGGAGGGGGGGGGGGGGGTTGTGGGAGCCACCAAACTGATGGTTGTCCTTTGTGCCTTGGTACCCTCAAACAAACAAACAAAAATCTGTATGTTTTTTTTTTCATTTTTGAGTTCGCCAACTATCGGATCGGGCTTTAGGACCAATTTCTGTGTCACATGTCCAAGGTAACTCTCCTGACAGTGAGGCCTGCTTTGAACTCACAAGGATGTTCCACAACCCCACCCCATGCGGCGGGGGGCTCACGTGAGCTCATGAAGGTCCCTCACGGGATTAAGTGAATCTACATACTCTTGTTTTTGGAGGCTATGGTACAGGGTTTCCCCTTGGTGTCCTCCACGTCCCTTGTTGGCACCTGCAAAAAGTGGCAGTTGACAAATGGATCCAGTTGACCAACCTTTGATTTGGAGAAATCCGGCTGCAGCAATTTGCCCTGCATTGAAGAGCTGGTGATTTGCCGCGCTTCTTGGCCTCTCCAAATGTAGAGCAAGGATTTGCGAGTCAAATGGGTTAGATAGTTCTGCGACAATTGGACGCAAACTGGCCCAAACGTTTCCGTGGAGGAGGGCTTCATGGATCGTAGGTTCCCAGCGCCAGTTGCAGCTGAGAATCCAAGACACTGTGATCTCTGAGCAAGACCTGTTTTTGCGTGGTTTCGAGCCTTGCTCTCCGTGGCTGGAGGATCAGGCTTTCATTTCTGAGCCCTGTAGTGGGAACTGAGTCAACAAAGGACCCCTGGAATGGTTCGTTCTGGGTTTTTAGGGGCCGAAAATCGACCAGCGCGACTGGAGTTGGCTGGCAGGTCAGTTGGTGACCTGGACCCTCCTGGAGGATTCCAAGCGCTGCGAGGCGGTGGAGTCTGCCGTGCTGAACATGGCGCTCGGCGCCAGGCGAAAGAAACCGGCGGGGCATTTCGAGGGCTGGCCCGGTCAGAAGAGAGCAACGCCCACCCAGGATTCACGTTTGGGGGGGCGGGGGGGGGGGGAGGGTCCCTTCATCCTTATGCCAGATGGCAGTGGCTTGTTTTGTTGTAGCAGTGCCCCACTAAGCTTCAGATCTGTCTGAAGAACCCAATCTCAGTGGAATTCGCCACAAGGAGACCAGCCCAGTTTGGCCAGTGGGGAAGTTGGCTGGCTAGGTGCATGGGCTCTCAACATCTGCGCCCCTGTTGGAACCCTCAAACGTCGCGTGATACTTTTTGGGCGGGTCCTAAAAGGGATCTGCCTGATTGAGGCTTTTGAGGGACTCCTTAGTTCAGGTTTTGTGGATGAAGACTGAAGTTGGACAACCCTCACAAAGCAATTTGTTCAGACCGATCCGCACCTGATTCCATTCCTTCCTGAGGGCTCATACACATCCAGCTTGAAGGCAGAAGTACCACCACACTGGCAGTTCAAGCCTAGATTCCCTCTGGCACATTGAGAAGCACAAGGAAGCGCAGCTGGTACTGCTTATTTCTAGCTGGGGCAAGTGGTCTTCAGTGTTTGCGAAATTTATCCTTGGGCGCTCGTGACTTGGATTAGGGTTTAGGGTGTGGCAACTGGCATGTGGCACTTGGAGGGGCCTTGCGTGAGGGTCCCTTCCGTCCCTACCCCTTCCCCCTCCCACTTCTCAGTCTAGCGCGCGCCCCATATTTTTCTCAGGGACGCCTCACCATAGCTCTTCCCCCATCCCCGCTTCCCCCATACCTCCCCTTCCCCCGTCCCTCCCACTTCTCATCCCTCTCTTCCTTCTCCCACCACGCGCCCCAGATTTTTCCCCAGAAGAACTCCCACGCCTCAGACACGGCGGTCCGAACCCGGCGAGTTCGCAGGTGCCAGGTGGCGTCCGAGGACGAAAACATGTGGCAGGACGAGCTGCAGCTGGGCCCACACTGCACCGTAGAGCTCGTCGCCTTCCAGAGGCGCGATTTTTTTCTTCATCATGATTACGTATTCTTATTATTATTATGATGATTACTATTAGTATTAGTATTATTATTCACACACACACCACACACACCACACACACCACACACACACACCACACACACACCACACACAGCACACACACCACACACAGCACACACACACACCACACACACCACACACACACACCACACACACACACACACACACACCACACACAGCACACACACCGCACACAGCACACCCAGCACACACACACCACACACAGCACACAGCACACACACCACACACACCACACACACGCCACACACACCACACACACCACACACACCACACACACCACACACACACACACCACACACACCACACACACACACACACCACACACACCACACACACACACCACACACACCACACACAGCACACACACCACACACACGACACACACACCACACACACCACACAACTACACACACCACACACACCACACACACCACACACACCACACACACCACACACACACACACCACACACACCACACACACACACCACACACACCACACACACCACACACACCACACACACACCACACACACACCACACACACCACACACACACACAGCACACACAGCACACACACCACACACAGCACACACAGCACACACACACCACACACAGCACACACCACACACACACACACCACACACACACCACACCCACCACACACAGCACACACACAGCACACACAGCACACACACAGCACACACACCACACACACACCACACACACCACACACAGCACACAGACCACACACACCACACACACCACACACACCACACACACACACCACACACACCACACACACAGCACACACACCACACACAGCACACACAGCACACACACACACAGCACACACACACACACCACACACACCACACACACCACACACACCACACACCACACACAGCACACGCAGCACACACACACCACACACACCACACACACCACACACACCACACACACCACACACACCACACACACCACACACACCACACACACACACACCACACACACCACACACACACACCAAACACACACACCACACACACACACACACCACACACACACACCACACACACCACACACACCACACACACCACACACACCAGACACACCAGACACACCACACACACCACACACACCACACACACCACACACAGCACACACACCACACACACCACACACACCACACACCCCACACACACACACCACACACACACGCACCACACACACCACACACAGCGCACACAGCACACACACACACACCACACACAGCACACAGCACACACACCACACACAGCACACACACACACCACACACACCACACACACCACACACCACACACACCACACACAGCACACACACACACCACACACACCACACACACACACACCACACACACCACACACAGCACACACACACACACCACACACACACACACACCAAAAAAAACACAAACCACACACCACACACACACACCACACACACCACACACACACACCACACACAGCACACACACACACCACACACAGCACACACACCACACACACCACACACACACACCACACACACCACACACACCCACACCACACACACCACACACAGCACACAAAGCACACACAGCACACACAGCACACCCACACACCACACACAGCGCACACACCACACACACCACACACACCACACACACCACACACAGCACACACACACCATACACACTACACCCACTGCACACACACACACAAAACACACAACACACACCACACACACCACACACACACACACCACACACACCACACACACACACACCACACACACCACACACGCCACACACACCACACACACCACACACAAAAACACACACACACACACACACAAAAACAACAGACAACAGTAATGGACGCGCATAGCAACATGTGTGTGTGTGTGTTTGTGTGTCTGTGTGTCTGTGTGTGTGTGTGTCTGTGTGTGTGTGTCTGTGTGTGTGTGTGTGTTTGTTGTCTTTTTTTGGGGAGGGTCTACTCAGACTGGCCCTATGGGAGTGGGTCAGGTGCCTCTTCCAGTTTCTGGAAACCCCGCAGCATCACAAGTGCAGCATAGTGCAGCTGACCGGACCCCTTTTTTTGGAAGCGTATTTTGACACAAAAACGAAGGGACGGGACGAGCCCTTATTTTCCCACGCCCTCTTGGAGAAACAAGTAACTTGGACCGTGGCTCATGTGACCAATCAGGGTTCCAGTTGTCACTACCTGGTGGACTTGAACTTAGGGTTGATGTCCCGAACGTTTAAGGTCACAAAAATCGAACCCTGGAATAGAACCACCTATTTTGTCTGTTTGATTCTGACAGGAATGTTATACTCATAGTACGGCTTGTACTATATTAACGTTCTCACTCCCTGAGTTCCTGGACTTCAAGTGTTTTTAGCAAGACCATCCTAGTGGTAAATCAGAAGTTTGGTTACTTTTTGTCGGCCCAACCCACTCAGGAAGCTAGCTATGTATATAGGTCCCAAGGCTCCGTTTTTCCGGCGTTTCCGCTTTGCCGTCCGCCCGGCCAGTGCGCCGGACTGGCGCAGCAGCAGAGCGCAGCGCCTGGACTCCGGAGGGCGCCTGAAGCAGCGGGGCGCGGAGATGATGAAGGCCAAGAGCTTCCGGCGCGCCTGCTGGCTGCGTCTCGCCTCTAAAAGGTCGGTCAAAGCTTTGCCACCGGGCGGTGGGTAGCCAGTGTCCCTTAGTTTCCAGTCCTCTGCTTTGGCTGGGGCCGCAGCAATGTCTGCCATTCCGGCCGTGTGGTGTGGTTGGCGGGCTTTGGTCAGTGTTCGAAGGCCTCTCTTCGTCTGTGTGTGTGTGTTCTTTTTGCGTGCTTGTTCTCTTTTGTTTTGTGGGGGCGGGGGAGGGGCGTTTGTTCTTTTTGCGTGCTTGTGCCGGGGGGGGGGGGTTGGCCTCTTGTTTTTGCGGGTGTCTTTTCTCTACTGAGAGGGGGGAGGGGCCTCTTGTTTTTGATGCTGTTGCTTTTGGTCTCAGCACTGCGCACCGCCTGCTAAACGCTAGGCGGAAGATTCGTCGAAAAAAAATATTCGCTGCCGCTGGTCTTTCTGACTTTTGCAAAGAACTTTCGTCTGACAGACGACCCACGCTCTACTTTCGGTTGAATGGTGAAGCCCACGGCGCCGAACAAGGCGTCACCCTTGAACCAACGCTGCATGATTGATGTTTGTTTTTTCATGTTAGTTGTTTTTGGTGGGTGGGTTGGTGGGTGGGTTGGTGGGTGGGTGGGTGGGTGGGAGGGCGGGCGGGCGGGCGGGCGGGTGGGTGGGTGGGTGGGTGGAGACATCACCTTTGGGCCAAACTTGAAATGAGCCTCATCGCGGTGGCTGGGGAAGGTGTGTTTTGTCTTTCAAGGCCACGGTCTCGAGGGAACTTCATGGTCGATGTGTCGAAGTCTGTGAGGGGCATTTTTGGGTATATAACGTTTGGATCATTGATCAGGAATCCCCTACTTTTGGTGGCTTGATCTGGTGATCTGGGCTTGGATTTGAACAAACAACGTTTGTCATGTACCTTAATTGGGGGTTTGGATTGGCGGTTTGGGGATGTGAGTTCCTGGTTCTTGTGGATGGTCCGTGGGAAATCCCTCCTTAATCACCAAAAAACCAATGCAAACCACCAACTAGAGATAACTAGAGGCTGAATTGAAATCCGGGTGGGAGCTTCACGCAACTGACGGCGCGGCGTTCGAAGGGCAGCATGTGTCTGGAATGTTGGCAAGATTGACCACGGAGATGCGCTCTTGCACTCCGGACAAATACAGATCCGCATTAGAAGGGGCCAAGTGATACTGAGGAGCTTGGCGGTTTCTCACTTGGGATCCCCGGCGAGATGAAACATGGGGGGGCCCCTTTGCTCAGGCCTTTGGCGGTGGAATAAGTCAAACTGACCAGGGGGATTCCTGGGAACGTTCCCACATTCAGGTACCGTCGAGTGCAGGACTACTTTGGCTACATCGAGGATTGGCCAGAAGATGCTTGGCAGGCCAGCTCAGGCCCATAGTTCCTTTTCATCAGCTAGTTTGGTTAGAAAGAGATGGATGCCACTGGTTTAGGCTGATTGGTGTCATTCTATTTTTTACCAGGCCCATCTATTTTTCCAAAGGTCACCTACAACTCAGGCCTGTGATGGGTACCTCTGGTTCAGTGCCGGCCTTTTTTTTGGCGAAGGCCTCGAATTGTTTGACGAAAACGGGATGGCAGGCACTTGGATCGCCGTCTGCGCGTGCGCGTCGCCCAGGAGGAGAGGTGTCAAGCAGAAGCCCTGCGGCAACAATCCAAGTCCAATGAGGCGGGGCGGTGCGGGGCCCAACTCAAGGACACGTGCAGGTTATTTTTTAGTTGAATGCAAGTACAGAATTACCCTTTTTGGGAAGGTGTGAAGGCAAATCAAGGGGAACCCCCCCCCCCCCCCCAATTTTGGGGGCCCCAGCCCCAGTGCTGATTCTTTGAGGGCGCGCCTTTCCGGAAGAGGTGATGGCCTGGATCAAGTTGGAGCAGTTCCAGTATGCCGTGGATTTGTGCACCGCGCCTCGCCGGCATGGCAAACAAGTTGAGCGTGTGACCTGTTGAGGGCACCCGTGGTACGTCGTGGTACCCGTTTTGGGCTGGTGTAAAGGGAAACCAAGTGGCCAATCGCCATCTTTGGGGTCCGTTTTAGGCTGGTGCCAAGGGGAAACCAAGAGGCCAATCGCTGTTTGTTGGGTTCAAATCGCGCTGCCTTGACCTTAGACTTTCCTTTACGGCTTGCAGACTTTGTATGGCCTGCTGTGCGTTCCGGGACCTCGACCATAGCGTGCAGCCAAGGAGATCCTGAATGGAGGCCGGGCTGCGAATCCGTACCTCCAACGTTGAGGCTTTGTGAGATCGTTCCGCGCCTGCTTTGCCAGCCACTCTGGGCCAATTATAGCGACATCACCAGGGGTTGGAAGCATCTGCGACCTCCGCGACGGCGCGGGGTTCCCAAAAAGGGTCGAAGTCTCATATCTCATTAAGAATTTCAGTTCTGGCTCTCTGGCTTGGGGGTTATGCTTGCCCACTTCCTTAACATCGTACCAATAATTTCAAATCTTGCAAGCCGTCGATTCAAATGCTGAGCATGTATTGCCCAAATTGCTCTTTTCATGTTTGGCCAGAGCTTCTTAGGGCTTAGGGTGCTTGAAGTCAACGTCGGGATGCCTGTTGGGACGGCATGATCCGTCATGGCGCAGGTGAGCTTACATTGCACTTGTGGGTTGCGGGTGCGAGGCTCATAGGTAATTTGCACCTGGAGGCTTTGCCGATGTCGCTTTCATTCGGCTGCAATAAATCGACTTGGTGCATTTTTTGCGCTCCACTTAGCTCTTGCTGCTTCAAAAGGCAAATGTAGTTGTTCGGATGGGAGTTATACTGTGCATCTTGTGTAGCTCAAGTAGAGGTTGTGGGGCCTAGGTGGTTGCCATAGCCTTGTCGCGCTCACGTGCTTCAAGCTCGTTCTGGGTTTTGTCTAGCGAAGGGCCGGGGAACGTTTCAATGTTCATGAGGTCCAGTGACGAAGCATTCCATTTGTGGTTCTCGCTTTCTGAGTTCCGTTCCTGGACTTGAAGCCACTTTTGGGGTCTGGACCTGGTGCACCAAAAGCTCCGCTTGCGGCGGCGTTTTTTTGTTGGGCCCATCCACCGGGTCGGAGGGGGCGGCAGCTTACGAGCGCCTCATAGCACTTCGCAGGGGGCGGCAGCTGTGCGGACCCTGGCAACCTGAAGGCGCTCTTCCGGCGCGCGCTGGCGCGCCCGGGGCCGCAATGGAGAGCGCCGGCTCGGGGCGTTGGGTTCCTTGGTACTTTTTTCTCCGGAGACGTGAAGGGGCACCAACTCAACCGTGATTCGTAAGGTCGATTTAAGCCCGGCAGGTTGGTGGTTTGGAGCGGTTTGGATTTGGATATGAACTCCGGGTAGAGGGTACATGGGAAGGTAGCGGGCTCCAAACCACCAATTAGAGGGAAGCTGAGAAAGCAAAGGGGTCGAAAGGCCCAGATCGGCGCTGGGGTGGTTTGGGGGATCTTCCAGGGAGGGTTCCAGAGGTTCCAGGGCTGTTGGAGATGCCGCCTGTTTTTTTTTTTTTTTTTTTTTTTTTTTTTTTGTGGAGGATGCTTAGAGGGTGCTTGTCATTTGGAAAGGTTGGCATTGCTTGCTCGATATGGCGGGAGCAACCTGAAGACCAAGCCGGCAGCTGCCCTTCCTCCCCTTTGCTCTCCTAGAAGGCTAAAGCAAGCATTCACAAGCGCGCCTGGGCTGGGGCTAGTGGTAGTGCCCATCAGTGGACTCGCATCACAGCAAACTGACAGTTGAACTGCCAAGTCATCTTGCCGGAACCAACAATCTAAGGGTGCTTGTACCGTGTTATTTTGAACCATTCTGGGTCATTTCCCAAGGGTGTAATCCCAAAACATACTATTAAAACTCTCAGAAACAAACAACTCATGCTTGTTGCGCCTCGATAGAATAAAGTCAAACCACTGCAGAGGCGCAACAGAGATCTGACCAAGGACTGGACGGTCCGGTCTCGAGCCTGGAATTGATCTGCATATTTTGCCCTAAAGCCCATGAAGTCAACCTGTTTTTGGTGAACGTGGAGTTCTCAGCAAAGGCAGAGGTGGGTGAACCGGAGATTGACGCCATGCATGTCTTGGCCCTTTGAGCCCAGGCCGGGAATACGTGCTTTAAACAAGGCTTCCCTTTCGGGCCCGCGGTTTTTTAAAAGCCTTTTCCATCTGCGGCTGCTGCTTGGCAAAGTAATGTTGGCCCCATATAAATCAACCCCAGTTTGCTTGGTGGTTCCCAGCCATTTTTTAGCCTTTTAGTGTTTAGTGGGGATTTCAATTTAACCCACTAAAAGTTAAACTTTGTGAGCAGGGGCTCTGAGAAACGCCCAGTTTTATGGTCAGGGGAGAGGTCCCATCCAAAAGTGATGATTCCCCACTAAACCCAGGGACACCTCCCTATCAATAAATCGAGGTTGAGTAGTATGGGATCAACACTACACCTATGCTTTCGCCTTGACAGCTGTTTTGCCAGGAACGGTTGCCATCCGAATGCTCACTGCCTTGTGCTTGAAACCGGCTGCCTTAGGGCTTGCCGCTGGATACCTGCCAGGGAATTCGAACAAAGCAAGAACCCCCCTCCCCCCCACAAAACCAAGAAAACATAGACATTTTGTGGAGTTGCAAACGACATTGGTTTAAACTACATGGGTGTGTGTTTTTCTTCAGGGGGCCCCCTGGGTTTGGCTTTTTCTTTTTGGAAACTAGGCGGTCCCCTCAAACGCCCGCATGGCCCAGGTGGCTTGGCTTGGGCGAGGCGGAGAAGGCCCTCCGAGGCTTCCAAGAAGTCCTCGCCGCTTGGTCTGGACGGGTTTGCGACGGAAGAAGCGACCCGATTTCTCCATGCCGTGGTGGTCAAAACCGTTTTGGGATCCCATTTTGGGGTGGGTGCACCACCCATTTTAGTGCGGATTTGGATGTTCACTGGGGGTACGATTTAGGTTTTGACCCATGGCCATGTGCTTTCAAAAAACTGTTAGGTATGTTTTCCCCTAGGCAGCTGTCGGTTGTAAAGGGAATCTGTCGCTACCGGAAGCTTTCGAATTTGTTGGGTATTTCGCCCTTAGGCAGCAGCTGTTGGTTTTAAAGGGGATTTATGACTACCGGATGTATCTCTGATTTTTTGTTCAGAGGACTTGGGCAAATGGAAGGAGCCAAGGGGTAACACCGGTAGAGACGCGACATCCCCCGGCTTTCAAATTATTTTCCCCTAAGTCTGGTGAGCATGGTTGGTTTAGGCTTCTGATTATTCGGCAATGTGTTTTTTGTTTTGAAATTGCTTCTTCAGGTCTAGCCAAGCAACTCTTTCAGGTTCGCTTGGCAAGTCTTGCGCAGCTGCTTCTATCGGAATTGTGTCGATTGTGTTGACACCGGATTTCATAGGGGTGTTCCCTCCAAAATGATGAATCCCCAAGAAAAGTCGCCCTCAGACAACCAACCAGGGATTCTACTTTGATCTGGGTTAGATGTTTTTCCTTTGGTCCGCTTTCGTCCGCTCAGGACAAGGATCCAAGCAACAGCGAAGCGAAGCTTGGCTAAGGCTGGCACTCACTCGGGTGACTTCTACCTTCCAGACCTTGGGGCCCTAAGGGTCCAAGGTACGCGGAAAATCTCGACCTGCACGAACCGACCTTCAGACGTGGCTGTGGTTCAAAACCAATGGTAATTACCATTTTGGGGTGGGTGAATTCACCGCCCATTTTAGAACCAGTTTCAGCGCGGATTGGGATGTTCACTGGGGGGTACGGCTTGGATTTTGACCCATGGCCAAGTGTGGCATGGGATGGTCCGACGTTTGGAGTCGCGACTGCCGCCCCAAGGAGACAGCAGCTGACAAAGGCGCGGCTGCTGCGAAAGCAGCAGACGGAGCACAGCCAAGGGCTCATGAAGGGCATGATCAGCGCCCCGGAAGAAAAGCGGCACTCTTTTGCCCAAGGGGAACTGAAGGGGGAACTGAAGGGGTTGTGTTGGGAGCAAGAGCTTCATCCAACCATTTCTCGAATACAAGGGAATCCCCTCGTTAGTTGGGGGGGTTAGTCTTGGGAGGCCCTGTTTAGTGGCGCAGTGGTCATTTCATTCCCAACAAAGTCCTTGGAGCTGCCAGCAGAAATGGCGGTCCGCACGGCAAGCCGGGTTTTGCAGCTTGTTTTTGGTGTGGCCTGGGTGGGTTAACGCATCCTTTCGCGACCTGTGACCAGGCTGCGTAAAGGGAGGTCTGGTCTTCTGCATGGTTTGTCCTACTTGAGGACCGCCAGGCCCGACTGCAAGTCAGCGGAACATCAAGTTCCAGTTCATGTGCGCGCTTTCAGTGCACGAAAGGTCGGCATGCTGCGCAATATCTCTTTATCTCAAGCTTTGAAGTCGTAGTGGGCTTCCTCTTTGGGAGGGGCAGAGAAGAATCATCGCATGCCAGAGTTCTTGCAAGGGGAGCTCTTGTTTGATCTCTGCGTTGCTCAACATGGGTTTGCCTCTTTGGCACTTTGAATCATAATTCGGCTCCATCGAGCTCACCCTTGAAGGTGGGGGTTCCAACCTACTGTGGATGGACGAAATCCTGCACCACCTAGGAAACCCTGGAAGGATGATTCCTCTGCAAATACCAACCAATGGTTTCCCATGGTTTCCAGCAGGATTTCGTCCATCCACAGTATTTACGGCTGAAAACAACAAAAGTCAAGTTTCTCCGAGCCCGCATTGTATAGGTTCGGTCATGCAGAATGCTGGTGGTCCATGGTTCATTTGGGAGGGGCGAGGGGGCGGAAAACCGCAGTTCCGAAAAGCAAGGAGATGCAAGGAGACGCGCTGATTCCCAATGCCCCTGAGTAGGGGAAGCAATCAGGTAACCCTTAGTTGGTGGTGTGGATTCGTTTGGATTTGGAATAGAACCCTTGGAATTTGTAGATGGTGAAGGGGACACCCTGCTTGGGCACCAGCGAGCCACCAAACAACCACCAATGGAGGCAAGCTGAAGCAAATCGCTTACGAGGCGGTGCTGGCAGCTTGCAGTACCCCATGGGCTACACGTCTGCGGAGGGTGAGAGGGACCGGGAGCGAGAAGCGATGATGGAGCAGATCGACAAGATCAAGAGCTCTGGACCGTTGGTTCTGTAGCCTCAACCAACAACAGCAGGGCGCCCTTGTTTGCTTGAGTTGTTGTGTCGGTTTTAACGCAAGTATCTACGAAGAGAAAGCTGCAACTGGCGGCCGGGGCTTCATTGTGCCCGCCCAAGCGGCCACTCGTATGTGGACATTCCCCATGTACGTGGCGTAAAGGGTCGCCAACCAGAAACATACCAGTTTAGACTCCGGCCAGAAATTTCAACGCTGGCTCTCAGCCTGGCTGACGGCTGGAGTGGCATGCGCTCGCTCTCAGAGACGCCGAATGGCCTAAACAGAGCAAGGCTTGGGGCCGTTGGCGCAAAGTTTTCAATACACTTCCGACTTCGAAGTCTCACGCGGCGGTCGATTTCACTTGATAAATCAGCGCCGCAAGCTGGGATGCAGACTCTGAGAGGCCGGCGCAGGGCCGGTTTTCACTGCTTACACGTCGGTTTTTGCCGTGATTTGGCTTTGCGCTTGGTACTGAAAGGGCATTGGAATCAAAACAAGAAACAGCAGGAACCTGGGGAAGACACGACCACCAAGCAAGGTCCACTCCTTCAACATGTACTGAAGGAGTCGTGGAAAAAGTCAGCAGCGGAATTCCCGGGAAGACACCAAAAGATCTTCGGAATCCCCTGATCGACGCAGGGAACGGGTTTCTCCCCCCGCCATGGCATGCGCAGCCGGGCGAACGCGAGAAACCGCCTGCGGCAGTGCAACAGCGTGGCTGAGGCGCGGGGGAGAACTCTCAAGGGAAGACTCACTTGTCCCAGCTGACCTTTTGACCTTTTGGTTTTCCATGTTTGGTCCAGTCTTAGCCATTCCGCTTTCCATGTTTGGCACAGTCTTAGCCAAGGTTCCGGACGGGCGTTCCGGAGCTGGGGAGAGCGGGGATCCAGAGGGAGGCTTTGGGAGCTACCAAGAGTTCGGTAAGGACAAGGAAGTAAAGCACATGAGTTTGGGGGTTGCTCTTTGTGACTGTGTCCCAGTGTCCCATAGCATCCTACACGCGCACCACAAATAGTGCAGCACGCAGGGTCGGTGAGTGGACTGCGTTTGTGGTTTGGTGGTACGCTGAACTAGACACCTTGCCGATAGCTTGTTGCGCACATGCGGGGTTGCCGGCACTTCCTGGCGTTTAGGGAATAGTGTGTACACATGTGCATGCATGCTCTTGCGTTGTCTTGCCTATAGCCTGTTTTTTTTGGGGTGCAAGAAGGTTCATGAACATGCTCGGTTGCAGCTTCCAGTGACCAAGCATTCCGTTTGCAGGGTTCTCACTTCCCTGAGTTCCGTTCCTGGACGCTGAGTCACTTTTGGGGTTTGGACTATGGTCCACCAAAAGTTCGGCTTTCCATGGTTGTTGTTGGGAAGCACTTTTACATTCTTGCTTGTGGTGGTTTAGTGGTTGAAATCCAACCATTTCACTGCTAAAACTTATTTTTTGCTCCCCTTCCAACGTCAACCAAGATAAATGGGCCGCCTCTCGAATGCCTGACGTGGTTCTGGGTAGATAATTTAAAGCATGCCAGGGTTTGATTATGACTCAATTTTAGTGGTAGATAACAAAATCAGAGTTGTTTGGTTGCCAATCCTCTCATGAAGTCAGGAGACCATTGTGGGCAACATGCAAGTACAAACGTGCCGAAACGGTTTTCCATTCTCCCCTATCGGTTTCTGGTCGACTCGAGCATCTCAGTAGGAAGAGCTTTCCTGTGGATCTTCTCTCCCTTACATCTGGAACTGGGGGGGTACTTCCACCCGAATTGCATTTTGAGTTTGGTTCCTCTTCGGGCGATAGCCGGCAATTGACTTCAGGTATTTCATGGGTTGCCGTGGTCACTAGATACAACCGATACAAATCGAATCCACGAGGTGGGTAGGAGTGCCCGTCCTCGAGGTGCGGCCCAAAAAAATCTGTTGGCAGGCTGCTTTACCAAGCTGGGTTTTCAATGATTCGGCTCGGGTTGCTTCCAAAGTGGACAAACACCCCTCCCCAAACAAGAAGTACAGAAAGAAACAACGCGCCAAAACAGCGCTCCCCCTAAGAACAGAAGCACGAAAGAAGAAAAAAGAAGAAGCACGACATAAAACAGCATCCTCCCAAAGAAAAACCAGATGCAACACAGAAAGAGTCGAAGAAAAACGGAGAAAACATCAACAACGAAAAAACACGGGTACCCTCCAGGGTAACGTGGAGGCTTGTGAAGAGACCCCGAAATGGAAGACGTGGTTTTATTTCAAGAGGCCAATGGCTGAGCACGGATATCGGAACCTCAGCCCCCCTCCCCACCTCGCAAACGAAAACAGATGGAAACAAGAAGGAGGAAGCAAAAGCCACCCCCCCCGCCCGGCCACCCCAAACATTCAAGAATAAATAAAAGAACAGAAATCCGGCAAGAATCAAAGAAGCTAAAGCCCCCCCAAGGAAAAACTAGATGCAAACAAGAAGGGCTCAAGACCGAACCTCGGGCCCCGGGACTCGCGAAAACCGATCGATCGAGGCCCTGGCCTCGGCCCATGGCGCCGGCAGCGAGAAGTTGGCCGCGTCGCTGCTTGCGGCGGTCAGGTGACCCTCGATCCGATCGATGCGTCGCGCGGGGGGGTTCTACGAAATGGGTTTGGCTTGACTTTGTGGCTCCCAGCCATCCGGTTCCTTAGCGTTTTAGCTTTTGGTGCTTAGTGGTAGTTTCCACTTGACACACTAGAAGTTAAACTTGTAGTGGGGGATCTGAGGGCAGTCCAGATGAAGGAAGCGGAACCCCATGACAAAGGTTTCCATTTGGTTTCTCCTTGACGCAACACATGGCCAGGGGTTCCATTGTCTCTTTAACCCACAACCGTGGAAAAAAGGTGTGCTTTTTTGAGGGCACCCCGTTCTTGCTTGAGGTTTTGGAGGGGGACCAAAAGGAAAACCACCATTTGGGGGATCCGGTTCCAACAAAAAAACACAAATGAGTCTGACATCCTCGACATTTCCGCGGTTTGTATAGCGAGAAAGTTATCGAGTTTTGAGCATACCGGGGTATAAAAACATGGGCGTGTGAAGGCTTCTTTGAGGTACTTTTGGCTCACTTGCCCAGAGCCGGCCTTTTGTACTTGTGGTTCCCGCTGTTCGTCAATCTTCAGTCATGGCCCCAAAAGGTTGGCCTTCGATTTCTGGGTCCCTTGTGCAACTGACTTGAGGAAAGCGGCAATTTGTGTTCCCCTATTTAGACACATACCCAAACCGGGTCCCTTTTTGGATTGTTTCAAGGGGAAAAGACCAACCAAGCGAAGCGTTCGGAGTTTTGAGAAGCCCCCAATAGTTCGGCGGCACCCTCGAATCTTCTTTGGTTTGTTGGCTTCCTCTGTGAAAGTGGCGAGGCTGCATGAGCAGACGCAGTAGTTTGCTGGAATGAGCATGCGGCACGCGGTTGTCGGTGTTGTGGACATTTTGTCATGGGCTATGACCGCTTGGCCGCAAATTGCATCTCGAGGGCGCAGTCATGCTCGTATCAAATGCGGCAGCTGGGCCAAGTCCAGGTGGCAGCGCCTCACGGGGGCCAACATCTTGCAGGATTCAGCCTGGCAAGAGGCGGGCTGTGCTGCAAAGGGAAAAGGTATTCAGGTGATTAGTTTCTGGGTCTGATCATCTTACCCCTAATTGGTTTAAAACTACCAATCCAAACAACAAATTAGAGGAAAGCTGGAAGTGAAGCGGATTGAGAACTTGTCCATGCCATCGGCAAACGGCGACATGGCTCACCATGCGTCTCTGGCTATTTTAGAGCTGGAGGTACAGGTCCTTTGCTTAGTCTGGCTTTTAGAATTATAATAACATGTGCGGAAATCTTAGTGGACAAAAGGTGAGCCGACTATTTTCCTCCGGGGAAACCAAAAGAAAACCCACCAAAATGGTGGTTGTTTGGTTCGTCAAGCCTTTTTTGCGTGGGTGTTGTGGTGTGTCTACTCTTTTTTGAGTGGCTCAAACCCACCAAGATGGTGGTTTTGTGGTGTGACTACCCCTTTTTGAGTGGTTCAAACCCAGCTTTTTGTGTGTCGACGTATATTTTGGGGGGGGCGGTTTGCCGGGACACCTGAGACGCCCACCGCTCGCTGGCCGCAGGCGGCGGCCCAGGCGGCGGCCCTGGCCGCGGAGCTGCCGGCGGCGGCGCTGGCGGCGGCGGCCTGGGCCTTCGCCCGGGCCGCGGACCGCGCGGCGCTGCGAAAGGCGCTGCGCGGCGGCGAGGCGCGACGGCGCGACGGTCGCTCGGGGCGGAGGGGCGGAGGGGCGTAATGTTGACCCAGGGGTAATGTTGACCCAGGGGAGGAGGGGTAATGTTGTCCCATTTGGGGGGAGTGTTCCCTCCAAAAGTGGTCGGAATCCAACCCACTACAAGGGGACCCCCCGATCAAAGTCAACCAGGGGTTTGTTAATCCGGGGTTAACATTAGTGGGGGGGTCCAATGATAAGCGTTGCGAGCGGTGTGACTCCAGGATTTGCAGTGGTTGTGTTGCATATTCCTGGAATGAGGCTGGCAATGTGGTGTGGGGGGGGTGGGGGGGGGGGGTGGTTTTAAGGGGAAACCTCCCAAAAAATTGTGGGTGTCCCTCTTGGTTGTTTTTTCCAACCCACCAAAAAGGGGAGGTGGCCAGGATACTGGGGGCCGAGCTTTGCAACCTGTTTGCTTGGGGCAGTGTTGTGTTTTATTCATAGATGTGAAATTATGATTATGACTAGAATTGTTTTGTTTTCAAGATCAAGAAACAAAAGCAATCAGGAGTTGCAGCCTTAGATTAAGTGTCCATATAGTCTGTGGGGTTGTGCTAGTATGCCAGTGCAGCGGATTCCCTTGTGCAGGCGTTTGCTTTGGCCTCCCCACTAAAAATGGTGCCCCAAAAGGATTCCGATTCTTCTTCTACCAGGAGCACTGACACACCGGGATAGGACATGGAGCCCTCCTTTAACAAAACATGTAGGTAGGAGGGTAACTGAATCATGTGGGGTCCGTTTGTGTAAGGATTCCACGGTTTTCCCGGGGCCCCGATGATTTTTTCAGGGATGTCTTGAGGCTCAACCTGATCCTGTTTGAAACCGAATCGCCTCACTGCACAGAGGCGATAGCTGAGATAGCTGAGGCGCTTTGCGCCTCATCGGCCGCAAATCCCCGGTGAGTTGGCAGATTTCAGGCTTCTTTTCTTGCATTTGCTTTATAATAATGCTTTTATGTTGAGCTGGTGGTTTTAAATGGACAATCTCACTGGACATATTGTCATTTTCCATTGGACTCAAGCAAATGGACGTGAACGGATTTACAATTTCAATCACGGACCAAAGGCTCGAACATCCATTGTCCACTCAACTCAGAGCATTTGGCCCATCCAGTGTGCACCAACCCTCAACTCACCAACCTGTGCAACTGGTTGATTTCCGTTAGACGGTTGAAACACTGGTCATGGCGGGAAGCTAGTAACCAGGCAATGAGCCCCATGGCGAGTAGTTCATAGAAAATTGGCAGCCCGTTCAAAGGGAGTTTCCCCATATTCCCCTGAAAACATCCCCCTATGCTGTCCTGCGTAGGCCAGGCTGCAGGAGAAGGACAGCACGCAGATCAGCAGGTTGGCCTGGCGCCTCGCATGGCAGCATGGCGTCTTTTGGGGCGTTGAAAACGCGAGGTTCGGAGGACCATGGCTCTAGGGGACACTTCCCCATTCTTTCCAGGGATCCTTCTTTTCAGAAAACCAGCAGAATCCAAGGGGAAACAGCTGGTTTTCGAAGAGAACGATGGTTGAAAGGAATGGACAGGGAATCAGCCCCTAGAATGGCTCGTTTTTGAGGCTCGCAGGCCCAATGTCAATTGGCACCACGTTGGCAGGACGCGTGGCTTATTTTCGGAGAGCCCTTGCTGACCTCCATGTGGGTGTGTCTCGTTTTAGGGGACCCTTCCCCCAAATAATTACAGGAACAACACAATGGGTGGGTGGTGTCCTTTTGGTTTCTCTTCAAAATCCAAAACCCACAAAAAAGACATGAAGACCAGCTTCTTCAGCTGGGAAACTATGCCGGAAAACTCCGGGTTGCTTGATTCCAGCGGGCCAACATATTTTTGCGACCTCACCAAATTGTGGGGGGTTGGTTGGTTGCCATACTTCATTCATGCATCGTGTCAATAATTGTGTGGACTGCAATGGCATGCAGCTCCTCAACCTGTCGAGTGGCCGGCTATCTCACCTTAAAACCAAAGTCTCTTATTGTCCAATCTCAATGTGACACTCCCAAACGGACAGCCCTGATGCCCCGCGATTTCAATCCTCGAACCGTCCTAGAAAGGGGGCATGCCGTGAATGAAGCTCGAAAATGTCGGCAGCCGATGGCAGGCCGATATGCATTGCATCGTAGCACTGCAGTTACTGTTCACGCTCGCTTTTGCGTGCCGACTGCCACTGAACACGGCAGGTGGCTGTTACGTGGTTTGGACACAACGAGCTTTCGCTCGTGCATGTTTCGTAGAAGGAGTAAGCGTAAGGTTGTCACCCGAAAGGCGCAATAAAGAAGCGCACTCACCTCTACAGCGCTGCCTACGCTCGCCTGCAAGATGCAAGGCGTAGGTGTGGAACATTGGCGTAGATGCTAGGCGTGATACGTGACAAAATCCCACACCAGTTGGTAGGTGGTTTGCTCCACGATTTATAGGGGTTTCGTTCATCGCAGGTGGTGTGTTTTGCGGATTTCATTGTTTGTTTTGACGGAATGGCCCTTTGAAGAGTATAGGGATGGAAAGAGTAGCTTCCAAACACCACGATGTCGGTTTTCCTAGTTGACGAACATCCTACAAAACAAATGATGGCGGTTCACCCGGCCAGCGGAGCCAGGTCAATGATGTCGATACAGTTGGCCAATTGGCCTGCATGAGTCTCAATACTTACTCCAGGACTCAAACATGGCAAGCTCTCACAATTGTAGTGTACAGCACAACGTGTTCTCAACTTACGGAACTGCTATGATTTGCCCCTGCCTGAAGCTGTTGCCTGGGTTGCTGGGTTCAACATCTATCCCACAACCGTATTACTTATGCCAGACGCCTTGCTGTAGTGATATCCCACTACGAAGCACGGAGATTCAATCTCCCCGATCGCCCAGAAATCACCAGCCACCCTACCTGCAGGTGCAGCGCTCACCTGGGCTCTGGTGCCCAGCCTTTTCTCAGCTCGGCGCTGGACGCGGCGAATCGCCTAAACCATCCCCTTGGCTTGCTGGACGCGGTGCAGTTGTGCCGCTTGGACGAGATAGAAAAGCATAGAGCTGGGGTGAGCCCACATGGCAATGTTCCTCAAAACAAGAAGGCGCTTCAAGTCATGTCGATTTGGTGGTGGGATGTTTCCTGGATTCCACCAATCCACTTTGAGAGTGAGTCAAACCCATATTGTTTATTTGAGCCATGTATTGGATGCAATGCTGCTGGACGTCTGTCACCGGATTTGGTTTCCTTCGAGTCAACCAGGCTAAGGATGCAGGGAGCTCAACGTGGTGTTGGATTTTTTTGGGGCCGGCATGGCCGTGGTCAGGAGGCATACAGCAATGCAGCAGGAGATGCCCTGCTCCGTTCCATACCCAAGGCTCATTGCAGCGGCGGGAGGGCATCCAGATCCGCGGGTTGGGGACTCTTTACACCTCTCTCCCTCCCTCTGCACCACTCACTTCCTGAGTTCATGAACTTTAAGCTTTTTGGGAAGACCATTTTAGTGGTAAAAAACAAAAGTTCTGATTTTTTTTGGGCCCTCCACTCAGCCAGTGAGTCCCTCTACATCATGGGGGATGTCCCACCAAGTTTCAACCGGGTGTCCGACCTGTCAGAACCCGGCCGCTTCCTCTCGGGACAGCCGGGGAAGGGTGCCATGTTCCAAGGGCCGCGAAGTGGCCTCCGAGGTTGTCCTTGGGAAACAAGTTTCGCATTTTTGCTTATTGTGGTCTAGTGTGGGAAATCCAACCACTCAACTGCTAAAACCTAGTTTTTTGCACCCCTTCCAACGTCAACCAAGCCACATCCTTGGGTTGTGGAGGTTTCCAACCAGACCCGCCTCCAGGTCAACCTTTGCCCCAACGTCAAGCAAGTTATCCGAGGCTGGGCCATGGGTGCCGCGACTCTTCATCATGAGGTGCTGCCAAGGCTGCAGAGGGACCTCCGGCGGCAGTGGCCCTTCGGCCGCCGTTCAGCGGGGAATTTCCCCGTGAATTGAGTTGGGGAAGGGGAGGTTTCGGCACCGGGAGATCTCCATTTATGGTCCCATTTCCCCTTTTCGGGGGAAGACTAGATAAATGGAATTGAGGGACCCCCGACCCCCTCCACCTTAAGGTAGGGGGGCTGACCCGCTGTTCCCCGCTCCCAGCCGCACACACACACACACAAGCGCGGACGCAACGCAACTTGCAGACACAAACCACAACCAGCACAAGATGGGGCAAATCATAGCAACACTATACTTTTCTAAGAATGATAACAGATGCAGAGAGGCATGCGGGCGCTGGCACAAACAAACACGAAGACACAACCACACAGAGGGACAGAGAGAGAGACACCTGCGCTCAGACACAGAGACAACACAGAGAGAGAGAGAGACTTACTCATGCGGGGATGCACGCGAACTCATGCACACAGAGGCCCAGAGACATAAAGAGATACGCTCACAGCACGACACTGCGGTGCGGTGTGCGGTGCATAGCACTTCGCACAGCACGCTGCGCCGCGCTGCCACACCGCGCCACGCCATGCCACGCGCGAAAGCACGGAGGTTACACAAAGAGACATGCCTCATAGACACACACACACACACTCGCGTCATTCACACGCAAGATGCTGGGTCTTCAGAATGTTTTTTTTGTTGTTGTTGTTGTTGTCCGCTGGCCAACGGGTTTGCCTTCTGCATGAGGCACCTCTGTGATGGCCGCCACGTCAGCAACGTTTTATGGAGCCTCGCTCGCCTGGCGGAGCATTCGCCTCTCTTTAGCCTGGCGGGGAAACTGGACTTGGACTTTGGCGGTCAGGAGCCGTTGCTCAGTGAGTCCTGAGTTTGACTTTAGCCACTTTTTGAGTTTGGACCATTTCAGTGGCATAGAACACAGCTTGGTGAGACAATTGTCCACTGTCGGCCACCTAAACGACACCAAAAGGTTGAGTATGCCCACCAACACCAACCACCCCACATCAACCACCCCACACCAACCAGAGGGTGGGACCATTTTTGTGGCCTAGACCAATTGCGGATACTTTTTCCGGCCAATCCACTCGATCGGAAGTGAGACAATTGTCCATTGGAAAGCAATCCTTAGCATGTCATCCAGTGTCAGCCGCGTAGCAAACCCCAAAATGCACCCATCCACCCACCAACCACCCACCAACCCGGGGGGATGTGTAGGAGCCCGTGCATAGCGCCATATGCTACGTTGTGCGGCCATGCTCTCAAAGGGTCATGGAGACTTCAAGAAGAGACATGCTTGGCTTTCTTTGTTTTGCCCACCAGGCACCGAATTTCTACCCCAAAACTTTTGGAGCAACACTGCCATTTGAGGATCCACCCGTAGCCAGTGTGGTGCTTGCAACCTTTGCGCTACTGGCTGGAAGGGGCTCTGCTTGCGTCTCACCGTCTTGTCTTAGGCATTGGGATGCCCTGACTGAGGCAAGACTTGCTTGCCCAAGGCCGACCTTTTTGATCAATGTTTGCTCATGTTTTAGCAATGGCCGCACAAGGTTAATCTTTGCTCTTGATTAATAGGGGGGCCCCCCCCGGTCCCCCCCCCCCCCCCTACAACAAGCCTGGGTCCAAATTGTGGGGGGGTGGAAGGGGGGAGGGGGGGATGGGAAGGCAGAGAGACAAGAAAGAAGAAAAGTGAAGGGCAATTTAAAATTAAATTGAAGGTGCATTATTTTTGTGGAATTCTGGTTTGTAGATGACATTTATTCTGAGGGGGTTTTATTATTGTAGGGGGTAGTGTAGGCCTGGCCATTATTCTGGGTAATGCTATTATTGTAGGGGGGCACCGCTTGCTGCGCCTTGCTGTGCAGAAGTCCATGCAAGGATGAAAAGTCTAAGGTCTTCAGTACAAGCTGAGTACTTGGGATTGCAAGTTTTGGTGCTGATGAAGTTTGGGATTTTGGAATTGTTTGGAGCTTTTGGTTTGGGAATGTGGGAACCAGTGGCTGCAGGGCTTGGCCATTATTCTGGGTAATGCTATTATTGTAGGGGGGCACCGCTTGCTGAGCCTTGCTGTGCAGAAGTCCATGCAAGGATGAAAAGTCTAAGGTCTTCAGTACAAGCTGAGTCCTTGGGATTGCAAGTTTTGGTGCTGATGAAGTTTAGGATTTTGGAATTGTTTGGAGCTTTTGGTTTGGGAATGGGAACCAGTGGCTGCAGGGCTTGGCCATTATTCTGGGTAATGCTATTATTGTAGGGGGGCACCGCTTGCTGAGCCATGCTGTGCAGAAGTCCATGCAAGGATGAAAAGTCTAAGGTCTTCAGTACAAGCTGAGTACTTGGAGATTGCAAGTTTTGGTGCTGGTGAAGTTTTGGGTTTTGGAATTGTTTGGAGCTTTGGGTTTGGGAATTTGTGGGCCAGTGGTTGCAGGGCTTGGCCACTATTCTGGGCACTGCTATTATTGTAGGGGGGCACCGCTTGCTGAGCCTTGCTGTGCAGAAGTCCATGCAAGGATGAAAAGTCTAAGGTCTTCAGTACAAGCTGAGTACTTGGGATTGCAAATTGTTTGGAGCTTTTGGTTTGGGAATGTGGGAACCAGTGGCTGCAGGGCTTGGCCATTATTCTGGGTAATGCTATTATTGTAGGGGGGCACCGCTTGCTGAGCCATGCTGCGCAGAAGTCCATGCAAGGATGAAAAGTCTAAGCTCTTCAGTACAAGCTGAGTACTTGGGATTGCAAGTGTTGGTGCTGGTGAAGTTTGGGATTTTGGACTTGTTTGGAGCTTTGGGTTTGGGAATTTGTGGGCCAGTGGTTGCAGGGCTTGGCCACTATTCTGGGTACTGCTATTATTGTAGGGGGGCGCCGCTTGCTGAGCCTTGCTGTGCAGAAGTCCATGCAAGGATGAAAAGTCTAATGTCTTCAGTACAAGCTGAGTACTTGGGATTGCAAGTTTTGGTGCTGATGAAGTTTGGGATTTTGGAATTGTTTCATTAGAGCTTTGGGTTTGGGAATTTGGGGGCCAGTGGCTGCAGGGCTTGGCTATTATTCTGGGTAATGCTATTATTGTAGGGGGGCACCGCTTGTTGAGCCTTGCTGCGCAGAAGTCCATGCAAGGATGAAAAGTCTAAGGTCTTCAGTACAAGCTGAGTACTTGGGATTGCAAGTTTTGGTGCTGATGAAGTTTTGGATTTTGGAATTGTTTGGAGCTTTTGGTTTGGGAATGTGGGAACCAGTGGCTGCAGGGCTTGGCCATTATTTTGGGTACTGCTACTATTGTAGGGGGGGGGCCGCTTGCTGAGCCTTGCTGCGCAGAAGTCCATGCAAGGATGAAAAGTCTAAGGTCTTCAGTACAAGCTGAGTAGGGTAATGCTATTATTGTAGGGGGGCACCGCTTGCTGAGCCTTGCTGTGCAGAAGTCCACGCAAGGATGAAAAGTCTAGGTCTTCAGTACAAGCTGAGTACTTGGGGTTGCAAGTTTTGGTGCTGGTGAAGCGTGTTGGAGCTCTGGGTTTGGGAATGGAACTGAGCACTTCTGAAACTCAAGGACAACCCCCAGAGCTGAAAAAATCCAAAGCCACCACAGCAAGAGGAAAGGAACCAGCACAAGGAAAAAGACGCCATGAGGAATCGAACCCAGTCCCTTGTGCTGTCAAAGACAATGCGTTATCCATTTCACCAAAGAGATCTGCCAACAAGCGGGAAGGAATTCTGCTTAATCTGGCCCCCCGCTTGTCCCTTTGCTGTGGGGCTGTCGGCCTGAACTCAGCAGGCTGGCGAGGTCAAGCAACCCTGCCACACCTGGAGCCACAGGCAAGGCCACAAAGTGCTGGGAAGCACACAACCTCCAGGACCAAACAGGTCTCCAAAACTGGCACTGCCACAGTGGAAGCTCAAAAGCCAGGACAAGTGCCCGATTTGGCTTGCCACACCAGGGGAGCTCACTGAAGCCACGGGCCAGGCAGCAAGAGCACCAGGGTCCAATAAACAACCCAAAGCCACCGACAAGTTTCCAAAGCAGCCCTGTCACACCAGTGGAACCTTGATGGGCCACAGGCAAGGCTTGCAACTGAGCACCCAACACGTGTCCAAAGCAGCCTGGCACACCAGTGGAACCTGGATGGGCCACAGGCAAGGCTTGCAAGTGCTGAGGAAGCAGCAGGTTTCAATAAACAACCCGAAGCACCCAACACGTGTCCAAAGCAGCCTGGCACACCAGTAGAACCTCGATGGGCCACAGGCAAGGCTTGCAAGTGCAGACCCAAAGCCAACAAGTGTCCAAAGCAGCCTTGCCACACCAGTGAAAGTTCACTGGACCACCAGGCGAAGGCTTCTGGGAAGTACAACAAGTCTCCAAACCGGCACTGGAAGTTCACTTGGCCTCCAGGCAGGGCCGCAAAAGATTGCTCCAGCACATCAGCAGAAGCATTGTTACAGGCCCCAGTGGCTGCAGGGCTTGGCTATTATTCTGGGTAATGCTATTATTGTAGGGGGGCACCGCTTGCTGAGCCTTGCTGTGCAGAAGTCCACGCAAGGATGAAAAGTCTAGGTCTTCAGTACAAGCTGAGTACTTGGGGTTGCAAGTTTTGGTGCTGGTGAAGCGTGTTGGAGCTTTGGGGTTTGGGAACAGAGCACTTCTGAAACTCAAGGACAACCCCCAGAGCAGAAAAAAAGCCAAGGCCACCACAGCAAGAGGAAAGGAACCAGCACAAGGAAAAAGACGCCACGAGGAATTGAACTCAGTACCTTGCGCTTTCAAAGCTAATGCTTTATCCATTACACCAAAGAGATCTGCCGACAAGGCGGCGCAGGAAGGAATTCTGCTTGATCTGGCCCCCCCCGCTTGTCCCTTTGCTGTGGGGCTGTAGTATGGCAGTGCAGGGATGATTTTTCTGGTGCAGGAGCATAGTTGTAGGGGGGTTGCTTTGATGTGGGGGAGGCAGTGCTGGAGTCCAAGAAACCTTGTGTTTGTTTGCTTGGCCACCGGGTTTGAATTGCAATTAGTATTGGGGAGATTAAAACTAGTATTCGAATTTTGGGAGTTCTGGCCTCGGAAAAGTTATTATTCCGGGGGGATTTCTTGTGTCAACTGGGGCACCAAGACTAAACTATGTATTGGCTAATTAAAAATAAGTATTGGATTTTTTCTGGCCCGGGGCGAGAAAAAGTCATTATTCCGGGGGGATTTATTAATCAAGTCCTAAGATTAACCGTTTCACCTGGGTCCTTTGGGCAATTGACATGTTCCGGCAGTTCCAATTCAGCTGCAGTTGGGTCGGCCCAAACAAGCGAATGACACTTTCCCCAAATGGGGCAGTTTTGTGAATTTGTGAATTGTTATAAGTTATCACTCACGCAGACCCATCATTTCTCCCTAAACAGAACACCTCCCCCCCAGAAAGATGCATGTCCTCAGTTGCCGAAAGCTGAGTTTACGTTTGGATTTCCTGTGGTCCATAGTCGTGTGATCACAAAAGTTGATCGCCTCCAATTTCCAGGTCCTTTGGGCAACTGAGCGACCCCCAAAACACAAGAAAATGATGAGCGCGTTCAACCCACAATGTTCTGCGAAAACCCCCCCCTCCCCACCAAAAACACAAAAAAAGACCGCTTCACTGGGTTTCCTCCATGTCCCTTGTTTCAATGGAACCCCGCAGTAGGGTTGTTTCAATACCGTTGAAGGGGAAATTCAGTGAACCCTCATGTCGAAAGGCCCGACCTTTTGACCGGTTGACCCGTTTGGATAATTCCATGCTTGGTACATGTTTGTTGGGTTCCAAAAGGTTAACCTCCTCCCACCAACATAGCATCTGTGGGAGGGCACCTACCCCTCCTTTTATTAGACCTCACCTTTTGACCTTTCGGTTCTCCATGTTTGTTTCCAGGTGCTTTGCTCACCCCACCAATCAATTCCCCAGGAGCTGGCCAATACGGCCTGGGCTTTGGCCACGGTCCGCCACGCAGAGAATGCGGAGCTCCTGTTCCGATCCCAGGCGAGAAGGAGCGGAAAAGAAGTTTTGGGCGAAAGTTGGTATGTGTCAAAATGCAGTGTATGGTCGTAATCCTGCGGTGCGAAATGGATTTCGTCCATCCGCAGTAGGGGTACCCTCTTCAAAGGCGGGGCTGGCTTTGAACCACTTTTTAAGTTAGCCCCGAAAGGGGTACCCTCTCAAGAAAGGACAAGACACACTCAAGTGGAAGATCCGCCTCGTGCAAGCCTGCCAAGCATTCGACCATGTTGGGGGATCCACCGCTGGGTGAGGGCAGGATCCAACCTTTGACCGTTGTTGCCAGATCTGGGTGTCAGAAAGATACAAATACGACGTTTGTTTTGTACCTGCGTGCTCGGTGTTTCATATCAATATGTTGTTTGCCCCGGATCATGATAGCATCGCTGATTTTGATGAGGGAAGCCGAAGGGAATTCAACGGGATCGGGTTCTTTAAGGGTTCCGAGCCCTCGACAGATCCTCTCGAGAGGTTCTAGCCGCTCGAAGGTGCCCTTTCGGGAAGCCTCTTGCTTGGATGCGCCTCTGAGGGTGTTCTTTGGCTGACACTTCTTGCTTTTTGGTTTCTGCTTTCTTCAGGGAACACCAAAGGGCAGCCAAAAAGATCGAGTTTCGCTTTGGCGTGTTCCGAGCCCAAAAGCCTCCGCGTCGATTGCGCCTCTCTCGAGCCGCGGTAGCAGAAGCGCAGGCGCAGGCGCGTGTCAGCAGTCAGCAGCTGGCCAACTTGTTCTGGGCGGCCGCCCGGCTTCAGGTGAGGACGGCGCTGGAAGGAATGGCAGGCGGAGGATTTCGCGCGCTCGAGCGAGAACTCGTTTCGCGCCGGTTGTAGGGGAGGTCCGTGAAACCAGCCAGGGGTATGCAACCTGCGTTGACATGTCCCTCCAGCAATGGAGGTGGCTTGGAGATGCCAATTCCAGCCGGCTTTGGTGCCACAATGGTGCCACAGTGCCAAAATCGGGGGCCCTTGGTTCTTGGATTGTTCGATTCGTATGGCGGTAAAGGATCGGAACAAACCCACCAGGCTCCACTTGGGGTCACCCCTTTTTTTTGCCTAACGACCGCACGTTCAAGGGGTCACCATGTGTTTCTGGCTATTTGGTAGCTGATCTTTGGACTTTAGCTTATTTGTTGAAGCTGGGTGGGTTGTCCGAATTGGACCCACAAAACTTAGATTAAAACGTTGCGCAGTGGGGTCAACAGCTTCAGATTGACGTGCACGCCACTTGCGAGGCCAATCAACTCGATCTTGGGCCCTTTGAATTCCACTTTGGCGGTTTGGTTCTTTACAGCCAGGGAAGGGCCCCAAAATGTTTGGGACCCCAAATTTCGGAGCTGTTTCCTCGGAAAAGACCCAACATGTTTGGGGCCCCAAATTTTGGAGTTGTTTCCTCGGATTTGGGGCCCCAAATTTTGAAGTTCTTTCCTCGGAAAAAATGTTTGGGGCCCCAAATCTTGGAGTTGTTGTTTCCTCGGAAAAATGTTTGGGGCCCCAAATCTTGGAGTTGTTGTTTCCTCGGAAAAAATGTTTGGGGCCCCAAATTTTGGAGTTGTTGTTTCCTCGGAAAAATGTTTGGGGCCCCAAATCTTGGAGTTGTTGTTTCCTCGGAAAAAAATGTTTGGGGCCCAAATCTTGGAGTTGTTGTTTCCTCGAAAAAATGTTTGGGGCCCCACATTTTGGAGTTGTTGTTTCCTCGGAAAAAATGTTTGGGGCCCCAAATCTTGGAGTTGTTGTTTCCTCGGAAAAAATGTTTGGGGCCCCAAATCTTGGAGTTGTTGTTTCCTCGGAAAAATGTTTGGGGCCCAATTTTTGGAGTTGTTGTTTCCTCGAAAAAAATGTTTGGGGCCCCAACTCTTGGAGTTGTTGTTTCCTCGAAAAAATGTTTGGGGCCCCAAATTTTGGAGTTGTTGTTTCCTCGGAAAAGAAACTTTGGGGCCCCAAATCCTGGAGTTGTTGCTTCCTCGAACAAAATGTTTGGGGCCCCAAATCTTGGAGTTGTTGCTTCCTCGAAAAAATTTGGGGCCCCAAATTTTGGAGTTGTTGTTTCCTCGAAACAAATGTTTGGGGCCCCAAATCTTGGAGTCGTTGTTTCCTCGGAAAAATGTTTGGGGCCCCAAATCTTGGAGTTGTTGTTTCCTCGAAAAAAATGTTTGGGGCCCCAAATCTTGGAGTTGTTGTTTCCTCGGAAAAAATGTTTGGGGCCCAAAATTTTGGAGTTGTTGTTTCCTCGGAAAAATTGCTTGGGGCCCAAATCTTGGAGTTGTTGTTTCCTCGGAAAAAATGTTTGGGGCCCCCAATCTTGGAGTCGTTGTTCCCTCGAACACAATGTTTGGGGCCCCAAATCTTGGAGTTGTTGTTTGATCGAAAAAAATGTTTAGGGCCCCAAATCCTGGAGTTGTTGTTTCCTCGAAAAAATGTGTGGGGCCCCAATTTTTGGAGTTGTTGTTTCCTCGGAAAAAAAGTTTGGGGCCCCAAATCTTGGAGTTGTTGTTTCCTCGAAAAAAATGATTGGGGCCCCAAATCTTGGAGTTGTTGTTTCCTCGAAAAAAATGTTTGGGGCCCCAAATCTTAGTTGTTGTTTCCTCGGAAAAATTGTTTGGGGCCCCAAATCTTGGAGTTGTTGTTGCCTCGAAAAAAATGTTTGGGGCCCCAAATCTTGGAGTTGTTGTTTCCTCGAAAAGAATGATTGGGGCCCCAAATCTTGGAGTTGTTTCCTCGGAAAAATTGTTTGGGGCCCCAAATCTTGGAGTTGTTGTTTCCTCGGAAAAAGGTTTGGGGCCCCAAATTTTGGAGTTGTTTCCTCGGAAAATACCCACAATGTTTGGGGCCCCAAATTTTGGAGTTGTTGTTTCCTCGAAAAAATGTTTGGGGCCCCAAATTTTGGAGTTGTTGTTTCCTCGGAAAAAAATGTTTGGGGCCCCAAATCTTGGAGTTGTTGTTTCCTCGGAAAAAAATGTTTGGGGCCCCAAATCTTGGAGTTGTTGTTTCCTCGGAAAAATGTTTGGGGCCCCAAATATTGGAGTTGTTGTTTCCTCGAAAACATGTTTGGGGCCCCAAATCTTGGAGTTGTTGTTTCCTCGAAAAAAATGTTTGGGGCCCCAAATCTTGGAGTTGTTGTTTCCTCGAACAAAATGTTCGGGGCCCCAATTTTTGGAGTTGTTGTTTCCTCGGAAAAAAATGGGGCCCCAAGTCTTGGAGTTGTTGTTTCCTCGAAAAAAATGATTGGGGCCCCAAATCTTGGAGTTGTTGTTTCCTCGGAAAAAATGTTTGGGGCCCCAAATCTTGGAGTTGTTGTTTCCTCGGAAAAATGTTTGGGGCCCCAAATCTTGGAGTTGTTGTTGCCTCGAACAAAAAGTTTGGGGCCCCAAATCTTGGAGTTGTTGTTTCCTCGAAAAAATGATTGGGGCCCCAAATCTTGGAGTTGTTTCCTCGGAAAAATTGTTTGGGGCCCCAAATCTTGGAGTTGTTGTTTCCTCGGAAAAAAGGTTTGGGGCCCCAAATCTTGGAGTTGTTTCCTCGGAAAGAACCAAAATGTTTGGGGCCCCAAATTTTGGAGTTGTTTCCTCGGATTTGGGGCCCCAAAGTTTGGAGTTGTTGTTTCCTCGAAAAAAATGTTTGGGGCCCCAAATCTTGGAGTTGTTTCCTCGCAAAATACCCAAAATGTTTGGGGCCCCAAATTTTGGATTTGTTTCCTCGGATTTGGGGCCCCAAAGTTGGGAGTTGTTGCTTCCTCGAAAAAAAAGTTTGGGGCCCCAAATCTTGGAGTTGTTTCCTCGGAAAAGACCCAAAATGTTTGGGGCCCCAAATCTTGGAGTTGTTTCCTCGGATTTGGGCCCCAAAAGTTTGGAGTTGTTGTTTCCTCGAAAAAAAAGTTTGAAACCCCACATTTTGGAGTTGTTTCCTCGGAAAAGACCCAAGATGTTTGGGGCCCCAAGTTTTGGATTTGTTTCCTCGGATTTGGGGCCCCAAAGTTGGGAGTTGTTGTTTCCTCGGAAAAAAAGTTTGGGGCCCCAAATCTTGGAGTTGTTTCCTCGGAAAAGACCCAAAATGTTTGGGGCCCCAAATTTTGGAGTTGTTTCCTCGGATTTGGGGCCCCAAAGTTTGGTGTTGTTGTTGGAAAAGACCCAAGATGTTTGGGGCCCCAAGTTTTGGATTTGTTTCCTCGGATTTGGGGCCCCAAAGTTTGGAGTTGTTGTTTCCTCGGAAAAAATGGCTTGGCGGTTGGTTCGCCCATTTTTTGGCGCAGCTCTTGGCGCTGCTGGCGTGAAGGCGAGGTGGCGGCGCGCTGTGGAGAGCTCTCAGCGGTGCAGCTGGGTGCGGCGGTGTGGGCGTGTGCTGCCGGCCAGGCGAGACGGGCCCCGCGGTGGTGGCGGTGTAGCTTCTCCAGCTTGGAGCCTGGAATTTTGGGGCTCGTTTTGGTGGAATCCGCCATGGAACCTAGAATTTTGGGGCGGTTTTGGCGGAATCCGCCAGGAAAATCGTTGACCTCAGGGGTATCCAGGCCCTGTACCCTTCCAGTCATGATTGACAGGGTTTTGGCTGGCGACGTTCCTTTTCGGGAAGCCGAAGTTCCACTTGCATGATTGTCGGAGGGTATGTTTATTTCAACTTGCTTCAAAGGGAAACCAGCAGGAAACCAACGAAATCCAGTTTTGACACAGCTGGTTCCTTACCAGGGGAAGCTCAAAAAGATGGACCCAACATGGGCCCGAGGTAAATGGAAGCAACGACCAAACCCTGCGTAACCCCAGCTCTTAAATTTTGAGCCACGCCCATGTGTTCTGGGTTTAAATCATGGTTTCTCCAAAGTCAACCGTGCTATGGCCAATAGCTCAAAAAACGAGGATGTTAGAGGTTCTTTGTTGGCTTGGTTACTTTCTTCGGACAAGCCAGGCAGTGAGGTACTGTTGCCTTCAAAGCCTTGCAAATGAATGATCCTTACATGGCTCAGGAGTCCCCCATTGGGTAACAAGGGAAAGCCCTCAGGAAGAAGTGTGTGCATCCGAAAGGGGCCCATTTGTTGGAACCCAATGGATGGCCGAGTGTTGCCCCACTGAAAAGCACAGGTGCCCTTTTTGGCTGACTTTGGTTGGAAAGAGATGGCACTGGCTTAGACGGGTTTGATTCCATTTACCGGGCCATCTATTTTTGCAAAAGGCCACCTATGACTGAAAGCCATACTTGGTTAAAAGGTCCATGCCCTGGCTATTCGGGGATCCGATTGCCCTAAGAATGACACGCTGGTTGATGTTTTTCGAAGGAGGGTCACGGCACCAAGCGCCACGGCGGGATGCGGGATCCAAAGTTGCTGCTCGCTTTGGAGGAGGAGGCGAGCGAGGGGGGGGAGGGGGGGAGGGGGGGAAGGGGGGGGAAGGCGGAAGAAGATGGTCCGCATGGCCGGGGAAACTGCGAGCATGCTTTGAGATATCAACAGGACAAGTGCATGTTTTCGCCGCTGGGCCAGAATCAAAAAATGTTGTTGGTTTGTACAAGTCGGGGAGCATGAAAGTGGGTGGTTTTCCTTCAGTTTTCCTGTGCACCCGCAAAAGGGTTACCCACAGGAAAAAGGACACGCAGGGAAAGGGAGCCTCTTTGAAAGTGGCAAAGTAGTCAACGTATCACAGAATTGCGTCGGATTTTCCCCAGAAGCATCACGATCACGTAGTGTCGGCCACTCCCATTCAGCTTGGTTCCTCGAAACGATTTTTCGTCCGGAGCCGCAACCACTGTCGATGGACGAAATCCATTTCGCACCACTTTGAAACCATGGGACACCATTTGTTTTTTGGTATTTACAGGGGAATCATCCTTGCAGGGCTTCCTAGGTGGCGCGAAACGGATTTCGTCCATCCATGTCCATCCACGGTGGTTCATGTGTTAAGCCAAAACGCGGGCGCAAAATGACGAGAGCGACTGATTTTGAGGCGGTGGCAAAGCGCGGAGCCTCTTGGCATGGACGGGTACTTGGTTCCTGAATGTCAACTTTGGCTCACTTGCAACCAAAGCGAATCGACATGAATCGACCTTTTGGCTTCCCCTGTTTGGTCGACAAGTGATGGCCCCAAAAACTTGATCACCTTGCAATTCTGGGTTTTTTTTTGGTGGCACCTGAGTGAGAGCACAGAACCCCAAAAAAGAAAAGCGTTCCTCGAAACCCAGGGGCTTGTTCTATGTTCAGGGCAATCCTGAGGACCGGAAGGACCAGGAAGCCACTTAACCGGAAGTGACGCAATCCCTAAAAGACCTCTGGGCGAGCTCGTACCTGGTGAGCTCGCTGTAATGTACCCATTGCATCAAAGCCTTACTCCGGGAAAGCCGTGCTCCAGAACTATAAGAATTCATCGGATGCACCTTGCCACTGGTGTGTGTCAGAATGGGGGATCCTGTAAAATGGGCGGTTGCCTGTTGGTGTCCCTTTGAAACAGCCCCAAAACAAACTACCCTCCCCTGGGAGATGGTGGCCTGTTGGTTTCCCTTTCGAAGTAGCTCCCACAGACGGTGCGACTTAGGAGCTGAGCAGCCGCGTGCTGGCCAACATCCTTTGGGGCTTTGCCACTCTCCAGTGGCGCTCCCAGGACCCGATGCGACCGCGTCTTTTTTGTCCTTCGCCTTAGGGAGGGGAGCGCAAAAGTGGTGGCGGACCTGGAGGGAAAAAAAGGAAAGCGAAAGAGCCAGGATATGGTGAGCAAGAGGTTCTTGCATTTTTTTTGGGGAGGGGGGGTAGGATCCTTTGTGGCTATTCGTCTTTAAACTTTAGCTGTTTGCACCCTCCAAGGGCAATTGCATTTTAGGTGAAGTTCGCATGCATTTCCACGTCCACTGCGCGCATCCAGTCGATGCAATTGGGAAAGTTTGCAGTTTGTCTGTTTGTCTGTTTGTTTGTTTGTTTGTTTGTTTGTTTGTCTGCGGAAGCATGCAACTGCTTGTTGCTCACGTATCCCTGCGCAAGACCTTCATCTAGCGCGTAGGATGGTGTGATGCTGCTCTGCTCGAGGAGACCCAAGAACTTCATGCATGCATCTTCGACGAGGCTGTTCAGAAAAGGCACTGCATGCGGAGCCAGGAGACGCTCGATATGAACTGCCGCACGCCTTGCCATGATGGATGTTGGCTCCTGCTCCAGCGGAATGTGCTAACAGCATTGCCATGCCCTTCTTGTGGCTTGCTTTGCTTTCCCTTTGGTGAAGCATCCTGTGAGCTCCGCGTTTGTTATCGCCCAAGGCGCCGCATGAACGCTGCAAGCGCGGGGTTGGAAGGATGCATCCATCGGAGCTCGAACGGGCCTAGGGAAGCCAGGACGGCCCAAATTTCGAGGGAAGTGTCCCTTGAGAGGGGGCCCGCTAGGTCTCCCAGCTAGGTGCCCTTTGACTCTCTTTTTTTTTGGGGGGGGGAGGGTCCCCCTACGAACATAGACTACCGAAAAAAGTGGGCACCCTGATTCTAACCTCTATGCTGGGAAGTCCTGAGGTTGGCCATGTGCGCCTGGGCGCTGGCGAGCCTGGAAGCCGTGGAGGAGCTGGGAAGGTTGCTGCAGGCGTGTGGCGGGGCACGGCTGCGCGTGGATTTTTTCGCCGCCTTGTTTGGTTCGCCATGTCGGTTTTGGACAAGATGCCCCGGGCCTCTATACAAGGCTCCGTAAAAGATACATGTTGCAACCATTTGAAACATGTTGCTTTTTCAACACCAAAAGAAAAAGAGAAACCACCATTTACAAGTTGCAATGTTCAGGTGTAGAATGCATCCGGATCCCTGTCTGAGATGACCACACCAAGAGGGCGGAACATTTTGTGCTGGTCCTCTTGCTTTCCTTGCCCATCGGCTTCAAGTCCGAAGGCCGCCAATGGAGGACTCAGGGGACCAACCCCACTTGTCCCACATAGGTCCCACATGGCCGGGGGCATACTGCAAACATGGTTGGGTGGAAGTCCCCTTGTGGGTGGGTCCCGCAAGCGGGTTGGATGCGCTCTCTGTGGGTCCCCCATTCTTTTTTTAACCAGCTGTTCCTCTTTTGATACTCTATTAGTTCTCTTTTGCTATCCTACAGAGGTGGATCCACGAAAAACACATCCACACCGTTTCCTAGGGATGGGCGCATCTTTTTTTCTCCGAAAGTTCTCAAAGGGACCACGGCTGGGACATGTCCGGAAAACTGTTAGCTCCAGTTTGGTTGTGGAAGATCAAAGGGGGGCCACCCATGTCAAGGTTGGTCAAACGGGGGGGGACCCCCCTGAAAGGAACCGGCTTGAGTGTCCGAAGAATTTGGAGCCTTTCAACCGTCACCCATTGGAAAATCCAATGCTGAGCATTGGCAAGAGCAAACCTGTGGAGGTCGGGGGGGGGGGGGATTGTTGCTTTTGGTTCACTCGCCCTTTTGATTGGTCCAGTTTTTTCGACGCGGCCCTGCAAGGCGATCAGCCTTCATTTCTGGGGCCAACCTGGGCAAGCGAGAAGAGTGTTTTCCGCCCAGCCAGCCCGCCCAAGCAAGGCCCAGCGTTTTCCCACCCACCGGACAACGGAACCAACCCAAGGCCGACCTTTGACCTTTTGATTTCCCCTTTTGCTCAATTTGTCATGGCCCCAAGGGTCTTCAAGGGGTAACCTTTCATTTCTGGGTCCTTTATGTGCAAGCGAGAACCGTTTTTTCCCAAAACCCCGAAAGGGGATCGCCTCTCATTTCTGGTTTACTTTGGGCAAGTTAGAAGAGGCTTGCACCCCCATCCCCCCCAAACCGGACAACAGAGCCGACAGGCGCCTTTGTCCATGGACGCTTTGGAGCCCCGAGAGACGGCCAGCCTGGCCTGGGCCTTGACCCACCTCCCCGCCGCCGCCGCCGCCGCCGGCGCCGGCGCGGCGGTTTTGGGGGCGATGCGGCGCATGGCCGCCCGGAGAGTGGGGGGCGGGGAGGGGGGAGATAGTCGGAAGGGATGCCACCAAGTGCTTTTTGTGGTTGTTCTTGTTGTTTTTTGCGTTTCTCGTTTTTTTTTTTGGCCGGGGGGTTCATGGGGGTTCTTTCGGACAAGTCCAAATTGATTTGTGTCACGAGGTGTATCACAAGACGCCCCATTTTCCAGCAGTTATGGAAGATTGGGTGGAAGCCCTCTTTCAGAATGCAGCCCTGGAGCGCAATGAGTTTCAGGTGGTCTTTGGAGAAGCCCACTCTGATTGGCAAAGCCTTCTGGCTCCATTAGCCTTCGAATGGTGAGACTCCCCTTTGGCGTCAGCCCACAAGGAGGGAAGAACCTAGTGTGTTCTTGTCCGATACCATTCTCCAATCCGTGCTCTCATTCCTCCTTCCGGCCCCCTGCATCCCTGGACTTTTTTTTTGTTTTATTATGTTTTTCTTTTTTGTTAAGCCCTTTTTCAATGGCCTTCAACGCCAGCCAGGGGAGGTCCAACTGTTGGGAAGATGCCAGAGGCTTGCTCCAAGCTGTTAACCGGCTCAGCAGGTGAACTTTGGCGGGGGGGTCCCATTTTATGAGAATACACAGGAAGAGAGAGAGGGGAGGGTACGACGAGAACAGCTTACAGCTTTCCTTTCTGGCTTTGGGTGTTTGAAAGGATTCTTTTACCTCAATCGCCAGTTTTGCAAGCCCTTCATGCTGGCAAGGTCATTGCATGGCGCAACATGCTAGTTGCCATCTCACGTATGTGCTGTGAACATTGCCCAAGCAAGGCGGATCTTCAAGGTCGAAAAAGGATTCTTACACCCACATGCGGGTTCAAACAAGAAGTGGATATGTTGTTGTTTGACCTGTTTGTGATGCCTTTAGGCATATTATGGGCACCATCGATCCTTTCTTTTGTCAACAAGCCTGAACTGAGCCCAGTGCATCCAATTAACTGGGCATACTTATGTAGTCTGTGGCTGGGGCGGATCCGGCGATGCAGGTCACACTGCCGAGGGCTGCGCCGTTTTTCTGGGGCTATGCACTACCCGTTTCGCCCGAAAAGGAGAACAAGAGTTTTCACAATTGCCTAGGTCCCCCAGCTAGCTGCCCGTTTCCGTTTACCGTTTCTTTTCCGGGGGAGGGTTCCCCTACTAAAATAGACAAAACCGAAAAAAGAAAGTTGGTACCCTTGTTCTAAGCTCTCACATCTGGACCTAGTTGCTCATTGGTATGTAAACAAATCCGGGAACCCAACGACTTGCGGCTTCCTTCAAACGGTTTCCCGCTTAAAACACCCTCCCGCTCGCGCCCAAGAGCTCGGCCGCCGCCTGCCTCCCCCTCCGCCGTCTCCTCCGGCGCCCGGGCGCCCGAGGTGAGGACCCGGGAGTTGCTGGGCTTCGATGACCGGTCCTTGGCGGCGCTGGTCCGCAGCCTCCCGCAGCTGCGGCTGGCAGAGGTTCGGGGGGTCGAAAGTTGGATGGGTGGCTTGGGGTGGGAGGGGTGGGGTGGGGTGGGGTGGGGTGGGTGGGTGGGGTGGGGTGGGGGGGGGGAGGACGAAACTCGAAAAGGTGTGCTAGATCTGGTTTTGGGGCATGCCTGCCCTGTTTCTACTGGGCCACAGTTGGTGGCAATCCCTTTCGTGGGGGGAAGCCCCACTATTTTGAGGGGAACTTATTGCAAATCACTTTGCGGGGAAGAGGGGGCAAAAATTCACCAACCATTTTCGCCGGAACCCTTGTTTTTGTCAAAGATCGTTCTTTTGCGAAACAAGTCGTGTTCCTTGTTATTTCCGGTTGTGCTCTGGAAAAAGAACTGGAAAGACTCTAGAATATAGGGCAGTTTCCTCAGGGACACCCTTTTGCCTGAGACGCGCCCTGCTTTGGGTGTCTCTTGTTGGACTTCCTTAGGCAAAATCCATGGTTGCTCCCTCAAAGTGTTTTTCGCTGACGTTTCTTGGTATGCCAAACTTCGAGCGTTGCAAAAGGCGTCGCGCGAGACATTGGGACCCATATCCCTACCAGAAAAAGCTGATTGGAGTCTGATTGGGGTGCTTGTGGAGTGCTTCTAGCAAACGCCCGTGCACGAAACCCACTCATCGCGCTTTGTTTCTCCACGGGCAGTTGCAAAAGCTGTCTTCGTAGCCTTTGGTCTGCAGAACAGCCGTCTCCAAGATTTGCCAACTTGCATTGGTAGCTTCTGGTTGGCGGTAACAATGCGTTGCTTTCGGCTGCCTCCCCTCTAGGGCAGGGGGAACCCAAAAGAAGCATCAGTGGTTGGTTCATGGAAACACGGTAACGGACATCCTGTGATACCATTTCAGTTTCCAAAATAAATACTGCATGTCAGGAAGGCCTTCTGGCATCTCAGAAGTGGAGCAGCATTGCTTTCCGGAGCTATGCTAAGCAAAGGGGCCAGGACCAGAAGTGGCTGTTTCACAGGGCATAACATGGGCTTTGGAGCACACACACAAGATCGGGCCTTCGACAGGGGATCTCAAGGCCTTCAACAGGGGATCTGCATGTTTCGCAGGTCGTCATGAAAAAATCTCACCCCCCCCCCCCCCCCACGTTTCGCCAAATCGCTGCAAATCTGCAAAATTGGGTGCTATATGCGCTTCGGCGACCGTTTTAACGTTAGCTTCCAGAGCAGTTCCTGTAGAACCTTCTTGGGTGTTCTGGAGAGGTCTGGCGGATTTCTTTTGAACACCTGAGAGGCTTTCAACAGCATCCTGCGGCGGCTGCCGGAGCTGGGGGCGGCACCTTGCCGGGAAATGTCGTAAGCTTCAGGCCCCATTCAAGGAAAGAATCAAGCGGCAATTTGTGAGATCGCCCCATATCGCCCCCCTCGTTCCGCGAGGCTGTTGTGGACAAATACCAGTAATTGTCACGGGCAATTTTCATCAAAGGAACCAATTTAGCAGCCAAAGACATCACGAGTTTGGCCTGGCACAAGGGTAGGGTTCTTGCCTTTATTAAGGGTTTTGGCAGCCTCAATTTGATGATTTGTCATGTCCCGATGTGTTTTTGTCCCCTCTTTTTTTGCGAAGCTCATGCTGCGAGCTTCGTCTCGCATGTCATTCGGCGTGACCACGCGTGCTGCAAGGCCGTCTCCAAACACCTTGACGCTTCTTCCCTGGCACCTTTCTACCTTTGCTTTCATCTATTTAACTACCCTGTCATCTTCATATTATAAATCTTCATTGAGTTCAAAACTGGCTATGTGCGCTTTTGTGAGCTTCGGATTAGTCTGGAGGACCCTAGTCGGAGGAACCCCCCAGTAGATATCATTTCCACAGAAAGGAGAACCACCAATTCGCAAGGGGTACTCCAAATCCGAAGTCACCAGTCTCATTCTCCACCCTGCTTGAACCCAAGGTGGGGCCTGCTGCTTGGCTGCATGCCAGCAAAGCCTGCGCGTTGAGGTTTCGGCTGTGAATCCTCAAGCCCTGTCCCCGAAAAACCCTGACACAGGACTGTGGCAGATCAGCATGGGCATCTACGTGTTCAGGTATCCGACCCTTTTCTCATGCCAGAAAGTTTTTTTTGGGTTTCACAGAATCAGGTCAAGCCTAGTTGGTGGTTGGATTGGTGATCCGTTTGGGGATTCGAACGCCTGGATCGCGTAGAGGGAAAATGGGAAACCGCCCAAGCTCCAACCCACCAGGCTCCACCACTCCGAGGGAAGCTGGCGGTCAGGGTTTCTCAGGTTTTCGCTGGGTTCCTCGGGTGCAACAGGTGGATCGATCCAACTTCCGGTTTGTGCCTGTGGGCATCTGTGGGCATTTTGTTGAGCGGTCTCGCCGAGGACCTGGGTGGCGCGTTGCTGTGCGGCGCGGGTCAGTTGGGTGCAGACACTGGGCCCATTTGGGCGGCGCTGAAGCCCGGCGAATGGCGAGAAGAGGAGGGGGCTGACAGCATCAGGCGTCAGGGTTCGTCCGGTTCGCCAGTTTTCCCGAATTGGACCCACAACAAGTTGTTTACTTTTTGCAGAAGGGCCAACAGCAAGCAAGCAATCAGCCTCACACGTGTGCCACTCTGCGAGGCCAATATTGTAAACTAGGTCTCGGGCCTGTAATGGGCAAGCCAAGAAAGCTGTGAGGTTGCAAGGCACTGCACGTGAATGAAGGGGTTCGCCTCAGCTATGCTCCCAACCGGGAAGGCTCGCTTCCTGAGTTCCTGGACTTTAAGCTTTTGGGAAAACAATTTTACCGTACACAAACCGTTTTGTTCCTTTGTGTTGGCCCATCCACTCGATTGGAAGTGAGAAGGTGGATCTCAGGAAGTTTCATTTTTATGACATCCCCATTTACACAAACCAGGGTTGTTGTTGGGAAACATTTTACATTTTTGCTTGTTGTGGTTTAGTGGGAAATCCCCACTTAACTGCTAAAATTTGATTTGTTGCTCCCCTTCCAACGTCAACCAAGAAACGATGGGTCCAGCGAGCTTACCCTTGGCTTTGAATCGACAAAGGGTAAGCACAAAGTTAGGGCAAGGTGGGGATACTTGCACGATTCCGGACCTGCCGGCTGTCCCCTTAAGGCATCCCAGTCCTGAGTCGTTTGACGAAACACCCACAAAGCAAACATCAGGGATCCTGATCCCAATTTTGACGAATTCGACAAACACAAGTCACCCTGGCACAGAACAGCCACCATCCAAGAAACCACCAGCAAGTCTTCAAAATTATTCAAAATACCCACAAAACCCCGTAGTTGGGGCGAACTTGGACGTTTTGGAACAGCTTGGCCAAAGACCCACAACACCCAGAAGTGTGTGAGCCAACTTGATGTGTTCATTTCCCGCCGGGAAAAAAAAAACGGGAGCAGGTCGAAAGTCGTTAGGAGCTGGTTCCCTTCGTGCGGGCCTACGCGGAGGAAAGGCCCGACTCCGTGCTGCGGGCGGCCGAGGAGTTTTGCGCCTCACGGAAGGCAGGGGGTGGGGGGGTGGGTGTGGGGGGTGGGGGTTTGGGACCTTGGGGGTTGGGAGGGCTTATGGTTTAGAGGGGAGGGCTCTTTTCGAGTGGCGCTTGCCACCTGCCAGGTTTGGATGAAGGTGGCGGGCAGCCAAAAGGCTCAGCTCCTGGAAGCCCTGCTGCCGCTCGGTTTTGGAACCCACTCGCTCGACGGGCTCGGCGAGCCGAGTCGGGCGGGAGGTGGGCGGAGTTCAAGGGGAGTTGCCCTTTTTCTCATTTGTTTTTTCATAATCCTCTGTTGGTTTTAAAGGGAATCGATCACTACTGGAAATATTGATTTTTTTCCGGGGTCTTAACCAAATGGAAGTTTAAATTGATCACCCAGAGCCTAGGCCCTTTAAAGATGCTGTAGATGGACAAATTCCATTACGCACTGCGAAGTGAAACCATGTTTGAAACCAGAACGTTCGTTGGTGTTTGCAGGGGAATCCGCCTTTCATGGTTTCCTTGGTGGTGCGAAATGGCTTCGTCCATCCACAGAAGTGCTCTTTTGGGTGATTTCAATTCATCACTTAGAACCTTGAGGTATGTTCAGTAGCCGATTTTGGTGATCGCCTTTTTCGTAGTTGTTTCAAAGCCGACGGGATTGGACGTGACAATGCACCATGCAAAAAGCGACACGCACGCGGATTCAGCCATCGCAAATCGAGCCGCTCCTGCCCCAACGCGCAGGCAATCTTTTTTCCTTTTGGTGTAAAGCCCTCAGACATGGTAGAACCTCCGTGCCCAAGTCAAGCATGACCACAATGTCGTGCTTAGATGGATGGCTTGCCCGCTTTCAAGTAGTTTGCCTCCGCAGACGCTTTTTGAACCATCAAACCCGCCCGGCAGCTCCTTCTCCGCCTCACATCACGCTCACTTGTTTTGAGCCTTTTTCCCGTGCAATATTGCCATGGTTGTTGTTGAGAAACATTTTGCAAGTTTTTGCTTATGGCGTTTAGTAGTTGAAATTCTTACTTGGCTGCGGGTTAAAAATGGGTACCCAAAATTCAACCCTGGTAAATGGACATATGAACTAAAATCTGCGGCCCCCTGATTGTTTAATTTTGCCCCACAGCCACTTCACTGCTAGAAATTCAACTTGTTGCTCCTCTTCCAACGTCAACCAAGTTGCGCGGCACGGCGACTTCCGCCTTTTTTTTCCGGTTCCCCGAATCCCCGAAGCCGCGCTGAGGCGGGCGACTCGGCCCAAAAGGATCCTCGAGGTGGGCTGCTACGTGGGCTTCACGGCAATTCGCTTGGCCAGCACCGCGCAGGCCGGCAGAACAGACGGCAGCTTGCAGCCGGTGGGGCCCCTGGGGCCCCTGAACCCAACGGCAGCCAACGGCTATTTTTGGGGGAAGACCGAAACTCAAGGACAAAAGGGCGAGTTGAACCTGCAACTTTGGGGGAATACCAAGACTCAAAGACTTAAAAGGGCAAGTTGAAGGTTGGTTTTTGGAGGTCTTTGGCTCAACCAGGTTGGCTTACACAATTGAAAGCCTTGGCGCAGAGCAATGCGCAAGCTTGCCTTGGCCTCCGGTGGGCCATGGTCACGAGGAACTGGTGAAATTCAGGAATGAAGGGAGGCATCAACACCAACAGTTGCTCAGTTGGCCAAAGCGAATCGACCTTTTGACCTTTTGGTTTCTCCTTTTTGGTCTAGTTTGAGTCAAGGCCCCAAAAGGTTAACCTTTTATTTCTGGGTCCCTAAGGGGCAAGTGAGGTTGAGTAATGTTGAGTATCAACATGCACTCATGGGCACCGAGGACGAGGAAGGGAGCGACGGGAGGCATGAAGGGAGGCTTTCTGGGAAGCCCTAGACTCATCCTCCCGACCCATCCCAAGCGATCCCAACTCTGCAGCCAGCCCCAAATCAGTTCTCAAGCTGAGCCAAACTAAGCCCTCAGGACCCAGCCGAACTCAACCCCCCCTTCCCAGCCTTCCAAGAAATGGTTTCAACCGGACCCTTCTTCTGCCGGCATCCCCCCTTTTTCTTGGCTCCACGCAAGGGTAAAAAGCCTGGTGAAACATGGCCCATCGCCCATCGCCAGGCCTGGGGCGGCCGGGTCGTCAGCCTAGAAATGGACCCCACCATGGCCAGGGTGGCAAACCAATTGGTGAGCCACGCCAAGCTCTCCGAGGTCGTGGACATCCAGGCGCCGCCCCTTTTTTTTCCTCGCGCGCGCTTTCCGCGCGCGTGCACGACACGCGGGGAAAAAGCACCGGCGACGGGTGGCTGCTGGGCTTCCGGGTTCTGGAGGAAGCCTCAGTTTGCAAGGGCCAAGGCGCGGATCTGGTTGCTTTTTTGCCAGTGTGCCACAGGAGTTCTGGTTCTTTTGAAAGGGCGGAGGACTGGAAGCGCCGACAGGAGACAAAAGGAGTTTTGACCATCTTCATGTTCCAGTCCTGCCAAATTTAAAAAGACGACAGGTGGGTCACAGCGAGCAGCTTCTGCCGCGGCTGGGCCAGGCAGGGTGACTGTCTTGCAAGAGGGGGGGTTGCTGAGTCCCTAAGTGGCAGCTGAGTTGAAGGGTCCTGTTGAAGTGCGAGCCGGTAGGAATTCGACTTCGTCTTCTTCGATCAGCGAGGGTCCCGCTTTGGTCGAGATCTGCAACTCGTTGGCCGGCTCTGGGATGGATGGTTCCCTGCCAGTTCTGTTCATGACCTCGATGCTTTCATGACCTAACCTTTCTGTCCCCATGTCTTTGAGGTTTTGTTGTCTCGTTGCGTGCTGGGGCTCACTTTCCAGCCCCACGGCTTTGACGTTTTCGTGGCTGGCCCATGGCTTTTTGTCGTTTCGTCTGGTTGCCGCAGGGCTTACCTGCCAGTGGGAGTGGAACAAAGCTGCGTCAGGCTGTGCCATGTGCCCAGCAGTGTTGCTTCAGTGGAGGTCAAAAAAAGGAGTCACGTGCCGAAAGAAAGAGGTGCAGTAGGGGCCCAGGATGGCCCAGGCCTCCCCTCAAGCTCACAGGGGTGTGACGGGTGACGGCAGTCAACGACGGTCTGCTCTCTTCTTTCCCTCCCCAATCTTCCGCATCATCCAGGGAGCCCCGAAACAACGCCACATTGTCAAGCGATCATTTGTTTCACTCTTGGCAGCCCGGCTTGAACAACACCTCGAATCAACTCACTCCGAGTTCAGTTTCAGCGGCATACGCGAAGTTTGGCTGCTTGCTTTGGGCCATGCTGGTGCTGTGGACGAAGAAGTTCCGCACTTGGCATGGTGGTTGTTGGGAAACATGTTATATCTTTGCTTATTGTGAGTGGTTGAAATCCAACCACTTACTGCTAAAATTCATTTGTTGCTCCCCGAATTCAACAAGAACCAAGTTGGTAGGTTTAAACAACACCTGAGTCAAGAGGATCCTTGGAACGTCTTCCAGATCCAGGTGCTTCGCATCCGCCGAGGCAGCTGCTTGAGCCATGGCTGGCAGCGCAGGCCGTGGTGCTGGCGGACAATGTGCTGAAGCCCGGGGCGCCAGCCTTCCTTTGGCAGATCTGCGGGTCCCAGGACAGGCGTTTTTTTTTTAAATGAAAAGAAGAAGAAACGAAAAAGAAAAACTCAAGAGCTGAACCCCGACGTTGACAAAAACAAAAGGGCCGGTGAAAGAGGAGTCAAGAGGGTTTTTGTGTTTCAACCTGTCAGGTAAGCCTTAGTTGGTGGTTTGGATTGGTGGATTTGGATTTGAACCCCTGGCTTTTGGAGACAAGTGGGAGACCGCCAGAAAGGACCAAACCACCAAATCAAAAACCACCAATTAGTCAGGAAGCTGAGTCGCTGAGTTTGGTTCATGTAGTACTTGCTGAGTCGCAGCTTGCGTGGGGCAATCCAGGGTTGATCGATGCGTGAGAAAGCCGAGTCAGCGATTTGAAATCATCCTGAAGCCCATGTTGTCCCTGAACTGGGGATCCTTACCTCTTAGAAACACAACTTTTCAACTTTTTGGGGGGTAACATGGGCTATATGTCTGTAAAAGATTAAGGGCTTGGAGTTTTAAGGGGTAGGATCAATTTTGTCCAGCCTGCATCTGTTGGTAGCCAGGGCTTCTTGCTTGTACCTCTGAGTTGCGTATGAGCACCCAGGCCTCAGGTTGAGTGGAGTTTCGAGATGTTTCGAGGGTATTCGAATTCGACCTTGGGGAGTTTTGTATGGCTATGAATTTTAATGGAGAACCCCCTCCAAGGTGGTTGGTGGACATGGACCCTCATCTAGACGATGTCCCCCAAAGGGTCCTACCTGGTTCATCTTTGTTGACTTTCCGGCGTGGCTGACTGATACGGCGGAACAGGACAGTCAGCCCAGCGTTCGCAACGCGTGACCAGTTGGCGCTTTTGCCCACTAGGACTGGGAGACCAGGGTGGTGGAGCTGCTGGATTTCGGGCCCTGTGGCGTGCCTGCGAGGCAAAGTAACGATTTCCAGCGCTTCAACTCATTCCCTCGCAACCAGACCCAAGCCTACCCTCTTCGCCCCAGATTCCCTTAGTGACCACCCCCTCCCCGCCTCCAGCTGCTTCCACCCTCTCCCATCCCCCACCCCCACTGCCCTCCAAGGTCTTGGATTGGATGTCCATCTCCCGCCGGCGCGGCCTGGGCGCCCACCACGCCCACCACGCCCAGCTCCCGGAGAGCTTCGCCCACCTGGCCTGGCAGGCGGACGAGATGCGATGGCGCGCCTCGGCCGAAGCGCGCGAAATGGCCGCCCCGTTTCGCGGGCCGGAGCTGGGCCGCAGCGGTCGGATGCGGGGGGTAAAATGTGAGGGCTGAATCCGCAAGATCCTTGGGTTGCGCAAAGAGCCGGTCGTCTTCGTGATGGCTTGCCTATGGCGATCAAGTATGGAGAATCGGATTGGCCAACCCAAACAATGTTGAACAGCCCAGATACAATGACCCAAGGTCCTTGTACTAGTGGGTTCTCGATTCTGCCGGTGTATTGAATACCAATTCGCGCAGAAATGCGTAATGCGTCCTGCCCTTTGTCTTTCCGCCTTGTTTCCAGTTGTACTGGTAAGGTTTGAGTCGCGGCTCCGAAGGCAATCGATGGAAGTGAACACGTTCGCTCCTTCTGGGCCTTCAGCCGGCGTCAAGTCATAGAAACCAGCCACAGGAAGTTCTACAGGAAGTTAGCTCCAAATACCCACAAAAATACAGGGCTCCTTAAAAGATACATGTTGCCCATTTGAGACCTTGCTTTTTCAACACCAAAATAAAGGGAGACCACCATTGACAAGGCAATGTTCAGGTGGATAATGTAAGGATCCCTGTACCCACAAAACTCAGGGGTTTCCTCTAGATTTTCCCGTGGTTGGTTTCTTAAAAAGTCAACGTTTCTTAAACCAGTCCAGGCAGCATCGACGGCCACGTGACACCGCAGCAGTGGGACGAGTTCGCGCGGTACATGAAGGCCTCGCTGGCGAAAGCTGCCTGGATCTGTTGGCTTTTTTGCTCGCTACCCAGCGGTCTGTCGGGACATTGTAGTAAACTAGGTCCCCCAGTAGCGCCCTTTTACGGTTTCTTTTTGTGGGGAGGGCCCCCAACTAAAATAGACTACAGAAGAAAGGGTACCCGGAAGATCAGTTTCCTCTTCAAGGGACCTCCTCCTGTTATTTTGGCTCCCAGCCATCAGGTTCCTTATTGGCCTTTTAGCTTTTTAGTGTTTGGTGGTAGTTTCCATTTAACTCACTAGAAGTTAAACTTTTAGTGGGGGATCTGAGGGCAGCCCAGTTTTGATTCCTCCGTTGCATGGGAATCAATCGCCCTGTGGGGAAGGGAGTCCTCACTGAGAGGAACGGGCATTGGGCACTGAGTAAGTAGCCCAGCATTCGTTCTTTTCATCCCCACCCCCTTAAACATGAAAGTGGGGGAGGGGGGTGACACCCCTAAAATTCCATTGATGGTTCCATTTTCCCGTTTTTGGGGAAGACTGCTCACTGGACAAATTGAATGGGGACCCCCGACCCCCGCTCCCCCTGATGGTGGCGGAGATGTGTTTCCCCTTTGTTTATTCTTACTTCCTGAGTTCATGGACTTTATACTTGTTGGGAAGATCATTGTAGTGGTAAACAACAAGGTTGAAGCTTTTTCGGCCAACCCACTCAGGAATTGAGAATAGGCAGCCATGGGTCGGATCTGTGTTTGACAATCAGGCCCACAAGCGACTACCCAGCGAGGTGATGAAAGACATGATTCCAGGAAGGCCAGCTTGATGGCACAGGCCCCTTCAATACTTCCGTAATATTCTGCTGGTTCCGCCCCCCCCCCCCCTCCCCCCAAGACACTGCAAACTCATGTTCAATCGCCGAGTTTTTTTGCAAATCACTGCGCGTTGCCTGTTTGAAGCAAGGCCGCAGAAACAAATATCTCGATCAGCATGATCAGCTTGAGAAGTTGTAGGCCCGAAGGAGTCCAATCCCCACTCCTTAAAAATGGAATTGGGAGGGGGGGATCCCCCTGGAATTCCATTTGTTGTTCCATTTTCCTTTTTGTGGGAAGGACATACATGTAGTCTAGTCGCATTGCGATTTCCAGTCTGAAAGGGCACTTGGCCCGCCGCTTGTGAGACAATCAAGTCGATCCGTCCCTGTGTAATGCATTCCTTCGGATCTGTTCTTTTGTTCCGTAGGGGTTGATTCCTTGTCCATGCTGTTCAACCATCGTTCTTTTCAAAAACCGGATCCGTTTTCCCTGGGTTTCTGGTGGTTTTCTGGAAGGAAGGATCCCTGGAAAGAATGGAATTGGAAGCAACCCCTGGATTTGCGTCCGTTTCGGTGCCCATCTGTCATCCGCATCGGCAAAGGCCGGGCTCCGCCCACATCTCCAGCACATGGAGGACGTGGAGTGGCTGCGGGACCTGGGCCGGTGATCACGTTGGGCACCGGTACATTTGCCAAGTCCGGGTGCGATGGGTAGGGAATGATCACGGGTCCGGGTGTTGGTTCCCTTAAAAGGAAACCAGAGGAGGTAGGGGTCATTCCAACTCATCCCCTGCTGAGCCAGCAAGTCTTGTCCGGAAGCAAAAAGCGCGGCCGCGCGGCTGAGTTGTGCAATCGCCACCTCGGGGCTGCGGAGCTTTGGCATGTGTGGTTGGTTGGCAAAGGCCAACCACAGTTCCGGAGCGGAAGGCGGAAGAAATGCTCGTCTTGCGAATCATGGGAATGAGTAGGAGCGGTGGAAGCCAAGGGTGACTGGGAGACGGCCGGGGATGGATCCTGGAGTGAAGTTCTGCCATCCATTTTTGAGTTTCTGTTTGGTCAACTTCACCCTTTTCCAGTTTGGTGGGCCACTCATGGTCACTCCCCTGGTCGAGTTTCCTCTGACGGTATCCTGCTTGGGGTGGTTTGCATGGGAAACCAAAAGGAACACCACTCATGTTTGAAGCTCCCTTTTGACACTTGTCGCTTGGCAACGGGCGTTTGCTGCCCGACAAACAGTCCTGCTAGCGGATGCTTGCCGCATCGCAACTGTTCACCTAGCGACAAGCTTGGGATTTGATTTTCAATCGACCCGTTGGGTTCGGCGCGAGTATCAAACTGGGTGAGGCATTCTACCCCCTACTCAAAGCACCCGCTTTTTTCAGGGTATTTTTGGGAAAGCCTGCGTTTTCAGGGTAAATACTTCCATTCTTAGTAGAGCGTCGGCATCGTACCCTGAAAAAAGAGGGTATCGGGTATAGGGGGGAAGGTCAGGCGCGCTCAGATTGACTCGGTCATGGCGTCTCTGAGGTGCATGCCGCAAGCTGAAGGGGATCAGCTTGCAAGCGAAAAGAAGCGCGCGGGCCAGGAGTTACATGAATGTTTATCCCCTTTTCCGGAGCGGCCTCTGGCTAACGGCACTGGATCTGACACTTGAGTTCCAGAGTCTTCATTGGTTGCCTTCTTGGTCTGACTAATTGGGGTAAGCACAGATGGATTTTTGCCTCAAACGGAACCAGAATGGACCAGGACCTTGATCAAGGAGTGGCTCAAAATTGGGTGTCCAAGATGGACAAAGCTGCAAATGCCAACAAACGTTATGGTTTCCATGGTTTCAATTTTGGTGCAGGTTACCAGGCAAGTCGAGTTACCAGGGGTTCGAAAAGAATGAAATTGTTCGTTTGGATATCTTTTCAAGGAGTAAACCACAGATTTTGCAATTGATGGATTCTTGGGAACCATCCGAATCCAGCGTTTCCCAGGTGGTACCTAAGAGGATTTGGTCCATCCACAGTATCTCTCCATTTGAAGGAAACCGAGAGGAGACAGGCGTGGGATGTGTTTGAGAATCTGGAGCAATCGGCGTCCTATTTGCGGTGCATACTGTGGATGGACGGAATCCTGCACCGCGGAGGAAACCATGGAATGATGATTCCCCTGTAAATACCAACGAACAATGGGTTTCCCATGGTTTCGAAGTGGTGCAGGATTTCGTCCATCCACAGTATGTTCGGGAGCCACACCCAAGGATCCAAGTTCCTTCGTGGCGTGCGTGGTGCGCCAGGTTCCACCGGATGCGAGCACCGTGGAGATGGCCATCTTGGACCTGAACCAGAAGGCCCCTCGGGGCTTGGAATGGGGTGGGGGGCTTCCCCCCCAGTGCAAGAGTCGCAGGCGTTTTTGTTGTTGTTTTTGTGTGTTCTTCTTTTTCTTCATGTTTGTTTTGCAAGGGCTTAAACCTAGTTTCCTACGGTTATTGGATGAGTCCCATGTTTGTTGGTGTTTGCCGTAGGTGTTCGGGAATAGCCAGCCACCAAACTATAGAAGTTGTGGCAACTGGCATGGACGTCCTTACTCGTCGCATGGGTAAATTCAAGTTGCCATGTGGAAGATCCACTTTGGTGAGCACCTATCACGGGTACCTCTTTGCTGCTGGCTGACTGCGCGAGCAGGAACGGATTGTAGTTCAGCACGTTTCGGCTTTTGAATCTTCCAGACTTCCCAGAATTCTTGCATTTCCATAGGCCAGCCGCAAGAGGGCCAGTCCATTTCCATCAGTGCATGCTCCGAAGAAAAAACGGAGCTAGGCCAAGAAAAGGACATGGTTTGCCCCCTTGTCATCAAAGAACCGCCGGTTGTAGCCAAAGAATGAAGCACATGAGGTGCTGGGAGGGGTGGGGCTTAAACGATGTTGCGACGGGAGAATGCATCACCCTCTGAACAGGAACCAGGTACAGTTGGATTTTTTCCATACAAAGCTAAGGCTTTTCGGGAATGGAACGGGTTTTGAATGCAGCTGGCTCACAACATCCCTTTCTGCAATTTTTTGCGCCAGAGATCTAGGTTTCCGCTCATTTGTGTTTTGTTTTTTTTCCCGCTCAGCATCTGATATGAGCAACACAAATGCCCAGAGGATCAAACGGAAGACCTACTGTGGAAGGACGAAATCCTGCACCAAAATTGAAACCATGGTTGAAACCATGGTTGAAACCATGGTTGAAACCATGGTTGAAACCATTGTTCGTTGGTATTTACACGGGAATCATGAGAAACCAGGGTTTCCTAGGTGGTACCTAACCGGATTTCCTCCATGCACAGTAGGATTTTGTTTTTTCTCGCTCAACATCTGATATGAGCAAAGCAAAAGCCCAGAGCCCCAAAAAGAGATCAAATGGAAGACCTAGTGTGGATGGACAAAATCCTGCACCACCTAGGAAACCCTGGAAGGATGATTCTCCTGTACATGCCAACAAACAATGGTTTCCATGGTTCGAGCGCGGTGCAGGATTTCGTCCATTTACAATAGCCGCGTGATTTCTGCAAGTGTCACTCGCCAGCAGGGTTCTACCTTTCGACTACCCCCAAAAAAGGTTAAACCCAGGGGTTGATTCCCCTACAAGAACCCCTGGGTTTAAGTCTATCTTGGGGTCAAAAGGTAGCGTCCCTCGCCAGGATCTGTGGCAAGGCCAGCGCCTGGATGCCAACTCGCTGCTGGCGCTGCGATGCGTGCCGGAGGACTTCGATCGATGAGATCGAGATCTTTGGGGTGGGGAGGTGGGGGTTCTTGAGCCGGGGATGGGGTTTTCTTTGGGGTGGAGTGGGGGAGGTGGGATGGATTTGTCTTGAGCAGGGTTGTGGGATCAAGGGGTTTATCAGGGGTGGGATGGGCGGGTTCTGGAGCAGGGTTGTTGGGATCTCTCAAGGGGTTTCTCAGGGTTGTTGTTGGGAAGCCTTTCGCATTTGTTGCTTATTGTGGTTTAGTGGTTGAAATCCAACCACTGAACTGCTAAAATTTGGATTTTTGCTCCTCTTCCAACGTCAGCCAAGTTATCCCCACTTCTGTGATACAAGGGGCTCCTATGAACAATTAGTCTTTGGGAAGCCCTCGTGAGGGTACCCCGCGCACGAATGAACATGGAGCCGGACGTTCGGGAAATGGTACCTTCAATCAGAAAAATGTATTTTGCAGGACCCCCCGAAGATCAGGTTCGTTGGAAATTGGTCGGAGGGTACTCCCGTTTTGGAATTGGTTTCAAGGGAAGCCAGAAGTTGAAAGCCGTGGCGCATTTTTTTGTGGGTTCCGAATCCTAAAATTTGGTTTCCTTTTGCTTGCTGGTGCTCCGCTTTGAAACAAACCCAGGGGTCCCCTTACAGGAAACCGCAAGGAATGGTTTATAGGGGTCATTCCCTCATTCCCTGCGGAGCACCAGCAAGTTTTGTCCACAAAGCCAGAGGCACCAGTGGGCCAGTGGGTGGTTTATCAACCAGAATTGGTGAAGATCCAGTTTAAACCAACCCCGAACTCCAAAGAAGGGTACCCTCCCTCCCACCAACATGGCACCCAGGGTGTCCCTCCAAGAGGAAACTGATCTTCCAGGTACCCGCCCTCAGGTGGCCATGTTAGTGGGAGTAAGGGTACCAAGTCGGCCTCGAGGAGCAGGCCATGGACATACTGGGCAGCCTCTTCAGCAAGGGCAGCGGCAAAGGGGTACCTTGGAAAAAGAGAAGGGGAGGGGTAGTTCCACGGCACCCCTTTGCTGCTGTTGAATCTTCTTTGTTTTTAAGGATCTCGCTTTTTTCCCCGCTGTTGGCTTCTTGAGAAAAGCAACGCCTGCTGTTGGCTGTTAGGGTGTCCGTTTTTAAGACTGAGGGGCCTGGAGGACGAGTTTCCCTTAACAGGGATCCTTTGGTACGTGGACACAAGGGTACCTTATTGGCAAGCAAGTTGTCACATGCTTGTATTGGAGCGTTCTTTTTCGGTTTTGCCTGAATCCGTCTACTCATTTTTCTGCCTCCCCGCACAAAGATGTAGAAGCCTGTTTTGGAAGACGTAGCTTGGTGGTTGGAGATGGTCACCCATGCCAATTCAGTGGCGTTAGTTCTGTTTGGCTACCAAGCCCACTGGCGAACATCTGTAGGTCACATACCTATTTTGCCTTGGCACGCTACATGCAGGGGTGGCAGGTTGTAGGATCCGTCCCCCGCCTCCTGATATTTCAAATGCGCCCGCCCCCCCCCTCTTTCTAACGATGAATGTTTTTGGGGAGACGCCATCAATTGGATCTGGGGTTCTCCTTGCGAGAGGGGGAAAAAACGTCAACACACATCAGCTACCACGCAATGAATGTGGAAAGGATCAGTTGATGCATGTTTGAGCATATTCGAGATCGAACGATGCAGCATACATTGCAATTGAACGTCGTAGCTGTTTTAGTTGTTTTCGGGTAGCAACTGACTAAACTAGAGATCAGGTATGATACGGCTGGCGGGACATTTGTTGGTTGGAGGGGTTTGGCTTAAGTTCTCTTGTGTGTGGTTCAGTATTGGGGGTAGGGGAGGTTTAGGAAAGCTAAATGTAGCTGAAAGGTGCCTTGCGGGCTGGCCGGTTTAGGAAAACTCATGAAAGTAACAGGTGCATGGACAGGTTGAGCGGCTTGGACTTTCTGAATCTCTTGCGTGCGCGGCCGATTGCTCAGCTTCTGAGGTGATCCGGAATCCAAATGATTACTTGCAGGCGGGTTCGCTGGCTTGCGCGGGTTTTTATGCCGTGCCCCCCCATGGCATGTGCGTAGGCTTGTTTAGTGTTTTTTTTGGCTTGGTTTAGGGTGGGCTAGGGGTGTTTGTGGAGTGGCTTCTTTTGCTTAAGTTGGGAAGAGATTTACCACCGTGAAATTGCTGACCCAAGGGTGCCAATTCATCAAGCTATTGGCAGCTGATCTTGGCATGCCGGTGCGTAATGACTCTGCGACGCGAGTCTGGCAGCCCTCGTTCCATGACGCCGTTCCCGCTTTTGAGCAACTGCCCAACAGCGGGATCTACAATTAGGAACAAGCCAAACAAACGATCTGCACTAGTTAAAACATGCTCAACAGGGGAGGAGATCAAGCTCACCCGTGCTGGAGGTCCTTTTCAAGCAAGCTCACCCGTAGCTTCTGTTGGTGATGTGGATTACTTAAAGTCTTCCATTTGCTTAGGAATCTGTGTTATTGTCCCAGTTGGTTGTTAGAGGGAATCTGTCACTACTGGAATTATTGTCAGTTTCCTTTTCAGGGGGGACTTCAGCAAATGGAAGCATTGATCGCTACCTGGTTGGCTAGCAGCCAAGGAGCGTCAAGACATTTGCCGTTCGCATCCGGGCGTTTGCCAGGCAGCCGTGGCGAAGATCATGAGGGATGGCGGCGGGGCCGGAGGGCAGATCGGCCTTAGGACGGTTCTGATTTTTTTCTTTTCGGGGTTTATCCAACCACTGTGATACGTTTGGGAAATCATCCCCCTGTATATGAGGGGGGGTTAGTCACGTTCTTCTTCGGGTTAGGCGCTTTTTGTTCATTTCCCACAGCCCTGCTTCAGGAAGAAATTGTTGAAGAGAAAGCAGCACACTTCTTCACGTCTTGGCCCCTGGCAGAGCAAACCTGGAAGACAAGTCGTTATTCCTTCCCCTTGGATATGCATCCATACACGTACATGGACATATGTATGTCTATGTGTGAGTTGCAGTAGCATAGACACACTTCCGTGCACACTCACGCACACGTATGCAGCGCCACAGATACAGATGCAGAGCCCAAAAAGATGCCATGGGAGTAGGCCCGCGGCCCAGTTACAGAGCCTGGACAGGTAGCAGCGGCGGCGGCATGAACTTCACGGGCAATCAGACCAGGCGCCATTTGTTTATGCTTGGAGCACCGGCCTGGTGGACATCAATCCATGGTCACTTTCTTTCTGGTGACACTGAAGTTTTCGCTTCTTAGAGTGCTGCGCTTCTGATGCAGCTTCCTTGCGCTGCTTCTCTCTCTTCTGGACCTTCTGGCCATGAATGTGCCATGAGGGGTGGTTGGTTGGATTCGTAGGCTGGACAAATGCCCCCGCGCCATCTCGCACCCGGTGTTGAAACAAGGAATGTGACCGAGAACTGGCAAGCGACGCCCCGAGCCGCTAACCCTTGTCCGCTGCGAACCGCTGGGCAGAGTCATATGGGTGTGTCTTTTTTGAGGGTATCCGGATTATCCCTTTTGGTGTGAGTTTAACGGGACACCAAGCAGGAAGCACAGAGTTTTGGGGTTGGGGCAATTGATCAGCAATTGGAGGCAAAGGGCCCAGCAGCTGGGGCTATACCTCGAGGAGCAGTGTGGGCTGGGGTGCAGGTTCGGTGGCATGAGAGTTGCTCAGCTTCCTTCTTAAAACTGCTGGACCAATCCGGGAAGCGCCTTTGGGGGCCAAAGATGCCAAAGCCACCTTTTGTTCACTTCAACTTTGAGGAGATCAGACCCTGACTTGGCAACTTGTTTGTTTTGTTTGAGTTTTTGAAGTCGAAGCAAAGGGACGCCTGGAGAAAAGCCCGTGTGCTGAGCAACAAGCATTTGGCGCTTGGGCTGGACAACGGAACCTGCTTGGCAAGAGAGCTGAACAGCCGAACACTAAGGACTCCGCCGAATAGGCCTTGCCTGGAAGTGTCATGTGTAATTTCCCCGGCTGCAACGCGGGGGCTCTGCCTGCCATGCCGAACTCACATGAAAACAACGCTCCAAGACTGTTTTGACAGCTTCCGGGTGGAAAAAGAGGCGTTTTCTCGTTTGCTTCTGGCTGGTCCGACTTTGTCAGGCAGACCCCAGGAGTAAGCTCGCACCCAATGCCTGGTTATTTGATGGCTGATGTCTCGAGCAGGTTTTCTACCTGGAAGCTTAAGGACCCCCCAGAAAGAGTCCAAAGAAGAACCTTCTTTATGGCTATTTGGTTGGATTCCAAAGGGTATCCGAGTTGGGTCCAGGATCCAAGAAATTCCCCAAAACCAGGGGCGTGAAACAGGGGTCCCTATATTTCCCATTTTGGCGATTTTACACATCGCCTTTCTTGCCCATTTGTCAGGTGAGTGTTTTGTGGGGGTGATGTCTTCAGGGGAAAGAAGCAACTCGGGAGCCCTGTGAAAGAGCCAGCGGGTCCCGTCCAGTGAGTCGAGCGAGGCAGTCCCTCGGCCAGGATGAGACGCTGCAGGCTCTCTCCAAGATGCCGCTCCGGGCCTCGGTGAAACTTCTGGAGGGCGCCGTGCAGGCTGCGCCTGCCGGGCGGGTGGGGGGGCCCGATTTTTGGTCAACAAGAATCTTGTGGAGGAAGGGGTCCGTCCACTTGAAACTCAACCAAACACAAAAGGATGCCAAATTGGTTTTGCTTAAGCCAAAAGGGTTTTGGCGAAGGGTTCCCCTTGAACATCAACTAAAACAAGGACGCCCCTTTCGTTTCCAATCGAAATCCGCTGGGCATCTGCCGACCCGCACCCAGCACAGCCCGGTCCACTCCAGGACATTGATCTTCAGGTGGTCTCTCCACTGCTATGTTCATGGGATGAAGTGTTCAGGGCCAAACCATGGGCGAACTCACCAGTTGAGGGAAACAAACCGAGCTCACCCAGGCTGAAGGACTTTTGCAAGGTTAATTTCCCACGCTCTTCACACATCATTCCCTTTGGAAACCCATTTTTCCGGGGATTGGACACTTGCTTGAAGAGAAGGATCCCTGAACTTGCTGGCTGCCAGCCATCCGGTTCCTGAGCCTTTTAGCTTTTTTAGTGTTTAGTGGTAGATTCCATTTAACCCACTAAAACTTAAACTTTTAGCGGGGGATCTGAGGGCAGCCCAGTGAAGAGCGTGGAGAAGGTACGGGTAGAGCTTTCTGGGTGTCAAATCGCCAAGACTTCACGACTCCGCGCCTGCGCGGCGGGCCAGGCTCAATCGACCGGCGAAGATCCCAACAACTTCATCACCATGGAGGCGGGTTTGCGTCGTGGGCGGAGGGCTGGCATTCTAACACCTCAGGGAAAACCATAGCTTTCTTGGCATGCATTTCCCCGCTTTTGTTGGGGAATATATATATATATATATATGTCGGGGGGGGGGTCGAAGGGGTTCCCTACAGATCCCTGGCTCAACTACCCACCCCCAAGAAACCTAACATCCCTTACTGTGGATAGACAAAATCCATTTCGCACCACCTAGGAAACCCTGGAAGGATGATTCCCCTGTACATGCCAACAAAAAATGTTTTCCATGGTTTCAGAGTGGTGCGAACTGGATTTCGTCCAACGGGATGCCTGAATTCTAGGGGGTCCCTCTATTTTCGATCTGTAAATTAAGGCGAGTCCAGGACTGGAGCTTTGCCACAAGCTAAAGAGGAGTTCGCCGCTTAAAAGAAGCGAGTTGAAGATCCTGTCACGCATGGGCGCCTCTTTTTTGGGGGGGGAGCCCCTAAAAGATGACTTCTAAAACCACCAAAAGAAGGGCGGCCTTTGAAAAAGACACGCTCCCAAGAATCGCAGTCAAACCAATTGCCACCGCATGTACCGGCAAGCCCACTGCTCCGGATTCTCAAAAGCATCCCACGCCTGGGCTGGAAATGGCTTTTTGCCTGGCCTCCTCTTGGTTTTCATGAAATGGGAGATACGTTGCTGCAAAAGGGCACCTCCCGGAGCATCCGGCGTTGGAATCAAAATTGGTTGACCATAAAAACAATGTTTCGAAGGTAAAGTTCTAACACCTTACCTGTAAGAATTGACATATGGTACTTGTCGTGCCGCCCGCGCGCGACAGGATGCCTCCCATGCAGATAGGCACGTTGTTGACCTTGCACTTTAACTGGCGTTGATGTTGCCTTGCCTCAAAAACGGAGAAGCAAAACCCTGTTGTGCGTGGTTTGGAGCGGTCCCGCAAGTCTGAAGGTAGATGTTAGGAGTCCGTTTTTTCTCGCTTAGACAACTAGCTTTTAGCAGAACACTTTCTCACCCACAGCTTGCACGCTCATCGCCTTTTGGATTTGAAGCTGGTAGCCCTGGCGCTCCAGATGCCCGATCGCCCGTGCCAGGTATCACCCAATAAGAAGCAGCGCATCGGGTGAGACGAGAGCGCTGCTTCGCTTTTGCCCTCGCCTTCATTTTCTTGCAAGCCAATGATGTTCTCCGGGGTACGGTTCTGATTCAAGGTCTGATGTCCTTTAGCGGACCCATCCGGCAGAACGTGAAAAGACTGCGGAAAAGTTGATTTCAAGCAGCACGGAACCACGCAGACACATCTACCACGTGGTTTAGATGTTCGTCCTTCTGGGTAGCTTACGCTGGCTGTTGAACTGGGTGAAGGTACAAAGTAGTGCCTGTTAGGCCAACTGGCCATGGTGTGGATCGGAAGGTTGGTTACTGATTCAGAAACCACGTGTTTTGATGGTGTGTTGAAGGCGTAGAGGGATCCCTGAGCAGAATGGAGAGGGTACGGCTAGCCCTACGTGGAAGTGCATGGACCTTAGCGCTCAGCCTGGGCAAAGTGGAAGCAGTGCTTGAATGAATTGCGTTTTTTTCCCCCGCAGTTGTGGCAGACAGCGCTAAAAGGTACTTGGATAATATGGAGGAAGTCACTGCCCAGCCTTCCAGAAATGCAAGAATCTAGAAGCTTTGGGGTCAGTGTTCACAATGCCTATGGCAAGCGCTTGGATCACTGGCACTCGGCCTCAAGAATGCATCGCAGTTTTGTGAAGATATAATTGGCGGCAAAAAAGCTGGCTGTGAAGACATGGAATCAATCGTTGCTGGCTGCCGCTGCCGCTGCCGCTGTCGTGCTATGTCGTGCTATGTCGTGCATTGCTCGGCCGCTTGGACGCAGAGGTCTCCTTTGCAAGGCTGCGCCGAGGCTGTCATGAGCGGATTTTTGTTTGTGGGTGTGAAGGTCATGGACTCCCTGCGTTTCGAAGTTTAGACGAATCATGTATTATCTAGGCCTCCCAGTAGTGCCCTTCTACCCTTTTTTTTGGGGGAGGGTTCCCCTACTAAAATAGACTACAGAAGGAATGGTACCCTTATTCTAACCTCTCTAGTGGAGGACCTAGTTATGTTGACATTGCCGTAGTTCCAAGACAAGGACCGTTGCTTAAGAAATCGGATGACGCACGAAACCTGGCAAGTTTAACAGGTTTGCCGGACAGGGCCCTCGGTTGCACTGGTGTCGGGGGTTGCCCGTCATCGGCTCACAGGTTTGATCACGGACTCGGCAGATCAGAGACCTGACTCAATCCACCCAACTCGATGCACTCCATGCTAGGAGGGGCAACTTTCGAAGACCGGACAGAGCAAGAGACCATGCAACAACTCCGGCAGCAGCTCGCTGAAGCACCAACACGTTATGAAGTCCGTGGTTCAAATATGTTGTCCCCTGAAAGGTTGACAGAGACACCAAGATATTTTCCTGGGGAGTTTCTTTGCTTTTTTGGGAGGGGGCACCTTTGCCGGCTCTAACGGAAAAACCAAGCGGAGCTCGGATTCGCCTGGGAAATCGCGTCCGTTTTCTCGACGAGACTTGGCGAGCTTTCTACGGCGCATGTCGCGCAATGGAGACCTCCTTAGTGCAGCTCATAGGTCGGAGCCTGAAGCCGGGCGTGTTGGAGCCCTGTATTTTTTGGTTATTGTTGTTTCTTTGTTGTTGTTTTTGTTTGTTTGTGTGTGTGTGTGTGTGTTTGTTTGTTGTGGTGTTGTTTTTTTTTTCTTCTAAACCGTGCTTCCATTTGGTTTAGGATATTGTATGTTCCTCTGTTGGTTCTGGAGGGAATCTATCACTACTGGATTCTTTTGTATTTTATTTTTTCGCAGGGGACTTAAGCAAATGGAAGCGTGGATTGAAACGGTCAGGTAATTGCTAGTTGGCTTGGATTGGTGGCTTGGGGAGTCGATCCGGCTTGGGTAGAGGGGGAATTGACCCCTGACCACTAAGGCACATCGAAACCACCAAGTACTTGGAAGCTGATACAAGGAACTCAGTTGTTCAGTGGCACTTTTTTTTTTTTTCTCCTTTGCTTTTAGGGTCACTGAACAACTGAGGGAAAGCTACCAAATTGTGTGCTGCCCTCTTTGACGCCTGCCGTGCGAAGCCTTGGCAAAGGCGGCATGTAGATCAAGACGTGGCAAGCGTTCTGAGGTGGGTGCGCGCATCGTGTTGATTTCTGGACTCATTTTAGTCCCCTGAGGCTGAAGCGAACGGGTTAGAATCCGACCTGCCACTTTAGGCCACTGGCAACACTGCTGATGAGGGTCTTTTCTTTGCCGCCATGCGCCACTTTTGGTCAATCTGAAGGATTGACCCCCGCATAGCGAAGTTGAAAGTTGAAGTGGGGGGTGCGGTGCTCTTCTTTCGGCTATTCTAGGGGTAACTTCCCCATTCTTTCCCGGGATCCTTCTTTCTAGAAAACCACCAAAAGGTTCTGGGGAAATGGCGATCGGCTTTTGAGAAAAGAACGATGGGCCTGAAAAGAATGGAAAAGGAATCAACCGAGCTATATTCTCGGGCGGAAGTGCGGCGTGATTTCCATCATGGGCACCAAGCTAAGTAGGGTGCACCCGTGGGAAGCAAATTCCAAGTAGGGTGCCTGCTTCTGAGTCTTGTGGGGTCTCCTTCAATCCAATTTCACATTTTGGAGTAGCCGAAGTATGAAGGATCAATTCCAGGCAGTCAGGTGTATGAGGCATTCATGATGTGTGGCGTTTTTTTTTTACCAGTATGGCACAGAAGCAAAATAACACGTTAGAAATAGTGAGCCCATACTGTGGATGGACGAACTCCATTTCGCAGCACTTGGAGACCATGGTTGAAGCCATGGGGACTCATGGGCAATTATTTACCGGGAAAATTCGACGCCTTCCGTTCGAATCCTTGCGGTGGATTTCGCGGAGCGAGGAGTTCGCGTGCGTCCATCCGCAGTCGTGATCTCCTGCCTGGGGGCCAGTCACCCCTCGCCCGCGGTTGGCGGAGATTAGGTCAGCCCAAGCCGCCCATTCCCTGGCCGAAGCACCTACTGGCGCGAGCAGAGGCGAGCGGGTTGCCCGGGGGGAAGGGGGGGGACGGGGAAGGGGGTGAAAAGCCGCCTTTCTTGCGACAGAATGCCGATCGCTGGTTGCCAAGGCGAGTGTTATTTGGCAAGGCAGTGCTTGCAGGGGCTGCACTTGCAAGCATGCAAGACGGGTAAGACTCTAGGGGTACCTTCCCCATTCTTTCCAGGGATCCTTCTTTCTAGAAAACCTCCGGAAACCCAGGGAAAACGGCCGGTGTTTAGAACGATGCTTGAAAAGAATGGAAAAAGGAATCAAACCCTAGAATGACGGGCTCGGTCATCTAAAGCTTTGGATGCCAATTTCCACGTGCGAATCACCAGACGGTGCCCTTTTGCTTCAGGCAGCCAATCTTGCCTTGATTCAGTGGTTTTGCACCCTCTGCCAACTCCAAATCCAGCTTGCCTTCTTTGCCGTTTTCTAGCCGTGGTCCAATCTCAAGCCAAGTATCCTCCGACTGCTTTCTGTTGGTGGTGGAGCCGGATGTCTATCAGGGATGGGACTGACAACAAGCAATAGTGAGCAAATGGGATGTTGCCAAGGAATCAATGGGACCCAATTGAAACACCTGAAGCCATCGATAGATTCGGAGCCATCTGACAGATTGCAAGCCGCAGCTCGAAAGGGGCCACACGTTGTTGGGGCATTATAGCCTTCCCTCTTGGAGCCGTCACACCTGAAAAAATAAACGCAAGTACAGCAACATAGGACATACTTTTCCAAGGCTGCATTGCCAATACGTTTGCCAATGCTATTTTCTTTCGTGTTGACATTCCAAATTGTGAAACACGCAACCCCTTTCCACAGAGGAACTGTCAAGTTTCTACCAGTGCTCGGTTTCAAGGCTCACAAATCATGGTTCTTCGGCCTCAATGAATCATAAATATCTCCAGCCCTGGGCACAGAGCCATATCAGTTGACCTTCCATGTAGGGAAAATATTTATCCCTGGCACGAGTGGCAACAACAGCATTTCTAGCGGCGACGCCTTTGCCAGTGGGCTCACAGTTTGCGATCTCTCACTTGCGGGTGAGCCTCTGCTTAAGCCTTGTTTGAACCAAGTTTTCCCTCAACCTGGCCGCACTTTGGCGACATGTTTTTCTCCCGTTCGCACCAAGAAAGGCTCGGGTGATGGAGCCGCCCCTGGATCCCATGATGTCGGGGACCTTAGTACCTGAGCAGTGCTCGATTCCATCGCAGATTGGGATCGGTTTGCGATGGATTGCGGCGGTCGGCACCGTGGATATTGTGCGTTTTGCTCGTGGCCGACGGAACTTCTGATGGTTTACAGCCTTTGGCGCCCCATCCGCCGGTTGCCTGGCGAGATGTCATAACGAAAACGCCAGGCCGATTGGTTTGGGTGCAGCTTCGGCCAGAAAAATGTGGATTCTCAAGGAGGCTCTGATCCAGCAGATCGGCCACAGCAAATTGCTTGAGTTGACTTTTGGGACTTTGGGCTGTGTGTTCTATGTGTGCACCCTTTCCACAGGACTCATCTCACTGGGATGCCTGCAACACTTTTTGGAAAGCTGCGGCACCCTTGTAGTGAGCTGACCAATTCTGCCCATGGCTGGGTGTTGTTTATCCTCCTTGCACGGCTTTTGGGAGCAACCCTGCGTTAGGCATGCACGAGACCTGTCTTGAAAAAGCATGCTTTGAGAAAATACAGTGTTGGAATTATTAAGTAACATTTGCAGAACCAACCAAGCATCCATCCAACCAGCCATCCAGCCAGCCAGCTAGCCATGTAAAATCTGCAGCTATTCAACAAACTCGATGTGTTTTTGCGTGGGGGAAGCTGAGCTGCCGCATTGGCCAAAACACGTGCATTCCGTGTCTGAAAGCCTTCTGGCCCAAAAGGAAGTTGTTTGAACAATATTTAAAGGTTCAAGTAACTTGAGGAGCTTTCGGGTTGTAAAAAGGGGAGTCCGAAAAGAGGTTGTTTGAAGAACCCCCCACCCCCTCCAAAAATGGAATATGAGGGGGGGCGGGGTTGAGGCAGGTTTTGGATTTTTTCCATTCCATTTTGTTCCGGCTTGGGGGGGTGCGGCGTGGAGTCCCGCTTTCGATTGTAGCATTTTCTACTGATAAAAACACATCCCCCCCTCCTTCCCATTTAAAAGGGTGAGGGAATCGGGTGTGGACATGGGGGGGGGGAGGTGTATTTCCTGCATCCCGCCAAGGAAAATCCACCTCCCCCTCTCTCAGTGTTCCATTTTTTGGGCGCCCGGTGCTCCATTTCAGACGAGGGAGGTGCAAATTGTAGCGGTTCCTCCCCCTCCTCGAATTTCGTTTTATGGGTGTGGAAGGGGCGCACAGTACCCCGTGAAACTTGGTTAATCCCTCGTGACCTCCCCCCCCCCCGCCCCTTCCAAGTAACCCCCCCCTCAGCCAGGGACAAATGGAAGTGGGTCAGAAAAGGAAATATTGGGGGGGGGGGGGCCCCCCTGGTTTTGAAGCCTACTCAGAGCTTTCAGAGGGTTCAAAAGTACCTCCCACCAAAATGGCTTTCAGGGGGCCTAAGTAGCCCAGAAGGAACTTGGACTGTCTGGGTTGGAATGGCCATGGGTCAAAATCCAAATCGTACCCCCAGTGAACATCCCACTCCAAGCACTAGAATAGGTTCTAAAATGGATGGTGCACAAATCCCAACCAAACTGGGATCAACCAAAACGGTTTTGACCACCACAGCCCACTGGGCGGGTCTCATAGGAGCCCTAGGTGCCAGGAGCAGACAGCCATCGCCCGCACCTTCAACGATGAGCGCTTCCAGGCCTTTGGCTTTCTCCCGTTTTTTTTTTTTTTTTTTGGGGGGGGGGTATTGATACCACTCGGTGGGTAAATTAGGAGGCTGTAAAAAACAACAAGTATGGGCAGGGGTATTTCTTATAATTAAGCCGCTCTGTGGGTAAATTGGGAGGTCACCTGTCACCTCTTCCTTGCTCTTGTTGGTGGGTTGGTGAGAAACCTGTGTACATAAGCTTTATATACTCTTTGGGTTCCGAGGGTGGCTTGGGTGTACTGAAGCATCTTAACTTAGACCCCTTTGTCATTTGTTCGGGTTTGGGGTGTGTGGTCCTGTTGGGGGGGGGAGTGGGGCTCGGCATAGCTCGGCCCCGCAGCCAAATTCTATTGGGTACGTTCCTTCCATTTGCCATGCTGGACACAGTTCAGTAAGCCGCCCGGGAGAGATGTTATGATACAATGTTTTCCCTTTTTTGCCCTTGGACTGTGGCCTCATTGCACTTACGACTTGTTTAACGCCCGGACGGTTGAGACAATTTCTGCAAGGTTGGACCGAGGTGCACATCGCATTAATTTGCCCGCCACTCTTCGGCCCGCGCCCCTGGCATCTCTACTAGTGCCCTTTGACCGTTTCTTTTTTGCGGGAGGGAACCCCTACTAAAATAGACTACTGAAAAATGCTGGCACCCTTATTCTAGCCTCTCTACTGGAGGACCAATTGTCAATTCTCTAAGCAGCCAGGAATGGGAAGAGCGCCGGGCCAGAAAGCAGGCCGGGGACTTACACCGCTTCGGTTTTTTCAGCTGGTCGTGTTGCCGAAGTCCTTGTTGCACGTGCCCCCCACACCTTCCGGGGGAAGATTTGGTTCGGCCGAGCTCGCCACACGAATCAACTAATTGGGGAGATCCCGGGAGCCCGCGGTTTAGAGTTTAGAGTTGTTGCTCTTGACAGAATGGATCGGTTTTTCGCCGTCGGAATTTTTATCGCGGGGACTATCATGGCCGCTTTCAAGGTAGACCGAGGATGCTGACCTTTACAGCTACATGGGCCGTTGACATTTACTTTTGCAGTGTGATTTGGACGTGGAAAACCGAAAACCGAGGCGTGGCAGCGCTGCATACTGCTCACTCGCATTGACTAGGCTGTAGGCCTAGGAGTTCTTGCACCTGCCAACTCCTGGAAGAATGGTTTCTTTCATAACCTTAAATGTGTTTGACCTTTGGCGCCTCCCAGTTTGCAAATGTCAAATGACCCGGTTTGCGAATGCTTACAAATCGCCTTAGGCCATGAATGCGCATAATTTGTTGCTTCCTTCTGCCATACTCTCCCGCGCAGCTGGAGCAATTTGAGCCGCTTGGCACGCGTGCCAGATCTTCTAGTCACCCCGTGGTGCATTGTATGGCTGCTTAGTCTTGGGGCGAAGCACGTCACGACGGGCACGGAGCCCCTTCACTACATTCAGATCTCTTCGACCGGTGTTCTTTCGGAAAGCTTTCTGGGAATTCTCAGTTCTCGAACCTGATTTATTTGGATTGTCGAGTTGCTTTCGGCAGGGCTTGTGCCCTAGGCTCAACCATGTTGCTTGCTTCTTTCGGGGGATCGAGGGCTATCCACGTAGCTGAACTGCAAAAGGGATCTCAAGTTGGGAAGTCATGTCCTCAGCGTCATCGCTGTACTCTTCGAAGCGTTTGCTCAAGCAACGCAATACCTAATCTTGGCGAAAGATGACTAAGATGACAGAAAGTGCAACCTGTTTATACATGGAACAGTGAAAGCGTAGAATCTATGACAGTCACGGTTTCACCGCAGGCAACCTGTTAAGCCATGCTGCGAACGACTCGCTCCACAATGAGCCAGCACTCACTCGCATGTTAGCATGGTTAATACAATCAGTGTGACCTGCAACTTGCCCTCACTGATTACTATCCTTCGGTACAGCAGGCTGTGTCCAACATTGGAGTACAACATTGTCTCCCTTTGATTTCTCCTTGCACCCCAAAGTGGGGTCTCCTCAAGCACTTTCCATGAGGGTATGAAGAGTCAGAGAATCACGTTTGGAGTCCCCAGACCAGGAAAAAAAGGTTGGCTTCCAACAACCCCCAGGTGCCGTGAACCAAACTTCCACTTTCCACTCCAAGTGCATCGGCCATGCGGACCTGACCAGCGTATGCTCCGCTTATGCGCTCGGGCCCCATGAGCCACTGGTTGCTGCATTCAACAACATCCCCCGGTATAAAAGCATGGGTGGCTCATTTGTTTTCAGGTTGGACCCATTAAAATGGCTTCAGCTTTTCTTCCTTTGAAACCACCAAACAAGGTGAACCCGCGTATCCCCCCAGTACATGCAACAATCGTGGGCTTCGGGATCAGTTCTCGCATGGTTGGGCCACTTGCCGTGATTCTTTTGGGGATTTTCGTGGCAAAGCCGCAGAAGTGGGAAGAAATTGGTACGGGGTGGCTTCCAGACGCCCCCATCAAGCTGAAGGATCGGGCGAGGTATTAGCATCGCTTCACTGTTCTTGGCATGTTTTATTATTATTATGTTGATTGTTTGTCATATTATTATTATTGTTATTATTATTATTATTATTGTTATCAGTTTTTTGGGCTCTGTTCATTTTTACTGCGGGGGGCTGCAAAAAAGGAAAGCCAATTGCAACCATACCAAGAGTAGAGATGTCGTTCCAGCAAGAAGGCATGCACGAGAGCGAGGGGCCGGAAGGCATGGTCCTACACATGTGTTCCAGGGAGATGTTTGTTGAGTTACCTTGCCGGGACGAGGGGAGAGGGGCGCCAAGTGTGCTTGTATTGAAATACAAGGGGGTGTCTATCATCATCAGCATCTTACGCAGTACGGCTCGAAAAGCGTGTTTCCTGAGGCGCATGCTTAAGGGTCAGAATTGGTTTCCGCGCTGAAGGCATTTAGCCCTTGAACCAATGGCTTGTTACGAGTAGGCGGGAGGGGGGCGGGGGGGCGATCTTGCATTCTAAAATCAGCTGCGTTGCATTAGATCCTAGCATGCCGAAGAGACTGGACCAGGCAACCTGGAATCTAACAAGCGTGACGCCAAGCTCCAGATCACATCGGGCGTGTAAAAGATCTCATTCGAGAATCCCGCCTGCCCGCATGGATCATCCAGAATGAAGATGCTGCCCATTTTTTCTTTGATTCGTCCTAGGCCAGGCATTCAGACACTCTGACACCCTGACACCCAAAGACAAGAAGGCCGTCACTTTGGAGGGCTCGGGTTTCAAGGAATCGAGAAAAACGGGTCTGTCTTTTTTGAGGTACCCTGAACGCGGTCGGTTTAAACGGGCAAAAGGACACCAGCAAGACCAAATGTTTCAAAAAAACCATGAACGTCAAAGTGGGTTCTCCTTTGAGACAGAACCCCTCAATGTTGACCCCAGATTACCTTTATTTGTTTTAACCTGTCCTATTTGGGGGAACGTTCCCTCCAAGAGTCTGAGCCCCAACAACAAGACACCAGTGAATCAACCTGGGGGCTTTCTAGGGTTAGGGGGCTGTTCCCTCCAACAAGTCTCAGTCTCCCACTAAAAGGGGGACACCCCCTACTGTGGATGAACGAAATCCTGCACCACCTAAGAGACCCTGGAATGATAGATCCCCTTGTAAGAACCACACAAAAATGGTTTCTCATGTTTTCCAAGCGATGCAGGGTCTCGTCCATCCACAGTATGAATCACGTCGGGGCGATCTTTATCTGAGCCCAGCCCAACCATGGTTGTTGTTGCATTTTACATTTTTGCTTATTGTGGTTTAGTGGTTGAAATCCAAATCCACTGATCTGCTATAATTTTTGCTCCCCTAACCCAACGTCAACCAAGCAACCCCCGAACCCCCGCCTAGCCCTGACGCGCCTCGGAGCGACGCGTTTGAGGCCCTGGTGGCGATACGTCTGGGCCTCTGCCTCGGCAGCTGCCACGAGGCGCAGGTGAAGCACCAGCTGAACCTCACCCGGTTCCAGGCGGGATGTGGCTGGTCAAAGCCGTTTTGGGATCCCATTTTGGGGGATTTGTGCACCACCCATTTTAATCTAATTGTTAGTGGGGATTGGGATGTTCACTGGCGGTACGGGATTTTGACCCATAGTGATGTGATCGATCCAACCGGAACTCGAAGTGGAACTCGATGGTTTTTGTGGGCCTGCCCTGAAGCCTTTGTCAAGTTCTGGTTTCGTTGGTTGAAGTTCATTGCGTTTAAAGGTTTGAGTGCCCCAGGAAAGGATAATGTTTGTGGCATAAAGCATGGATCGCATGGATCTAGGGTAAGCTTTCCCATTCTTTCCAAGCATCCTTCTTTTCGGGAAACCTTCAAAAACCAAGCAGTTGTGTCAACAATGGTTGCAAAGAATGGAAAAGGAAACCACCCCCTCAAGAAGGGGGTTTCTTTAAGAGCGGTTTAGTTGGTCTCAGAAGGAAAAATCGCCTTTTGGGGGCACAAGTTGCATGGGACCTGCCACGTGTTTCTTCCCAACAAAAATTAGGCGACGGGGCAGCCGTAGCCTTTCCGAGGCCTTGTCCTGGGCATACTTCCGGACAGGCAATCCGGAAAAAAATGCGAGCCGTGAAGTCGACGAAAAGTCGGAGCCGGCTGAGGGAGGGGGAGGGGGTGATGACAAATTGGAGCCTCCAAGATTTAGTGTATTGGTGGTTTAGGGTTTGATGGACAGGCTCTCCAACATTTGGTGTATTGGTGTTTCTTCGGGTTTGAGCTTGCAAAAGGGACTCCAAGTGCCCATGGCATGGGAAAAGGGCTGAGCCGGAAGCCTGGGGGAGGGCAAGTCATTTCTTGAGGTCATGGACTTTAGTCTCTAGGGTTTGGACAATTTCAGTGGTAAAACATCAAGTTTGGTTCCGGTGTTGCGCCATCCCACTCGGGAAGTGAGGTACTCTAGCTCAGTGCAAAACAAGAACCAGAGGCCGTTTCAATCATTTGGTCCGTGGGTTGGGGCACTTTTCTCTGTGGTTCTCTCCATTTTGTACGATTCTTGGGACAGGTCCAGGGTTGTGGGATCAAGGGGTTTTTCTCCCCACTTCTGTGATACAAAGGGACCCCTTTGACGAAAGCAGTCTTTGGGAAGCCCTTTCTGTTGTATCACAGAAGTGGTCATTCCCCACAGCCCTGGACAGGTCCGTTTTGTGATGGTCACGTTCCATCATTTTCACAAGAAAATGGCAACCACAATTGGCTGGGGCAACACTTTTGCATGGGAAGGAATGCCGGAGAACCACACGCGTCAGTGCAGCAACTTTCTGTGATGAACGCATATTGGGCGGCCAAAGCTAGCGAACCTTAAATTCGCAACTCGTTGGTCCCATTGCGCGCTCCGCATGAAGGATTGAAACAAGTGCGAAGCAGCAACTGTGAATCCGATCTAGGTCACCCAGTGGTGCCCTTTGACAAACTTTTTTTATGGGGAGGGTTTACCTACTAACATGGACTACAGAAAAAAGGATGGCCTTATTCTACCCTCTCTACTGGAGGACCTAGAGATCGACCAACAATTCTGGCATGCAATATCTGTTCTGTGGCTATCTACGGTTTCTCAGTGGTTTCTCGACGGCGCACCCGAGCTAAAGGTGCCGCCCAACAACACGTAGATTGCCTTTGTGTCAAACACACCTGCCACGTATTTGAGGAACCAGACGCATGTCTCATGGAGTTGCCAGTGGCTTCCCTGACGAGGGTTTCTTTTCCAGGCACTTTCCCTTCAGAGGTTCGAACCCATGGACGCCTTCCCAGAAGTTAAACTGGAAAGGAAGGACTCGCCTTGCGAATCCACAGCGAGTCCACCTGGTGGCCTTTTGGTACTCCTGGTCTGGTCCGGTTGTCAGGTTCCCTGCGATGCATGACTCCATGCGCGAGTTGGACTTTAAACTTTTTCTGGCCGGAAGTGAGATGAGGTTCAAAGTTCTGAAAGGCTGGCCTTTCATGTCTCGGTCTTGTTTGTCAAGTGAATTTCCGCAGCAAGGGAGGAGGTGTCCAGGCAGCATCCGTTTCCATACCCAGCCATCTCCATTGCTTTTTAGGGTTTCAGGGGGAGGGGCTTCCATAGAACCCAATAGAAGTCAAACTTTTAGTGGGGGATCTGAGGACAGCCCAAATATTGTCTGTCCTCATGTGCCAATTGCCAAAATGCCCCAAAGTGAGATCGATCTCAAAGGACCAGGTGAGTGTGTGCATAGGTGTCCTTTTTGGTTGTTTGGCTTAGAATCTAGAAGGCCCTGGTTTACCTAGTGGTGCAATCATCTACCAGGGCCATCTATTTTCCAAAAGGGACACCTATGTATGGGTGTGTGTGTGTGTGTGTTTTTTTTTGACCCCGGGCTTTCCCTTTTACAAGTCCCCCTGGTTTCGTCGTGCTTGCTGACCAGCCGTGAGGGAGACGTGGCAGGGGCCAGCTGCAGGCGGCATCCGCCCGGCACTTGCTCACTTTGGCGCAGGACTTTGGGCGAAGAATTCGCCGGCGGACTGACATCGGCATTGGACCCCATGTGGAAAAAACGGAGCCCTGGATATTTGTCAGGGAGCAGACGCACCAAATAGAGGGATTCCGGACTTGCGGGAAGCTGAGGCGCTGAGGCGCTGAGGCGCTGAGGCGCAGAGGCTGTGTGTACGAACCACACCTTTGCCTTGGACCAGAAGTGTGCAGCTTCAATTGTAACTGGCAGCCATAAGGTCTGCCTGTGGCCTTTCTTGTTTCGCGATTTCACTTCCTAGCTGGACTTTGAACTTTTTGGATTTGGACCATTTGGTCCGTTTGGTCCATCCACTCGATCGGATTGTTATGAATTTGCAGGACCGTTCGGGCTTAGAGCTCTGCAGCTCTTCTTTTTCTCCTCATCGGGCGGGCTGGGCGCGGCTTCGCGCGTTGCTTTCTTCTTTTGGCCGGGAGCATGGGGGCGGTTCATGGGAAGCGGCTCGAGGCTCTTTTCAGCTGCGCCCGTCGGCTTGGAAAGCGTTTAAGATTCACATGTGGATGTGGCTCAAAATTGTACTGGGGGTTACGCAGGCTGTGGTCCCAGCCCCTGAGCCTTTTAGCTTTTCGTGCTCAGGGATTTCCATTTGACGCACTAAAAGGCGAAAAACTCTTCGCGGGGGATCTGACAGCGAGTTTTCAGTTCCAGGAGGTGTGGCAAGTGAAGAGCGAGCTCTTGCCGAAGGCTTGTCCAGCAGCAGTGGCGGTGGCGGCTGGCATCCTCATGGGCGGTGAGGTGCACGTGTCGAGTAGCGTTCGCATCTCGGCGGACCAGCTTGGTGTTGTCTTGAACCGTTTCTGTTTTTTGGGGAGGGTTCCCCTACAAAAACAGACTGCAGAAGAAGGTTAAAGGAAAAAGTTGGTACCCTGATTCTAACCTATCCCACTGGAGGGCCTAGTAGCCTCGGATTTAGAAAGCTGGGAATTTCCGGGGGCCGGACCGACTGGCTCGGCCACAAGACCACCTCAACAGAAAGACGCCAATTTGCCCATGACAAGAGGCGCGCCCAAAAAAAATGAGTGCCGGGGGCCTGTGGCGCAATGGCAGCGTGGCCCGTGCTAGCACGGGAAGGTTGTGGGTGTACATGCTGCCTCGCGAGCTATTGGTGGTTTGCAAGCATACCTCCACACCTGCCCAAGGGACCAACTTTGACCACGAGGAGCACTTCAACCGGCTGGCGGTCTATGAAAGGACTGGCAACAACTGCAAGCCGGATGGCCAACATTGGCCAACATGGAATATTGTTGGCTACTCCCGTGCAAATCATGTATGAACCTGATGTTCCAGGGGTCATGTTTCCGGTGGTTTGCCCGGAACGAGGCAGCCCAGTGAGCTTGACCCTGCAGGACGATGGTGGAAGCTGCCCATGAGTGCGGTCATGACGTGCGCTGGCCGCTGATCTTTGCATATGACGTGCTCAGGCGGGCAGATCAGAAGACCTTCAAGTCCGGGCAAAGGGGTTTGATTGTGAGTTGCGACCTCAAGTTTTTTTCTGAACCCGACTTTTCCTGGTAAGTGAGTCAAAGTAGCTAAACCTCCGGGTCAGGGAGTCCACTACAATCAACTCCCACCTCGAATCCGGTCCCGTCAGGAAGGTGGGAGATTGGTTGGTCCACCGGGTGGAGAAGTCTCAAAAGCTATGGGACCCGGACAACATCGAGGAGAAGGAGATCACTGACGAGCAGCACATCCAGGCGTTGGAGGATATCGCGGCCGTGCTGGCGCCTTCTCCAAAAGCATGGCACAGGTGTCCGTGCTTTAGGCGAATTGAGGCATTCAGACATGATATGCGAGCCTAAGTGCTTAGAATGGGGCTGTGGTACTTTGAAACCAATTTAAATCACGATCATGAATCAATTCGGTGTGTAATTGGTGTAATTTCGTGAATCTGTCGCTGCGGCTGTGCTTTTCTCTAGCGGTTTGCAGCGAGAGACTGCAACCCATTCGAGCAAACTTTGCCTTAAACTCGCCAACAGATAGCACAGAACCAGGATCCTGAGCCCTGAAATTCCTTCCCCTTCTGTCTGATTCAAATGCGCCCCAAAGGGAAACCACTTCTGGTCCGGAAACACACCTCAGCCAGCGCCCAGTTTGTCTTGAAAGCCCCAGAAGGTTTGCGCGACTTCCGCGCTTCCCGCGGATGCTGCTTTTCTCCTTGGGGTTTTGGCGTTAGACCTCGCCTTGGGATGACGGACGTGAGCAGTTCCCCTCCGAGGAAATCCGGGCTTTCCAAGATCAACCTCTTATGATGGCCCCGTGTTGCTGGCCAAGTGAGCTGTATCCCGATTTGCTCACTTGCCACAATCCAAACCCAAATGCGGTAGACAAAGGTTTTTGAGTAGACTCCTTTATAGTTCCGGACTTCCGGGTATGGGCGTCCCTCAAAATCGGAAGCATGACCAGAGGCAACGAAAGCATAATTCTGGCAGGCCCAGAAAACAAGTGCTTTGTTGCACTTGTGCCGTTTCCACAAGTTGTTCTTTTCAGATACCGCGTGCATTCGAGTTGCAAAAGATAAACCAAAAGGACCTTCCCCATTTAAATGTCGTTTTGTATATTTATCTATTGTTCTTTTGGGGGGAGTCCCCGGAAAAGACAAAAAAACACCCCGCGAAGAGACCGAGGATTCGGAGGGCTTGGAGTGGTGGCCGTGCCGGGGCACCTTGATCGCCTTGCTGCGTCACGGGCGGCGCAGCGGGAAGTTGGCGGGGGATCGCATCGACGTGGTGGACCACGACGTGGATGTCATGGTGGGCCTCCCCTCTGAGGACCATTGGCTGACATTGAAGCCCTTCGGCTAGATGGGGGGGAGTGAGGGGAGGGGGAGGGAACCCAAGTAAGCCTCAAATAAGGTGAAGGGCTTAATAAGAGCTTTTTTGGGCTCCCCTCCCCAGGCGCCATGACAGAGGGTTCGGCTAGACCCAGAGGGTACCTCCTGATGATGGCTTCTTGGGGAGACTCTGTGGGAGCGGGGAAGCTTTCTCACTTCTCCTTGGGGGGGGGGGTGGGCGCGGGATCAATGTTTTGTGCTGGTTAGGGGGGGTGTCTCATTTAAGAGGGGAACCTTCGCTTTTTCGCGGGAAAAGATGTTCTGGGGACACCAGGGGCCGCTTTGGGGTCGTCTCGTTACCAATCACGGTGAGTCCACGCACGGGTTCAAGGCTGTATGTGAACACAGCAGTTTGTCACGCCCCGCCTTGCGGCAGCGAGGCTGTGTCTTTTTGTTAAGGGCCGGCTTCTGGGATGGAAATAGGAAAAGCGCCGCATATTCCGAGTTCTCTCACTGCGACACCTATGAGCGCTTTTCTGGAGCATACCCAGAAAACTTCCGGAAACACAAAAACAACAACAGCAACAACAGGCAACACGAAATACGGGCTGCATGATCGATGAATCTCCCTACACGAAGCTTAAATCTCATAGTCCTGTTTTGGGTTCCGGGGGAAATAGTTGACAATCCAGATCAGGGCTGCGGAAATGAGTTGAATCGTTTACCGCATTGAAGTGAAGAATTCGTCCTTGGGAAGGCTGTCTTTTTCCAACATCACATTTTTTGTTTTTTTGTTTAAGATGAATGAACCATGCGTCTCGGGGTGCCCCCCTCCTTTCGACTAAGCGGACAATTCCATGTTTAAATTTGCTAAGACCAGAATTCCCTGACAATGTGTGGAGTTGCAGATGTCCGGAAACCATGCAAAGGAAACTGCGCGTGCACTTAATCGGTGCGATGGTTGAGCTTGAATATACGAACAGGCAATGCATCGCACAACGATCGCAGTTAAACCAAGCAACACGAGTCACGCACAATTGCGGAAACGAGTCACTACGAGCTGACGCAAATGGTCGCATGGCAATACCAATTCCACTCCAATAATTTCAGCACCTAGTATGTTGTTGGTGCCCCTGAATATTAGTGGGCGCCTTGTTCGTTGCCTTGCTGAGTCAAGCCCGTCTGGACGCAACGGCAAAGAGAGAGAATTTCAGCATCTACCTTTGCAATACCAATTCCTCTTCAACAAAAATCAGCGTTGGACTACAAGTCTACATTCCCACTTACCAATTCCAATCTCAGCGTCTACCTTTGCAAATCGCCGACGTTATTCCTCTTCAACAATGTCAGCATCTACCTTTGAAAATCGCTTCCATGTCCTCTTGCGGAAACAAACCATTTTGTCAGGAGTTCAAATGGATTCCTAAACTTGGTGTGTTTCTTTTGGCTTCCCTAAGCCAACCAAAACAGGTTCCTTACAAAAGACACCACTCGGGCTGACGGCCGGCTCCAGGTGGTCCATCTCGGAGAAGCTCCGAGCGCGAGGCTGGGGGGAGTGCTATGGCCGCTACTCCGTGGATGCATCGCAGGAGTCTCAGGAGCTGCTTTTGGCCCGGGAGGACGGGGCTTCAACTTTCGTGTGTGTTGTTTTTTCTCCTTTTTATGTTTCCCCGGTTGTTTGTTTTCCTTGTTTCTTCGTTTTGTGGTTTTTCGGTTTTTCATTTTTTTTGGAAATGGGTCTAACAAAAGGAAAGACGTGGCGTCATATGGAACAGATTTCGGACATGTTTGTTGGGCGGGGACGTAGACGAAGTATGGGTGTTAGATTCAGGACATATGTATTGCTATATCATTGTTATTTTAAAGATTATTGTTTTGTTGTGCTTTTGGTTTTGTGTTGGAGGGATGTTCAAAATCGGTTCTTTTTAGGTCTTAGCAGTGCCATTTTGGGTACCATTTCTTGAGCCTTCGGCCAGATGGTGGCATCCGATGTTATAGTGTCCCGGTACGTATTACGGATTTAGGGCTTGGTGAGTTAGACTAGTCCGTGTTTCATGGAGCAGCGTATCGCACCCCAAACGGACTGTTCCTTCCCCATGGTCTCTTTGCCCGGTTCTCTCGCGAGTGAGTTGCTGCGGGCGAATCGTTCTCTCAGGCCTTCCTCAGGCCACGAGCGGCGTGAAGCGTCTTGCCATCAGCCGGCCGGTTCTATGCGCGTTGCATGCCATTTCAACCTGACTTGTTGAATTAGAACCTATGGCGCGAGAAAGGGTCGAGCAAGACTCCTCATTGTTTACAGCGCTTGCTGAACCCTGGCTGGGCTAGATGTGCATGCTGCCCGGCGTTTGGACCTTCCCGTTTGTTTCCTGGGCCTTTCCAGCTTGTCGTTGTAGTTTTCCTGTGGCATGTAGAGGCCCCAGCTCTCTCCAGCTGCAAGTTGTCGTGCCGTTGATGTGTTTGGCTCAGGGCTCCTGCCGCCTAGCTGTTGGTCCTGGGCTCATCTGCAAGTTCTTTGAGCTTCTCCTCGCTTCTGGTCCATCATGAATGCGTTCCCTCAGCGTCCGAACTAATGTTGACCCAGGATCAATATAAACCTGTCTCATGATTAGGGGGTGTTCCCTCCAAAAGTCATGAATCCCCACTGAAAGGGGACACTATTAATCAACCAGGGGTTTATTACTCCGGGGTTAACATTATGGTTTCCATTAGGTGAGCATAGGCATAGGAGTAGAAGCCGGGGTCACTCCGGCCGCAGCCGGGCCAACGGATTCGCCTCGCGGCTCCGAGCGAGTTTGCCAGGACTTGATGCTGTGCGTCAGGCACAACCCTCACATGGTGCTGGACATTGCCACCTACATCATGGCGGAAAGGAGCAGGGCCAACTGACTTGGGCTTGTGCATGGTCCCCTTCTCACTTCTCAGGTTGGCTTAAAGGAAAACCAAAACGACGGCCAAAGCCTGAGGGTGCCCTGATTTCGACACACACACACACACACGCACGCACCACTTTGCCAGTCGATACTTTCGCGGAATGGAGTTGACAACTGCAGGCTGCGCCTTGAATCAAATTGTTTAAGTCATGCTCGTGTAGTAGCTTACCGGCTAAAGTCAACGCCTACCTTTTTTACACATGTTGGTTTTAGAAAAAGTTGCAATAGGTTTGCGGCCACCCTGGTGTTTGCAGGTCTCTTGGGCAAGCGAGGCTTTATGCATTTGAAGAGTTCCCCTTGGAGTTTACCCAAAACATCCTGGAGGATTTCTGGTTTGCTTGGGCAGTTTGAGGGTCCCCACCTCACCCCACCCACACACCCCAACCCACCCCCTCCCCACCCCAACCCACCCCCTCCCCACCCCACCCCACCCCACCCCACCCCCCCCCCCCCCCCCCCCCCCACCCCCCCACCCCACCCCACCCCACCCCACCCCACCCCACCCCACCCCACCCCACCCCACCCCACCCCACCCCACCCCACCCCACCCCACCCCACCCCACCCCACCCCACCCCACCCCACCCCACCCCACCCCACCCCACCCCACCCCACCCCACCCCACCCCACCCCACCCCACCCCACCCCACCCCACCCCACCCCACCCCACCCCACCCCACCCCACCCCACCCCACCCCACCCCACCCCACCCCACCCCACCCCACCCCACCCCACCCCACCCCACCCCACCCCACCCCACCCCACCCCACCCCACCCCACCCCACCCCACCCCACCCCCCCCACCCCAAAAAATTGAGAAAGTAGGGGGCCTGGGGGGTGGTCTGTTGATGGTCCCCTGTTATGTTTTTTATATTCATCTCAAACCTATTAACCACCTTATTCGTTTTTAAAAGAGGGTTTTTAGGGAGCTTATTTATCGTTTTCGTTAAGGTAATCATTTGGGTAAATCGTCGCCTTGTTCATTGTTGGGCTGGGGGCCGACATTTTTTTCATTTGAAAGAGGTAGCCCTTTTAGTAGTTATCAAGTTCTGGGGTGTTGGTGGTGTATTTGTTTTGTCGTTGTTTTACTGAACGTTTTGACTGATACATGTCTTCAAGCATCTCTGATAGTTGCTCCCTTTGCGAGTATCGCATTCGCTTTGCTGAAGTGATGGCACCCAAGAAGTCCGGAGGTTACAAGATTGAGGTGAGTGCTTCATAATCCAGTTCAGGCAGTCTGTCATCCCAAGAGGTTGCCATGATTGAGCGTGTCATGTGCCAACTGAACGATGAAGAATTCCAAGAGTATCTCAACAAAACCGACCAGAGCGAGCTGTCCAAGGACATTGACAGTGGTAAGACTGTGGTGGTCAAGATGGCAAAGATGCTCGGGAAGATGGAAGAGAAGATGGATGAACATGTGAAGGCGGAGAAGGACAAGTCACGTCACGAGAAGAAGGAGACCGACAAGCAGAAAGCAAGAGATGAGACAGCAGACAAGAAGAAGGGCACCGTGACCGTGTTTATCCTGACACCAAGTGGGCAGCGTTATGAAATCACCATCAGTCGCTCCAAGACTGTTGGAAAGTTGAGGTCCAAGTTGATGGGCTGTGCCGAGGGCGAGTTCAATGGCATCAAGAAGAAGGGTGACATCCATCTCGTCATCAACGGTGTCACCATTTCCAACAACCCGAGGACTTTCATTTACAACACGGACTTGGAAGATGGAGACATCATTGAGGCGAGCGTCCATTTGACAGAGAATGCCGAGACATCCGCTGCTGCCACACAGTGCGATGAGGAGGAGGAGGAGGAGGAGGAGGAGGAGAACCACGAGGTCTCCGCCAATGATGAGGACTAGGTAGAGACCTTGGTTTTGACATAATGCTCAGGTCAAAGCATCATCAAGAAACAATTTGTATCAGACTTGACTTATCATTGTTGTTTGTCGTTGAGTTATCATTGATGCTTGAGATACAGAGCATTGACACACTATCCGTGTCACCATCCATCACTTGGCAGTCATCAAAGAAAAAAGGAGACGGCCATTTTCATTTGCTTTTATGATTTGCTTGTTCATTGGATGGAGTGTTGTTTGATACACAGATTGACGCTTGACCATTGAAGTTTGTTTGACCTTGTAGGTTTTGCTCAGAAGGTTTCAAATTCGATGAGTAGTCCGTATCCATTGTTCAGAAGTGATGGTAGCGTCCTCCAAACTGACGACCTGTCGGCCACGTGGTGATGCTCATTGGACACGGAGAATCAAAGCACAAGTCAATACCTTGACCAACTTCATCAATGTGCAGGGACTGATGGAGATGTATGAGAACTACCAGAAGTCCATGAATGAGAAACAGCAGGGAACCATCGCAGGTGAAACAACCTCACATGCCAGTGCTTCGTCAAATCAACAGCAGGAACAAGGAAACGATGACCAACCTGCGGGAGACGACCTACCTCATGATGACAGTGATGGAGATGATGACGGAGATGGAGATGATGAACCAGATGATGATGAACTAGGAGAAAGCACAATCACGGTCTTTGTCAAGAAGTGCTTCGGAGACTCCTACCACCGAACCAAGGAGTTTCTGAAGTTTCGCCAAAGTGGCGGGTGTCATCGTTGCGTTTCTTGGTGATGCAACAATTCCGCGTCGCTGTTCAGCACCAACGCTTCACCAAAGTGTCTGGCAACATCGTCTTCCACAACTTGACGTTCGAGGCAAATGGTGTCAAACACGGTCAGACGCTCAACCTTCTTCTTGGCTTGGATGGAGGAGTGAAGAGGACCCGAAAGACGCAGGATGACGAAGATGACAACGAACCACACAAGTCGCCCAAAGAGTTGAAGCAGGAGGTGAATGATGGTTTGCTGAAGTTGGAGAACATGACCCAAAAACCCCAGATTGTTATTGACGTCATTGACCGCGCCCGCTTGATTATCAACACCTCGCAGGAGAACCCACGTCAAGTGATTTCATCGCTCATTCAGCACCTTCCACGAAACCGACTGAGCACTCTTATGACGGGGACAGTTGTGAGTAGCACACGAGCAATGACACGTGTGAAATTTGTTTCAGAAACTTCATTGCCAGAGGTTTTCGAAGCATTGGACAACCTTGGTGTTCAAGAGAGGGTGTGTAAGAAAACCTTATGCACCGCGGTGAGGTATGCGATTTCGTGCGAGTTCAGTCTATCCAATGGTCAAACCGATTGGGCAGGACTGACAAAATGTTTGGCAGACAAGATTATTGCACCCCCTGCTGACAATGCAGGAGGTAATGGCGGAAGGTGCATTTTGATGTGATTGCTGTTTTTGCTGGATTTCTTTTGCACCCACCCTCAATCACGATTGCACCCACCCGAAATCACGATTGCACCCACCCGAAATCACGATTGCACCCACCCGAAATCACGATTGCACCCACCCGCAATCACGATTGCACCCACCCGCAATCCCCACCTATTTGACAATATTTGATGGTTTTTTGCAACCACCAGCAATCACGATTGCACCCTCCCACATTGACTTTTGCTAATTATGCTATGTTCTTCAGGCATGACTGAAAACCATGAAATGGACAGATGGTTCAGTCTGTCAGAAACCACATCCGCCTGTTTGCCAGACCTTGTCAGAAAGATTGAGCGAGTGAATGGTCATGGGTTAAGGGTCATTGCTTGATGTTTGACAAATGAACAGAAATATATTGATGTGGATGGTCTCCTGATTTTGTTGTTGGTGGATTATACGGAGACCATCCTAGATATATTATATTTGTTTCTATGAAATACCTGACCCTCGTATCCGTGATTCGGTCTGGGTTGCTTGTTGTAGCACCCATCCTGTCCGGTTGGTGATGAGGTGGAAGCGGACGGGGTTTCGCTTATGTATGCCACCCATCATCAACGAAAAGTGAGGGTTGGATACGAGGGTTAGGTCCAAGTTTTTTAGTTTTTTTTTTACAATGGCTTCGCCATCCGCAGACCACCTGAACCATTTTTACCTACTAACCCTACCAACCCCGCGTTCGTCCTAACCTTTCAGAAGGCACCTCCCTCGGCGACTACAAGGTATCAGGCGGGTGGGTTTTAACAAGTATATCACTAATCAAATCAGTAGGAATTTTATACAGTTCATCTTGTTTATGTTTGATGTATCCCTCACCCCAATCTGATTTTTTACCACATGGCAACCGTTGAGCAGTTTCTAAATGTTTCCCATTCCTAATTTTCCCACAATCCCTATTACATAATGGTCTAGGTTTCCAAGTTTCAATGTTTGACCACAACCTCGTTCTCTTCCGATAATTAAACCCGTATTTACAATAATCCACATCATAGTAGTTTAAACCTCTCATAAACGGTTGTTCTTTTAATAATCCTGTTTGGGGATTTTCTATTATCCAGTATTTCGGTTTGAAATAATCTATAATTTCAAGAGTTTTCAAAACAATACTATTAGCATAATCTATCTTTCTAACCCCAGTGGTTTTAGCCCTGCTGTATTCGGTGCATGGAGGAGATGCCCAAATCACATCAAACTCGCCCACATCAAACTCACGATAATCCCAACTCAAAATATCAGTATTGATATTTGCATTTTTCAAATCAAGGGAAATGACACTAAAACCCAAATCCCGAGCAACCCGACCAACCGAGCCTGTCCCTGAAAATAATTCTAATAATTTCATATTATTAGAACTATTTAGGTAATTATTTTATGGAGTAATATCGCGAAGCTCATTAGGCTATTACTTTGTAATAGCGTAATGTCCATATGGTAATGAAGTGAAAGCATCAATATAAAACCTTTTATTTTCACAATTACTGAGAGATTGCTTTACTTGAGACATTGAATATATTTGATGCGACTTACTTCTGATGAAGTTATATGTGATTTCATGCTTTTTGTTTTGAAACAATGCTTCGTGATAGTTCTGATACGAAAGTTCTTTTTTCACTTTGTGTTTCACTACACCTTTTGATTTCTTATGTTCATCATCCTCACCGTGAATTGTGAAGGCATAAGATTTAGGTTTTAATCCGATGAATTTAGTAATGATTTTTCCATTGACTTCATCTTTGTACGTTCCTAAGACCTTCTTATTAGTTTTGTCATGACATGGATGCTCAACAGGATAGTCGCTAAAATCCATGTGTTGCTTTATATCATTGAAATCCTTATAGACATCATCAGTCATTGTTTGAATTACATAACTGTCAGTATCAGTATAAACCAGTTTTATGTTTTCATTATACTTCTTTTTCAATACATCATAGTAAAACTGATACATATGTAATTTGCTTAAATCTAAAATGCTCATTCCTAAGAAAATCGGTTTATCCAATTTCAGTTTCGCTTTAGTTTTTTCAACTCCTACCAGATTTTCATTAATAATAAATCTGTTTTTGAATGTTGGATTATTAACACATTTTTCATATCTTACCTCATTATCAACTAATTCAAAGTCCATATGGTTTCGCTTGTCTTCCATAGTTTTTCCGTACACCGCGTTATTCATTAATTTGAATAAATCTTTCTCAAAATCGCTTTTGGCTTCTTTCCTTTTACCAGTGTTGAAGTCAATCCACGGTTTCAACCATGCCCTCTGTTGAAATTTTATTATCCTATGGACTTTACCCATTTTCATTCCCATTTTCAAATAATACTGTAAAGTCTTGATATGAACCACATATTTTTCTTTATCCTTTAGATTTAATATTAACTTACTTGTTTTCTCGTCCTTGGGACTTTTACCATCATAATATATTTTGAAGACTTGCTTTTGATAGTCGGAAAGCATATTCACATTTACATTCATTATTTCAGGCGCTAGTGGATAGTCGGAGTGGAAGTCGTGCAATGTTTCGGGATATTCCAAATCAACTTCCATAATATAACCGAACTCATCGTTTTCATTCCATTTTTCAACACTGGGCGTTTTCTTTGCCCACTTGATATTTTTTAGCGGTAACTTCTGGGACATTGCTAAACCATACAAGTTATTAGCATCCAAGTAACTAATATAATTTGATGGCTTGTTCTCATCATATGCTTCCCCCATATACTTATTATTTGCCACTGCTAATTTATGACTACCTGACACATACCACCTCTCATTCCCTTTTCAACCATCTCAAACATTTCTTGGTCATGCAATTGTTCTATTTCAACACCAGTTTTTAGAAGCATCGCGTCCCATGCGAAATTTGGCAACGTATAATAATGAGCGGGGTCTAAACCGTAGTATTCCATACACAAGTCTCTAAAGTTTTCAAATACATCGGTCAGTAGTAAAACATCAGTTCTTAAATACAAGTCGTGATACTGCCCGAGTGTTCTAATCCCGAAGTGCTTCCATACTTTCAGTGCCCTTTCATAATCTTTATCACTTACATGTTCTTCACTCAATTTACTGTAAAACGCTTCTTTCGGCGGTAAAGCCCTTTCCTTAAATCTTTCAAAATCATCAAAGTAGTCATAGGGATAAATACCCTTATTGGTCAATAAATCCAAATCTTCGTCGGTTTTAACATACGGGTTTCTAAAGCTGTATCTGAAGTTGCTCTTCCAATTCTCACGCTTTTTATCATCCTCATATTTACTCAACTTCACCAACTTATCCAACGAAGACGATAAGAAACTGAAACTGTCCTTGAAACAAAGATTTGTAAAACCAAAGGTTATAAACTTTTCGCTGTTCTGAGCGATACATTCTATTTTAGAATTCTTGTTCAGTTCGTGAGCCTTGTTGATGATTAAGTGGGCATCGTAGTTTTTAAGGTTATGAAGAAACACAAGGATTTTATAATATCTCATACTAAAACCAAGATTGCAATCATCGTGGGCGCATCCTCTGTAAGCTCCAGTAAAGTGACAATGGTCTCGAACCTTCTTGTCCTCAGGTTTAAAATCATTTCCACAGATAAAGCAAGTAGTAGCATTTTCAAAATCTTCCTTGTCCTTTTCAGTCATGATTATCTCTTTTACTTTCTTCATCCTACTAATAATATCTTCTCTGACTTCATTGATTTTTTCAACAAACTTATCCATACAATCTGCACCTCTGTATAAGTAAGGCTCACTACTTCCGGTTATAGCATTGACTAAAACCACACGGACGATGATTTTGATAAGATGTAGTTTTAGCTTTTGCCGATTTGCTTTTAACATCAATAGGCACAGTTAAACATTCAAAGTCGGCATAGATTACGAGTGGAGCTTTAAGTTTCTTGAAATGGTTTTTGAATGCTATTGTTTCACCTGCTTCTGGCATTTCTATTTTTTGACCCTCAACTGCTAGACATCCTTGTTCTTCGTGTTTCTTTAAAAGTTCTTCGGTCTTGAAACCATGTGAGCAGGTTCTACAGTGATACTTCTTCGCCTTCATCTTGTTAGTCTGACTACTCATTAACTTATCGTAATTTTTGATATAAGCGTAATGCGATTTAACATCATCAGTCATTTTAATCAAATCGATTTTGTGTTGTGCTTGTGGGTTGTTGCTTCTTTTGTATAATAAAATCGTTTTACTATTCGTATCGGGGTTTATGTAATAACATTGACCGATATGTGTTTGTTCTGTTCTTCAAATAGTTCAATCTCATCATTACCTACTGGAAAGTCTATTCCGTCCCATTTGATAAATTTGTCATCTACATATTTCTTATAATGATACATGTCGCAGGGATGGTCTTTTTTGTATATCTCATAAAATCCACATTGAACGGAATATTTAAAACATAAGTCGTCCTCATTTTTAATATTAATACAAGCCTTTTTGTTTGCCACCCAGTCGGGTAATGGAATGAATGATGAACCACGGGTAGGATTGTACCTATCATAACTGATGACTAACTTTTCAACTTGACCAAGAACCAATCCCGACTGAATGTATTCGGTTATTTCAATTTGTGTCTCAATGTCGTGCCCAATGTTGTTTAAGACGGTGTTCAACTCGTCGGGATTATGAATATTGTATCTTCTGCTTCTTAACCGCCTTTGAATAAGTTCGTTGGCGGGATTTTTGAATGATAAATCGGTTTCCACGATTATTTTCATGTTCGGGTTTCTGTTCAGGAATTCGGCCAGTCGTTGCTTCTGGTATTTTAAGTAGGATAAACCTTTCATCCCCTTTAATCTTATATCACTTACCGAGTAGGTGTTGGCGTATCCCTTGAACGCTTGTTGCTCGTCTGTGATTTTGGACTTGAATCGCTTGACATAATCCTGTAAGGGTCTGCCTCTCGTTAGTTTTAGATAATTAGCACCTTTCATTAAAAGACCATGCTTTCTATATCCGTCACTCCTCGCCACTTCCTTGAGTTTCGTGTTCAATACGTTTGAAACTGGTTTGTTCTTAGCATATCTGTAGGTCTTATCGCCTATTTTGAGTTTTTGTGTTTGCCTCCCTTCTTTTTGTATTAGTTCGCCTTGTTGGCTGTTTAAAATGAAATCTATGATATTTTTTCTGACATGGTAACCATAATACTATACTCTATATAATATAAGGTATTTTCTCTTTAAGTAGTTTTTCGGGCTGGGGTTGACTGTTGGAGAAAATGGGTTTCGGGTTGAGAATGAACGCATTAATCTCATTAAGTGTTTTTAATAAGATGAATGATTATTATTTTTTCATAATGTGCATTGTCGCGAAGCTTGCGAACAAATTTTAGATTTCTTGTGTTTAGATAAATTTGATTTGCTTGATATCGTCCTTCCACAGTCCTCGCAAGTGTAAGACTGTTTTAGGTTATTGTTGTAGTAATTCTGGTGGTAGTTCTTCTGGTCGTCCCTCCACCTCACGGGTTGCTCACTGTCATCGCTCGAAGTCTGTTTCTGTTCGCTTATCATCTGTAAGACTAAGTCGTTTTCTGCTTTCATCAGTTCAACCATCATATCAAATTCGTCATTCGTTATTCTCTGTTTACTATTACCGTTAATGAAAATTCCTGTCATTTTACTATATTAGGGCGTTTTGTCTTTAAGTAGTTTTTATTTTTTCTTCTTACCTCGGCTACTTTTTGTATTTGTGCTTTCTGGGCTTCTACTCCTGCTTCTTGTTTCCATTTGTTCCCTCGTCCATTCACTACCTCTAGCTATTTCTTGGGGTGAGTTGCTCCTGCTTCTTGTTTCTAATTGTCTTCTGTTCATTTGATTACCTCTTGCTCTTTCTTCTGGTGAGTGACTTCTGCTTCTTGCTTCTACCTGACGTCTTGACCAGAATGATGCCCTCGGTTGTTCTTCTTCCTGTTCCCTTGATTGTTCTGATGGAGTGGATGACTTCTTGTCACGTTTGAATAGTTCAAATACGCTCTTGTCTTCTCCACCTAAAAATATGTTTCTTAACGATTTTATTTCTCGGCTTTCCTCTTTCTTATCTTTTTCGGTTGATGCTGATGACGATGATGATGTTAAATGAAGACTTTGTAAATCTTCCTGCTTTTCATCTTTTGGTTCATCTTTTGGTTCATCTTTTGGTCCTGAAGTTGCATTACTATAAATTTCATCAGCAAAATCTTTTGCTATATATCGTGTTGTTTGTGCGTCTGCCTCGTTGTTTTCATATAACTGTGATGTTGGTGCTACTTCATCAAACATATCAGGGAACAATTCGTGTTGAAGAACTTGTTCATCAGTTTGAACCCTAGCATTCAACCGTAGTCTCCTATCGTATTTTGAAAGGTCAAAATCGTCAAATCTATATTGTTGATTGACAAGTCAATTACCTGTCTTTCGGGGATGATTTCAATTTTTAATCTGCGCGTCATCGCTTCCTTTAGCATTTCTTCAAAAGTAGGACGTCGGCGTAATCCATAATATTTAACAGTCATATTTAAATATTATATATTTTTTATTGTTGAGTTGATGAACTTGGTTTCTGTTTGAAGTATTTGTTATAAGCATTGTCATTGTAATATGTTTCTAACCGAGCACGAATTCCTTTTCTTTCTGCTGTTCTTGCATTGTTATATTCGTCTAATAATTCTTTGAACTCATCGTATTTATCTGCATTTATTACATTAAATTGATGTAGTTTTGAAATTATGTTATCCATCATAGTTCCCGGATTTTTCGATAAATACACCGGCCACAACCACTTTATACTAGTTAAATAATTTTTGAAAATTCGTTCGTCATCAACGTCTTCGTTTTCGACATTTTGTAATTCCAACTCGCTTGCTTTTTCATGCATTTCCATTATCTCAGCATTAGTAACGGTTGTTTGCGCGTCATCGTCATCATCTTTACCTTTTTTCATTGCTTCTACTTCAACAACTGGGTCGTCTTCTCGTTCATCTTCTTCTTCGCCTTCCTCTAATGGTTCTAATTCTGGCATTTCATCAGCGGACACCATTGAATGAACTTCTACACCGGCAGGATATGAACTCTTCGAAACAGCGCTTGCATTTCTTCGTGTTGTTGTCTCCAAAGTCTCATTCTTTCAGCAAGTTCTTCTTTCTGTTTCTGTGCTTCCGTTAGTCCTTCTTGAATGAAAGACTGGTGTTGTTTCAGTGTGTCAGCAAGTTTCAGTTCGTCATTAAGTTTAGCTCTTACTCTGTCAGCGTCCGACATTGCTCCTTTCATAACTTCTCCTCTTCGGTCTAGTTCTTGTTTCTTTTGAATGTCCAAGGCTCCTTTATTATCAAACTGACTACCGTATTGGTTTAATCTGTATCTTGTCGCTTTTCTGTCTATCACATTTTCAATTGATGGACGGTTCTCATCTCCTACTAATGTTTCTTTCAATAATTCATCATAAGAAGGTCTCAAATGTAATTGTGATTTCAATGAACCTACTTTTACCGGTCCTACTGTATTCAATCTACTAATTGATTTAATCATAGTATATTAATTATTTAGAAAAATAAATTAATCAGAGATATTCTTAATCATTTCTTCTAAATGCTTCTTTCTTACAGTTAGTTGTTCCTTTGTTTGTATTCCGTCTGGTGACCGTGTGTTGTCTAATATGTTTCTTATTCTGTCTATTCCTTTCTGTAACTTTCGGTTCTGTTGCTTTCAGCTAAATCATTTCTATACTTTATTAATGCTCCCTGTGATTGTCTCGCTTCCAGCGTTTCCTTCAACTGTTTAAAATAATTCATTCTTGAAGCAACACCCCATAAATCTGAAACATTATAATGACGTTCTACTTGTGGCGCCCTTTTAAATTCTACATTTCTATGACTTCTCATAAGCATGATTAATATATAATATAATTAGATTATTATTTAAAACATTGATGAAGATAATTTGTTTATTTTTTCTTGTTTATCTTGTTTTTTCTTTTGTTTAAGTTCTTCATAATGTTGGCTTAATAGTTCTGTTGCCGTGGGTTTCTTAATAGTTTCTTTAATCACTTCTTGTTTAATCTCATTCTTAATTTCTTCTTTTACTTCTGGTTGTATCTTTCTAATATTCTTTTGTGGATTGACTGGGAGCATCTCGGTTTTTGCCCCTTTACAATTTTTAGGATGTGAGTGTCTCAAACTTTTCAATGTCATCTTTTTAGAGCATTGTTCACATTCTACTAATTCAACTTCTTTTTTAGTTCTTGGTAATGCTTTTGCTTTCGCTTTTGGTTCAGGATGACTTCTTCAGGTTTAACTTCTTCTGGCTGGTTCTTCATTAACTGTTTCATTTTGTTCAACGACTTCATTATTAACAGGTGCTTCTTCTGTTTTAGTTTCATTATTAACATCTACTACCTCAATACTTGACATATAATATATTCTATATATTTTCTATATGGAAAATTAAAGAATATATTTAAATAATATCGCTTTTCACAAACAATAATGACAGGGATACATTTACCCCATTTAAATTAATTTCATTTCCTAATGAATTACTAATCCAAAAATCTAATTGTTTAAAGCTTCTATTTGATACATCCAAGTAATCCAGAGGGTTTAATTCTGAATCAAAGACAATTCCCGCGTGTGGTGCTGTGACTGGTACTTTCTTAACAACTGTGCTATCGCCGGTTCTTAAATTTACTTGATTATAATTAGACAATTGAGAAGAATGAATATAAATATTTCTAATGGGTTGAAGATTAACGAAACCAGAAACATAAGGATTATTATATTGATAAACTACCAATTGATAATTTCCTAAAACTTCATTAGCAGATTGCAAGTTATTAGCATCAAAAGTTCCATTCCATATATAATCTACATATGTTAGTTTCATTTGTTCATCAGTTAACACAGTGAACTTTCTATCGGCATAGTTTGAATAAATTGTTATTTTATTAGTTTTCACACTGTAAGTAACTTCATAAGTATTTGAGAAATTAGTGTTATCTACAACACCGTTTATTTTTGACTTTAATTCTGTCGCTAGTTCTGTGCCAGTATATACTCCTTCGTCCAATTGTAACGCTAAATAATGGACATTTGTGTTATCTTCATCTGGAACTAGTGGAGAAGAATAAAAGTATAATATATTATTTAATCCTGACTGAATTGAATACCACGAGTTAGGTAATGTTACTTCGTGAATGTAGCAATGAACTCCGTTGTCTGTTTGTAATGTTTCCGGCAATTCAACTTTGAAATTTGATGATGTACCGCTAATTCTATGAGCGCTGTCAATATAGACCTTCTTATATGTGAGCATTATTAATTAATTTAGAAATTAATTTATAACTTTAATTATATGATTAATAATAAAAAGTTAATTTATGAAATGAAGCATGGGAAAATTAAACATTATCAACCTTATAAGAAAACAACTAAAATAACTAATGTTATGAAACAAACTGACAAAATATTAAATAGTTATTATCCTAATTCAAATTTAACTGATGCACAAGGGTTGAGTAGAGCATATGGCAATGGTAAAGGTTTTTATATTGATGGTGATAAAATGTATGTAAGCGGAACATTTGGAAAAGGAACGTTTGGAGGTGCTGTTAATGACATTCTGGCAGATGTAGGACTTCCCTTTAAAATGACTAAATATTCACAACGATATAAAGACACATCAACAGCATTGGATGAAAACAATGAAGTTAAACATCTTATAACACATAGTCTCGGTTCAAGTGTAGGGGCACAGATAACAAAAGATTACCCTGAAAGAGAATTAACTTTAACCACTTATGGAGCGCCGTTTATATCACGAAGGTCTAAAATTACCGATGATTACATTAATTTTAGAAGTATCTTAGACCCTGTCAGTATTGCTGACCGTGGTGCTATAACTGTTTATACTGGTTCATTAAATCCATATACTAACCACGATTACATAACTGGATACGGAGACCAAGGCAAAGATGTTTCAAGAAGTGTTGAACCGGTAACGGAGATAATATAGTTAAATAAGTACTTAAATATATAACTGTATAATATTATATATGTATAATCAGTTAAATGAAAACTTGACAGAAATTGAAACAACATATACACCATTAACAATTGAACAAAGATTAATGGATTTATATAGAGATAATAAACGAACATATGTAAAATGCCAATGCGGATGTTATATATTTAGAGGTTTTGAATATTCCAACTGTTATAATTTTATCTTGTTTAAAGCAAAAGTCGCAAATAATAAGTTCTTGTTGAACAACAGATGTAATCACACTCAATCAGACATTGACAATATAGTAAAAAGACAAAACATAAATTTATTATCATAATAATATTAATGATACAACATAAGAAATATGACAATGAAACAACGGATGATATGATAAAGAATGAAAATAAAAAGTATAAGAAAAGTTCATATGAAGAAATTAGAGAATTAGTAATAGAGAAAGAAAAAGGGAATAATCCAGTTGAAGATAAGATTAAGAAAAAGAAAATGAAAATATTTAAAAATACTAAATCTAATCAAAAGGATTATACGAAATTATTCAGTTTGTAAAACATAATTATTAATTATGTTTTAGAAATTAATAAATGTATAAATTTATCAATTTAGTTTAAATTATTTCTAAATTAAATTATATATAGCAATGGAAACTTTTAGTGCTGAAGATATTCTAATTGACAACCTCTCATTCAAGTTAAATAAAGGTGCAAGTTATATCAACGACCGTCGTTCAGTCTCGTTTTTCCCTTCTGGAAGTAATATTTACACCCCTTCATCTGGTCAACGTGTGTTGAAAATAGCATTAAATGCTGAAGATAATACTTGGCTTGACCCGCAGAGTGTAATGGTTTATTTCACTGTTGAAAACACTGACTCGTCAGACAATAACACTTACGTCCTCTGTCTCCTGCTTATTCCTTTTTTAGAAGAGCAAGACTAATTGCTGGTAATCAACTTGTTGAAGACATTGATTATTACAACCGAAATCATCACATGATGAGTTGCTTGATGTCAAAAGGAGCAAGAGACAATGAAGACGCCCAGAGTTTTGGTTATAGATATGATGATGATTTAAACACACGTCGTGCAGTTCCTGCATCGGGTCATATTGGTCCTGCATATGACGCTTACACAATTCCAGGCTTTAACAGAAAAATGGTTGTAGGATTTAAACCGATGCTTGGTTTATTCAATCAGTTTAAGTATATCCCGTTAAAAGCGTGTCCTCTTGTTTTAGAACTTGAATTAGTTTCAAATTTTACCGATTGTGTTGTTACAGCGGGTGGGTCGAGGTTTCCAGCGAGTGGCAACACAGACACAAGCATTCATACAAATGAGCAGTTCTCAATTAGTAACGCATTCCTTCAAACTGATTTGGTAAGCTTGGACAACGACCTTCACAATAAATATGTTTCACATCTTTTGGACGGAAAAGAATTGCCTATAACTTATAATACTTATATTAGTCAATCTAATCAAGTTCCCGATGGTTCGTCGTCAATTAACACTACTGTTGTTCGTTCAGTGTCAAAACTCGCTGCCGCGTTCATCTCTTTCAGTAAAAGCGGAGTAGGCGATACTCACGTTACGAAAGAATACAACAATTTCTATCATCCTTTGTATTATTTGAATTATCAAGACAGTGGATACTACAATTCCGACCTTGATTTAGAATTTCAACTTCAATTAGGGTCAAAACTATATCCTGAGTATCCATGCCGTTCATTAACACAAGCATTCTATTATTTACGAAAAGCATTAAATTTACCATTGTTCCATCAACACCATTTATCGATTGAATATTCTGCTTATCGTGTTGATAAGTTTATCTTTGCTATGGATGTCGAAAAGGTTCCCGATAGTTCATATACTGGAATTAACACAAAAGCAGGGCAACAACTTCTAATTCGTTGCAAACCTATTGGAAATATGGTAACAGCAATTCTGCCAGATACAATATATATAACGTTAGTGAGTGAACAAATATTATCCATACGCGATGCCGGAGTTCAGATTTTGGATTAACAATAAGTAAAAATGATAATATTAAAAATACAAAATATTATCATTTTCTACTATTAATACATAATGCCTTCAATAAATTTAACAAACTTTGAAAATGTTGTAGCACACACAATTAGCGAAATCAATTCTACAAGCGGGGTAACAAACATTAGAAACATATACACTAATCAATCAGATATAATTGATTTACTCAATAACAAAGCAGACCAAGTAGATACTTACACAAAAGCACAGATTGACGCTAATTTTTATGATATAACTCAATCATACAATAAGACGGAAGTTAATGTATTATCAAATAATATTAGTTCAAATACATTTTTAATAGGTAATCTGACAATAACTTCAAATACAAATATTAATAATATTCATCTAATACACATTTAATAAATAATTTGAATTCTACTATAACATCTAATTTTAATAATATTTCTTCTAATACAAATTTAATAAATTATTTGAATTCTACTATAACAAGTAATTTTAATAGCATTAGTTCCAATACAAATTTAATAATAGGATTAAATAGTACAGTAAATTCACATATTTCAGCCATATCAGATTTACAGAATGGAGGTTCACTTAACGAAGTAGATTATTATAATAAAATAACGACTAATAATTTATTATCAGAAAAATTAAATACATCAGTGTTAAATAATACATTAATACATAATATAACAACTACTTCAACTTTCAAAATAGCAGAATTTGGAAATTATAATTATTATCATGAATTATACAAAAATTATATTTATACTTATGTTTATGGAAATTTAAGTGGAGCAACTATGTTTTTAAATCAAAGAGGTTTTGGAGATGTAGAAATTAATAATTCTTCAACTTTTCAAAATGATAAAATAATATTAAATCATAATACTACAATATTAAGTAATTTACAAGTATCTGGTTTATTTTCGTGTTCGTCTATTTTAGATATAGCAGGTTCTGACGCTAGATATGTTTTACAATCAGATGGATTAAGTGGATTAATAACAGGAAACAGAAATACAATTAATTCAATAATTACTAGTAATAATTCACAGGATACACCATTAGGACAAAAATTAGACAAAGTTAATACAACTGCGCAAACAGTAAACTCTCCATTAATACTTAGTTTAACAGATAATACTAATCCAATTTTTAGAATTCAAGATGCTGTAAGTAATCAACGTTTAGAATTTAAAAGAGGTTGTCAGTTGGACTCTTATCAAGGACTAACAGGTGCTACGCCTTATAGACTATGGTTAGGATGGAATACAGGAGATGTTATTATTGGAAGACCTAATAATGCTTCAAGAATTACGATTAACGGTAATGTTCATACTTCATACAATTTTGCTCAAGCACACGGAACATCATATTTCGAAGGAGGTGTGTGTATGAAAGGAAATGTACTTACAAATAATGATTTTCAACAGATATTAAAACAAAAATAGATAATATCAATACTTCAATAAATGGAATAGAACCATATTTAGAAACATATACACCGGATGCAATAGAAGGTTTTTATATACATCATCCTAATTTTGTAGCGTGTAGTGTAGGAGATATAACTAATGCTTCTAACCAATACTTCATGGCAGATGGGCTTGTAGGAAAAACAGTTTTTAACAAGCCTATTGACGTTCTAGGTAATTTTATACAAATGCTGATGTTAATTGTGATAATGTTAATATCGATACCAATGGTAAATTAACAATTGATACAAATTGTGAATTATATAAATTCGTTAGTGCTTTTTCATCTTTTGATATGAGGAATACCGATGCTAATTCTTCAATTAGATGTATTTGTGGAGACCCCGCAGTTCAGTCTAACATAGTCGGGGCAGTTAATATTACTAGCGGATGGACTTTTAATACTGATACTGCTGATTTTATGGGTAATTTATTTGCTGATGATGTTTATATTAAAACTAACGGAGCATTAAGAAGCAATCATTTAGCACCTAACGGAGGAACATTAATAACCGTTGATACTAACTTAGCAGTTCAAAATGCATATTTAGCAACTAATACCATTCAATCATTCGATTTAACAACGGTTTCATTTTTGAATAATATTTCAATGACAACAGGAACAGATATATTAATGGGAACATCGGAAATATCAACTTATTACGATGGAACAAATTTATCCACAATTGATGTAATATTCAGAACATCAAATACTGCGTTCAGAATAGCAGATAGTTCAACTACATCTTCAGTTTTATTATCTATTGATAAGGCATTTGGAGCTACCATTAATACTGACAATTTTACAAATAATGCTTTATCAACTTTTAACGAAAATGTAACAGTTGCAGGAACGAAGAAATTGCTATGTAATACACTTGAACCATCAACAGGAACTAACATAGATTTAACAGCAACGACAGTAACCATTAACGGAACGTTTGTTGATTCATCTGATTCGCGGTTGAAATATGACATAGACAATGTCAAATCTAACTGTATGAATATTATTAAGAAATTTAAGCCAAAGAAGTTTAAGAGACACGATAGAAATGACGGGGGTAAAACTCATATAGGATATATCGCAGATGAAGTATTAAAAGCAATTCCTAAAGAGTTTGAAAATATTGTATGTAAAGATAAAGAGTATTTAGGATTGAATTATTTAGTTTTACCCGTGTTGGTTCATAAAGCAGTATTAGAATTAAATGATAAAATAGATAAACTTGAAAAAGAAATTAAGGAATTGAAAAAAGAAAAATCTAAATAATAATATATAATGGGTATTGGTCAAAGCAAAAACGAAGAAAATAACAGTATGGAAGACATTAAGAATTTAAGAGTAGATGAAAAAACGAGAGCGGATACTTTAATAATAAAATCTATTCAAGAATGTGTAACGAGAATAGAAAAGTTAGAAAATCAAAAATCGGACAAACTATTATATAAATTACCTGCGTTGAATTTATGCAACGCTTCATTGATTTAAATTAATAATATTAATATGATTCATTAACATTATTAATTAAAAAATATGAATAAAAGTTACTAATAAAACTTTGTCTATCATCATTGATGACTTTAATAGTTATTTTTTTCACTTGTAATGAAATAAAATTATCCATATTACGGCTATACACTAAAATAGTTTCATAAAGGTCTTTATTAAGAAAATAATACATAATCAAATAAATTATTTGATGTTAAAGTACGATTACCAACATGATTCAAACAAGTAAATGAGGTAGATGTAGCAAATATATCATATTCAATTAATAATTTTAATGGTTTATGTTTTTGATGTAATTTATCTAACTCACTTAAGTTAAAAATATATGATGCGCCGTTATTGATAATATTTTTCATATTAATATTATCAATTTCAATATATTGTGAATTCTTTAACTTGTAAGACTTATACACTGGTTTAAATTTATTAATATAATTTTTAATAATATTGTTATTTTTTATTTTTAATAATCTAACATCACCTAAATTATAAGATAATACAAGGTTTTTAATGTCTAATGGTAAATCATAAAATAACATAATATATTTAGATCTTTATTATATTTTAAATGCTTTTTCAAATCTAACATAAAACATATTATTAACATCTTTGGAATTCATATTAACATAAAAGAAGGAGTATGGCTTATCATCTACCGCTTTACGATACATATTTAACAGTTGCTCTTTATCAACGATGGCCGAGTTTTCCTCAATGAATGACATTAACTCTGATACATTCTTTAACTTAAAGATATACAACGAACTAGAATTCAACCTAATGATTGGTGCTAGGACACGATATTTTTGAACGCTTAAACAAAAACTAATGGCGTCGTGCCTGCCTCTCGTTGCCAGTCCATGAAGTAACTTACTATATCTAACAAATTTAGGGTCGTCTGCAAAATCATCAACAATGATTAAAATTGAATGTAGTTTCTTCATCTTCTGTTCTTTCATATAATGAATTATCTTTCTTTGTGTGTTAATTATTTCTTCCAGTTCTTCAGGTTGGTAGGTGTCATAATATAACTTTTCTTTTTCATCATCAACCTTCATATTATCTTTTTGATATTTCTTGACTTCAACGAAGGTAGGGTCATTATGAACCGACGGGCTAAAAATGAATATACGGGCGAAGCAGTCCCTATAAACATTTAGGATAAGGTTTTGAATTAAAACTGTTTTGCCACCCGTTGATGAAGCAACAACAATGGAGCGAAAAGGTAGTTTTGGCACATGTTCATATTTAGATTGTTTGAAATCGTAATCAGTTATATTTATTGGTTTTATTATTGGAACATCAGACATAATAAAATAATATTAAAGTTATTTAGAAAATATTTTATATTTATTATTTTATATGAATAGAAGTTATTCAGATTATATTGATATAATAGATAAAGTAGAAAATATAGAACAAGTTGTTATAACTGATAATAGATTTAAAAAAGTATGCTATTTTGTTTAGAATTAATTAAGTTTGTGATACAATATATTAAAAATATAAATATTAATATAGATGGGGAGAAAGAAAAAGAATAAGACTGAACCAGTTGTTTCTTCAACTGATGAAGAAATTGCTAAAGAAACATCAGTTATTGAGTTTGCTTGTCCAATGTGTAAAAAATCTTAGAAATGAAAAATGAATTAGAAATACAAAAGGAAACTGTAAATGTTCGTGTATTCCGACAAGTTTCAAAATAAGTAAGAATGATAAGAAAATGAATATTGATAAAACTAAAGACAGTATCAACTTAGAAACAGATGTTCATAATATTGCTATTCGCTTTGGGAGGGGAGTTACTCCATCAGATAATGATGATAAGGAAACTCAGGAAACTGTTAAACAAATAATGAAAAATTAGTATTTAAAGAGTAGATTTAACATAATTGCAACATTTAGTTTTAAAAATTTAATTTTATAATTTAGTATATATATATATATGGAAGAACATTTAGAGAACATTGACAGTAGTTTGGAGTTGTTGTTTCCAAGATTAGAAAAAAGTGTTGGAGCAAAATGAAAACATACTGAACATCTTAAAGAGCATGAATATTAAACCTACATATAATAACAATAACAATTACCAAGCAAAAGAAGTAGATAGAGACAGTAGCGAATACAAAAATAAACGAAACATTTATGTTAAAAAACTGAATAAAAAATCATAAAAGAACCTAAACAATCAAGTCTGGATTACTATCAAGTCAAGTATAAAGAAGATACCAAGAAATACGTTTAATCATTAACTAACGAAATTTCGTGTCTCAAAAGCGGTTTGTTTATTCCTGCTACTTTGTAAGTTTTATTACCCATAATATCATATTCAATTTTATCAATATTGAATATTTTATTAGACCATTTAGAGTTATACTCCTTTCTGTCGGTGTAATTACCCCTTTTCTTTTGGAACACTTTTACCTTGTCGTTCTCCTCTATTTTGGGATACTTTCTTTTGTTTTTTTTCTCGTAGTTTAAGATTGACCTTTACATTTATTTCATTGTCGTCCTTGTGTGCTTCAGACGGTGTCATCCTTGTTGATGAGTGAGATGTGCTGTTATACTGTTTCAATGCTGGCGTTAGGGCTTCGGTCCATTTCATGTTGTTAAACCTAACTCTATCGTGAATTTTGTTTTTCATCGTTCTAATAAAACGCTCGGCCACATCTGCGTGGGTCTTCGTGACGATGTGGTTTATTCCTTCACTGTTGAAGAAATCCTGAACATGATTTTTAGTTGCAAACGCTCCGTCGTCATCAGAATACACGGACATCGGATAACCCATCTTTTTAAAGCTTGCTCTCAATGCCTTCAAAACGTGCTCTCCGTCTCTTTCCTCCATCGGTATTACATCTGCTAATTTACTGAAGATGTCAATCACGACTAAAGCATACTGTGGAACGTTCTTGTCTTTTGCTAAAGGTGACATATGCATTATGTCTATTTGATATTCATATCGTGCGCATGGAGCGGTATAGGAATTAGTACCTCTATAATTTTTGATTTGTCTATTTGGTTGTTTCTTTAAGAAAGACTTTACATCGTCTATTGTTATTGTTGGGTCTTCTTCCTTTGCCTTCTTGTGTGTCGCTTGTGTGCTTCCGAAACCCTCGTCTAAGTCGTAATAGATGTTGCTGATTACTTGGTCTTTTGTTAATCTCGCCATTATATTAAATTGAAAGAAATTGTTTTTTATCAATATAAACCCCCACCCCTTAACATAAAATAAAAACTACTTAAAGAAAAATGGATATAATATAGTAAGAGAAAAAATGACACTGTTTAATTATGATAATTGTCCTTGTAAAAATAAAAAATGTAAGTCTGTCGTGGCACTAGCTAATATTTTACCTGTTGATGTTTGTAATCTTATCGGTGGTTATTTTAAACCAACATGTTTTGATTGTTGGTATTTGAGAGATGAAGAAGAGCATTTTATGAGTGATAAAAACATTCCTGAAGAAGGACTAGAAAAAGCAGAACTTCAATTAAACATTATTAAACAAATGCAAAATAATGATATTACACAACTAACAGGATACCATTTTAGTTTAAAACATTACAGAAAAACATTGACAGAGTATTTGATAGACAAGAAGTTAAAGAACGGTTTAAAAATAGAAAAATGTGTTATCAAGCATTAAAATCATACTGTAAGAATAATGAATATGAAGTTTGTGTAGTTTTAAAACATTGTCTTAAAGTTGAAGAATTAAAACATTGGAAACAAAATGGATTTTGCTTTCCAAACCTAAACAGTTGGTGGTCATATAGAAATAACAATTATTATTTGAGACATATTCTTAGCGAATTAATTGAAATTTACACAGACCAATTAATAAAAGGATACGAGCATTATTGTTGCGAGTATAGTATGAGTTGTTATAGTGGTTGTATCGCTGGTGAGATTGAATACGGGTCAAATTCACTTTTGTTTATTAATATTATTATCTTATAATATGATTAAACATTGTTTTATAATCTAACAAGAAGGTTAAGACATTTAAATTAAACCTGAAACCCAGACCAGCCGACCAGCAACCCCTAGCCAAAACTACTTAAAGAGAAAAACCCTTATATATAAAGAGAAAAAATGAGTGAGGGTAAAATGTCAGATAATAATTTTATGGTTGAGAATTGTGCTAGCTTACCTATGGAAGCATTGTTAAACATCGCTTCTTATATGATTGGTAATGAAGGGTGGCAAAGACTAAAACAGTGTAAAGCATTAAGGGTCTTACAAAGGAAATGGAAACCGTCTATTTTTGAACGAGAAGGAGAAAGTAGATATTATGTGTTGATTAGCAATATATGTTTGAAAGGTGATAAAGCACTTTCATATGCGTTGAAACCACCAAAAGAATTATTAAGAATGATGAAGAATGATGAAGTATGATGAAGTATGATGATTGGAATAGAAATTAGTTCGAAAATTATGTATAGGAATAATATTTGCAACTGTAGTTATTATGCATCAAGCGAACAGAACAAGATAACAAGTAGAGCGTCATTACAATTTTATATTGAAAAAATAGTTGAAGAAATAAAACAGACTATGAAACGAAACGAAATCATTACTATAGAACATATTACATTTGAAATTCATACATAACAGAAACAATGATTTCAAGGCTTTATCATAATATTTAGTTATAATATGATTAAACATTGTTTTATAATCTAACAAGAAGGTTAAGACATTTAAATTAAAACTGAAACCCAGACCAGCTGACCAGCAACCCCCTAGCCAAAACTACTTAAAGAAATATTACCTTATATATTAAGAGAAAAATGAACGGTGATGGAATCAATAATTATATCGATAAAAAATGCTATGATTGTTGTCACTTCAAAAAAGAAAATATGGAATTGTATAAATTGAATTTGCCTAATGAAATAGTGAATAATATTATTAATTATTCAATGGATGGTGAAGAAGACATATGTACAAATTGTAGAAATTGGAGAGATAATCAATTTTTAATCAAATGTCTGTTGGGAATAAAAAGAATACATAATAGAAATGTAGAAGATGAGATTTTAATATTTCTAACTGTAAATAAAATACCACCTTACGATTGTGTTAAACAGTTTCTTAAAACCAGTAAGAAAAATATGACATGATTTATGATATATTATGGATGTTGGGTTATAGTCAAGAGAAAGGAGAAGATGTTAAAGAAAATATCAATTTTTTTATTGAAAGTAAAAAGTTTAATGTTCAGAATGCAGTGAGAGATGTTAATATTATTTTTAAAATGATGTATGAAAGAAGTAAGACACATCAATTAAATTATTATCCTGAACTGAAATTATAATCATAATATAATAATAACATGTAAAATCTTATATGTTAAAATTATACTGAACTTTTAACCTATAAATGAAAATTAATGAGAAAATGCTAACAAAACAATTACTTCGCTTCGAGCAATCCCCACCCTCCACACTCACGAGCTTACGACCGTGAACACGGTTGTGTGAATTCAAGCATGGTTTTCGAGTGGCTTGGGGCCTATGACTGCTCAACAAGCTTTGCATTGAGAGCCTTATCCACCTGTCTCCGTGTCAAACCCCACTTGTCTCGAGAACTCAAACATCGGCTCCGTTAACAACAGCCAAGCCCATTCCAAAAAGAAGCCCGACGGGGGACTAAACTAAGTTGCTTATTCACAACCCAAAGCAACACAAAAGCATCACCCTTTCCGAGCCTCAGGGCACACTCAAAACACGAAGGCGCCAACATGAAAAGTAAACCCAACTGTGCGCCGGGCGGGACATTAAGCAAAACCAGACTGGCGAGCTGCTCTGGCGGGCACTGGCGGGATCTACTGGCGAATACTGGCGAACCGCTCCGGCTCGATACTGGCCGGATACTCGGCAGGATCCACCGGCAAGGGATACTCAGCGGGATACTCGGCGGGATTTACTGGCGGGCTGCTCTGGTGGGATACTCGGCGGGATCCACTGGCAAGGTGCTCTGGCGGGATACTCAGCGGGATCCACTGGCGAGCTACTCTGGGATACTCAGCGGAATACTCGGCGGGATCCACTGGTGAGCCGCTCTGGCGGGATACTCGGCAGGATCCACTGGCGAGCCGCTCTGGCGGGATACTCGGCGGGATCCACTGGCGAGCTGCTCTGGCGGGATACTCGGCGGGATCCACTGGCGAGCTGCTCTGGCGGGATACTTGGCGGACTGGCGAGCTGCTCTGGCGGGATACTGGGTGGGGGCGTGTTGTAGAAGCATCGCAAACGCGGATTCCAACATAAAATCTAACAACCCCTTCCTGTCGGGTGGGGAAATACACCACCAACACCCCAGAACTTGATAACTACTAAAAGGGCTACCTCTTTCAAATGAAAAAAATGTCGGCCCCCAGCCCAACAATGAACAAGGCGACGATTTACCCAAATGATTACCTTAACGAAAACGATAAATAAGCTCCCTAAAAACCCTCTTTTAAAAACGAATAAGGTGGTTAATAGGTTTGAGATGAATATAAAAAACATAACAGGGGACCATCAACAGGCCACCTCCCAGGCCCCCTACTTTCTCCATTTTTTTACCCCACCCCACCCCACCCCACCCCACCCCACCCCACCCCACCCCACCCCACCCCACCCCACCCCACCCCACCCCACCCCACCCCACCCCCACCCCACCCCACCCCACCCCACCCCACCCCACCCCACCCCACCCCACCCCACCCCACCCCCACCCCACCCCACCCCACCCCACCCCACCCACCCACCCATCCCATCCCATCCCATCCCATCCCATCCCATCCCATCCCATCCCACCCCACCCCACCCACCCAACCCCACCCCACCACCCCACCCACCCCAACCCACCCCACCCCACCCCACCCCACCCACCCACACCACCCACCCACCACCCCACCCCACCCCACCCCACCCCACCCCACCCCCCCCACCACCCCACCCACCCACCCAACCACCCCCCACCCCACCACCACCACCCACCACCACCACACCACCACCACCCACCAACCACCACCCACCAACCACCAACCACCAACCACCAACCACCAACCACCAACCACCACCACCACCACCACCACCCCACCCCACCCCACCCCACACCACCCCACCCCACCCCACCCCACCCCACCCCACCCCACCCCACCCCACCCCCCACCCCACCCACCCCACCCCACCCCACCCCACCCCACCCCACCCCACCCCACCCCACCCCACCCCACCCCACCCCACCCCACCCCACCCCACCACACCCTGCCAGGAGCGTCTACGCGCAGCGCTACTGCCCCCCCTCACGGCGGCTGTTGGGGGAGCCGCTCAAGCGGCAGCTGAGCGCCTGTGGCTTGTCCGGCGGCTGGTGGAAGCGGAGCTGTGGGTTTGGGGGGTCTGGGACGGTCATGGCACCATGCGCGGATTCCTTCTGGGATTTCCCGAGAAAAAAAAATCTGGGGGTTGATTCCTTTTCCATTCTTTTCAACCATCGTTCTTTTCAAACACCGGCTGTTCTCCCTGCGTTTTTGGATGGTTTCCTGGAAAGAAGGATGCCTGGAAAGAATGAAAATGGAAGGTACCCCTAGAAACAACTGGTGGCTCAAAAAAGTGGTACTATTTTTTAGGCCCCTTGGAGACGAAGACCCACACCTGCGGAACCGCTGATTTTAGGTTTCAGCCACACCCCGGGGGGGGGGGGACTGAGACTCCCGATGTCCACTTCGGAGTTCAAAATGTCCCAAGTGGACCCTGGAAGCTTTCCCATGTTTCTCCCCATTTGCCACAGGGCCTCAAAAGGAAGCTTGGCTTGCGTTGGCCAAATGAAAATTGTTTCATGTGTTGGAAAAAAGAAGCATTGGTTTCCTGTGGGTTCCCGAAAAGTTTAGCCTCGACAGTATCGCAAAGACAACTCCAACTAGCAGCCTGCAAACACCCAACCGATCAATTCAACTTTCCACGGCAACTCGGACCATGCCTGCTAGACAGGCCCAACAAAAAGAGGGTGTGACTTTTTTGGGCGGGCGCCACTTGCGGTTGAGGTAATAGAATCCATTGTGTGCTGTTCAGGACTGTCATCATCCAGATCAAAAGGGTCCCAAGGCCATTCATTTCATGGGAATCGGTCGTTGGTTGAACCAATGGGATGACTCATAGGTGCTTTTATAAGTTAGTTTGATCAAAGATAGATGGCACTGGTTTAGATGGGGTTTCGTCCATTTACCAGGGACACCCATCTATTTTTCCAAAAGGCCACCTATGATTCAATGATTGTCATCCAAGTTGGGTCAAGCGTTCTTATTTACTGGGGGCCAGGGATCCCCAAAAAGGCTTACATGCCCCCTAAACAGGCTTAATTTTTCCTTAAACAAGCTCAAGCTAGATTCCAAACACAACCTCCCAAAACGCTGGAGAATATCCTGGAGACCTTTTCTATGATCCTTCGCTCCTTCGGTGCAGGCTGGGTGCCCCCCAAAACAGGTCCAGGATCCCCAAAAAGGTCCTATTTACTGGGGGCAAGGAAGGGGATCCGCAAAACAACGGGCAGCGTCACCCACGTCCACCCCCCTAACCCCCCTAACCCCCCCTAACCCCCCTAACCCCCCTAACCCCCCTAACCCCCTAACCCCTCACCCGCGTTTTTCCCAATGCTTCGGTGCAGGCTGGGTGCCCCGGAACCGTGGCACGCTGAAGGCGAACTTCGGGCGCCTCGCGCGGCGCGCCATTCTGCCGCTGGGGCGGTGCCGGGCAGGGCACCTGGCGGTGCCCTGCCCCAGGCGGCCCTTGGAGACCTTGAAGGCGAGACGCGACACTGGCGAAGCTGCGACGCGACATCGCCAGAAAATGTGGCTGGATGAGCTGAGGTACCTCCAGGTGTGCTTTTTTACCGTTTCTTTTTTGGTTGGGAGGGTTCCCATACAAATAGACAACAGAAAAAGGGGTACTCTCAAATCTGGAGGACCTAATTGAACATTTGCGATCGCTGCTCGAAAAAGTCGGGAAGGGGATGTGGCATGAACCGTTCGGGATTCCCGAAGAAAGGAAACCACTGAACCCCCATGCGGCCAGGGGATGTGGCATGAACCGAAAGAATTTTCCCTTGAAGGCGAGGCCTTGAAAAAAGTCCCCCGGCGCCCTTCTCTCCCAGCTTTTTTGGGGAGGGTTCCCCTACTAAAATAGACAGAAAAAGGGGGTAGCCCTGATTCTGACCGGAGGACCTAGCCTTGGAAACTTGCGATCTGCGAAAAAAACATGGGAAGATGCGGCTGAATGAACCCCTGTCAACCACACAAAAACCGGCATGACTTGCTGGTGCGATAGGGAATGACAAGGAGTCCGGGGGTTGGTTGAATGAACCGTTTCGGGATTCCCAGGAAGGAAGCCACGAGGCATCTATGGGGATCACTCCCTCATTCCCTGGAATCCGTTTTTGGGATTCCCTCGATTAAAGGAAGCCAGCAGTTGGATGGTCAATGGGGGTCATTTTCTCAGGGACCCTGCCTATCGCACCAGCAACAAAATCCGAAATCCCAGACTCACTTGAAGCGCGAATGGACCTGATATGACCTGTTGGTTTCCTTTTTTTTGGCCAACAGTTAGTGATTGCTCCAAAGGTTAGCCTGGAGTTTCTGGGTCCAAACTGGGCAACTTGATCCGAGGACTTACCAGATGGTTTAAGGAGGCAACTCGCAAGGGGATAGGAAGAAAGCGACCCTTGTCTTACAGACTTTAGCTTGTTGGGAAACAGGTGGGGCTTGCACATTGGCCCCACAGAAAGTTGAACTTTTCGCGGAGGACAGCAGCCAAGTTAATCGGCCCCCAATGGTCACAAGGAGTCACTATTTGATTGCCACGGCTCCCCTTGCTATGGCCCTGAATCATTATTTGAGATTGCGTGGGAACAGTGTCCTTTAAATGCCAGCTGAGCAGGGCACGCCAAGATTTGGGGCGCAGTGGATGAACCAAAGGTTCATCAACCGGTTGATTTTGTCCAAAGTGTCTCGCTTCAAAGGGATTCCTTCACTTTAAAACGCATTCCCAAACAATTATATCTGTGTGTGTTGGGTTTGCATCATGTTCTTGTTTTAGCCAGTTTGTGAATGCAGTACGCTTTGGCTTTATTATTGGCATGTGTGGGTTAACTTTTCAGCTTCGGTTCATGTTACCCCATGTGGATGTCCGTTTGGTCCTCCAAGATGAGCCTTAAAAACGGGCACCCTCGGGGGAAAAAAGGGTGGATTTCTCATTGGTTCTCTTTTAGAGCCTTAAGAACGGCCAAGCAACATTTCTCTTTGGTTCTCTTTACAGCCTTAAAAAGCGGCTACAAGCAACAACAACAAAAAAAAGCCGCCGAAGCATCATGACCGAGCCGTAGGCCACGATGCCGGGGGTGAACTTCTCCCAGCACTGCCTGGCCTTCCCGGACGTGGCCCGGCGCCGGGTGCGCGGCTACGCCAGCGACCAGCAGTGGCTCGCGGAGGAGCTCTCCGAGGAGGAAGCGCCGCGGGCGGGCCGGCGGGTTTCGCGCGGATTGGGATGGGGGCGGATTGGGGGCGGATTGGGGGCGGATTGGGGGCGGATTGGGGGCGGTTTTAGGCCGGGGAAATACGGCAAATGGGCCCAAGGCGTAGTTTTATGGGTGATAGACATGGCCTAGGTAGATTTTGTTTTATCACCGTGGCTCATTGTACTCTTTGGCTTTTCACTGTTTGCACATTGTCATAGTCCCAGTTTTCTAAGGAGCTTGTTTCACTTGCTGGTCCTTTGGTCTTTCGCTGCGAGTGAAGAAGTGGCCAGCCAAGATGGTGTTGCCTTTTGCGTTCCCGTTGCAAAAAGCAATGCGCTGGGGCACCTCCAAAAGCACAAGCAGACACATAAACACACACACACACACACACACACACACACACACACACACACACACACACACACACACACACACACACACACACACACACACACACACACACACACACACACACACACACACACACACACACACACACACACACACACACACACACACACACACACACACACACACACACACACACACACACACACACACACACACACACACACAGAAGCACAGAAGCACAGAAGCACAGAAGCACAGAAGCACAGAAGCACAGAAGCACACACAAAAAAAACAACGGCAGACAGACAAACACACAGACAGACAGACGAACACAGAATCAAACAATGCAGCAAAACAACACACAGACGAATACACAAACAAACAAGCAAGCAATCAAACAAACAATCAAACAATTGAACAAGCACAGCCATTCAGGTCTTTGCCTGTACGTCCGTGGCCACACCCGGAAAACCTCGGGAAACCCCGTCCTTCGAGCCTCGAAGGACGTGGAGATCCTGCGGCGCCGTGCCAAAGAACTGGATGACGCTGGGTTCATGTCCATGACGCCCTACTTCCCCTCCTGCAACGCCTGATCGGCTTATATCTGCTGATCGGCTGACGCGGATCGGCAAGAGGTGATGAAAAAGCCATGGGGCTTCTCAAAATCCAAATTTCGGTGATCCCCCAGTGAACATCAACCAATCAAGCCACCAAAATGGGCTCGAACATGGGCGGTGAATTCATTCATCCCACGGAATCCCAAAAAAACCGTTTCGACAAGCACAGCCAGGCGCTCGCCTGAGAGAAGAGATCGCCCGGCCGGAAAAGCGGCGAAGGCGGTTTCCGCTTCGCTCCTCGCGGGAGAAAAAGCGCAAGGAGCGTCAGGCTGGAACCCAAAGAGTTGAAGCCCAGAATTCCCGGAGACCGACGGACACCTTTGAGCTTCTCGGTGGTTCAGTGGCTCCCTTTTCCTTTTTTTTTGGGGGGGGGGGGTGGCTGCCCCACTAAAATGGTCTTCCCAAAAAAGGGTTCCCTTTTTTTTCCAGGGTCACTGAACAACTGAGGCTTAAAGCTTGGTGGTTTAGCTCTGTTTTGGTGGACAGCGGGCTAGAAGCCCCATTTTCCCTATAGAACCAAAGCAATGAATCGCTTTTTAGAGGCACGGGCGCACCTGAATTGCCCCCTGCACGATGCCATACGAGAAGGCATGGTCAAAAGTGAGCAGCCAGCAGAACTGACTACACTTTCGATTGTTTACATTCTTATCCGTTGTTTTGTTTAGTAGTGGCTGGAACGAGAATAAGAGTTCATACCTGAAGAATCTTGGACTTGAATCTGAACAAAGTTCCTCAAGCTTTGTAACACTCCAGGATACTCGGGGCCTCCCTTGTACAGTGAGGAGATCCACATCTAGACAGAGGACCGTTCTTTTTCTAAAAATGTTCCTACATGTTCCTACACTTGTTCCATGGTTCCGTCTGTGGGCGCACGGGCGCTGGTGTATAGCCCTCATGAACATCTCAGTTGGGGGGAATCTGGGGCAGCCTGCAGTGCATGAGATGCGTCGGGGCGCGAGGTTGAAGAGCAGAAGCAGCTGGGGCTGGTCGTGGGCTAAGGTGAATCTTCGGGTGGCGGTTTTCCCATGCCGTGGTCGAATCGCACAGCATGTGGGTGTGGGTTGCAAATAGGTATCCCAAATGGAGCCCTGGCAAATGGAAACAATGACTAAAATTTGCGGTCGCCTTGTGGAATTTTACCCAGGCCCCCCTATTTGTCCGTGGGGCAGCGGTGACGAAGAGATAAACCGCAATGCGTGAGGTGTATTGGTTTGCCACGCTGCCACGCTAATCAGTGAGAGAGTCACTTGGACATGTTCGCAGATAGTGGGCAACAAGCGCAGCAATTTGAAAGGAGAGTCGGTAGGGTGTGGTCAGCTGGATGCTGTAAACGTGTTGGGCAGGTTTCACCCAGGTGCACCCCCAGCAAGGTTGAAGTCGTTTTCCGGAAAGTGTCCAGTGCATTTTGGCCAACTGTTGCTGGACCGCCCCTGTTTTGCCCCTAGGCAGGCGCATCTTGGTGCAGCCAATCGCAACATATCGCAACCAAAGAACCAGTGGTTTGGTATGGGTGCTGCCGACGGCAACCCATGATGAAAGCTATAGGCAAGGAAGTTTTGGCTTCTGATGTGTTAGTCAATTACGCTGTTGCGTGTGTAAGCAATCCTTTTCCTGAGGATGCAGTTGCACGTGCTGCATTGCATGTCATGCATCGGGTCAGGCTGCACCAACTGTAGCTGATGAAGCAGCCTCGCCATGCATGAGGGAATGGCCTTTGCCCAAGAAGCTCCCCTGAGACATGGAAGCCGACCATGGGTCACGAGCTGCGCTTCGGCCCGGCAGCTTTTTGACCTAAGTAGGCAGCCAGGCTTGGCGTTCGTCGGCCTTATAGCATCTTAAATATTCTTACCAAAGGGCTGAAGCGTGTTGCGACGCTGAAGCAAGAGGCCGCTGTTTTCACCGAGGCTTTGTTGTCTTTGTTGTTGCGCACGTCCTCCGATTGCCAATTTGTGGCAAACTTGCATGGGCCCGCAAATTGTGTAGGTTTCCCCTTGGGCATGCTACTGTGGACGGGCGAAATCCTGCACCACGTAAGAACCCCTAAAACGATAACTCACCAGCAAACCGTTATGGATCCAACAAACCTCCTGGAAGATAACTCACCAACAAACCTTATGGTTTCATTCCCACGGTTTCGTCTCGTTCCAGAAAATTCCACGGTGTTGTACTGGTTGCTCGGTCACATGACCATTGGATCATCCACGCGTGAGCAGTGCCCCTCTCGGCTGAGGCTGTAGAGCTGGCGCAGGCCTCGGTCTTCGATCAAGAGGCGGGAAGAAGGTCTGGGCTGTTCAGAGGTCCGCAAGATCCCTTCCGTTGAGTACGAGCCTTTTTTTTGGTTTGGGGGGTTTGGTTTGTAGCGGCTTTCTAGGGGTTGAGGATCAGGATTGGCCAGCCCTAACTTTTCAACAGCCTAAGCACTACTTGCCCGAGCAAACGCAGAAGTAGACCCCTTTTGAAAAGACTGAAGATAATGTGGGGTTACCCGAAATATAGTGGCTGTATATCCCAATAACCCCCTAGGTTAGTGGTTTGCGAGTATGAGCCTTTTTAGAGTTTCCGGTTGCAGTGAGTGGTGGAGGGGGGGCGGGGGAGATTCAAGCTTGAGGTCCGCTGTAGTTTAGATTAGGCTCTACCCGGCTCAGGGGCCGTCAAAGCGGGGCCATGGTGATGGGAGTAGCAGCCTAGCGACAATTACTCCCGGGAAAAGTTGGACCTGGAAACCCAAAGTAGGATCGGATCCCCCAAAAGGAGATCCTGAGAAATATTTGTTTGGGGGTCCATATTAAGTAACTCAGTGGTTCCCACCCATCCCCTCAGGTTGTTAGGTGTTTAGGGTTTCGTGCTTTCCATTTGACCCACATTTTGAACTTTTAGCATTCCCCGCGGTGTTTCTGGAGCAAACACCGTTCCATGTCGCGCAGTCGCTGCCAGCGAACACCCAGTGAAAGCTTGCTGTGAAAGAGTCGTCTAGATAGGGGATGGTTGTGCAAGAATGTGTTTTGCACACACATATGCATCGGTTTCTGTAATTGTATGTGTTTACACATGCGTACACATACATACATACATACATAAACATACATACATACATACATACATAAACATACAACCATACAAACATACACACATACACACATACAAAAACATACACACATACAAACATACACCCACACAAAGACACAAACATACCACTGCAAACATGCAACCATACGAACATACAAACAAACATGTATACCACACAATGCATGCAGTAGTACATACATAAATGCACACACACAAACACCATACATATACACATACAATACACATTCATGCATACATGGAAACCATACGTACATACACATACATACATACATACATACATACATACATACATACATACATACATACATACATACATACATACATACATACATACATACATACATACATACGTACCTACTGTGTATCTTCATGTGGTAAATATATCTATATGTATATACATAGGTACATATACATGTCAACGTATAGGTGGGTAGATATGCATTGCATGGGCAGCGATACGCTTGCCTATACATCCACTTGTATCTACAACTATTTGTCCGTATCTACTTGCCTAGAAACAAACGTACACCGCACACACACATACATACACATATATATATATATATGTATGTACTATATATATATATATGTACACGTGTTCGTGTGCATCTGTATCTACATATGTGCATGCATTTAAAATTGCATGTACTTGTTGAACTGTATATGTGCGCATTTGTAGGACATAGGTATGCGTGCCTACATGCCAGTTTTGCAGATTGTACGTAGCACATACTTCCACACCGGTTCATCGAGGCCTGATGTGTGGGCCTGTTAGGGCCTTGCCTGCAAGGAAAAAAGTTCCCGGTGGGTTGCTTCATGTTTTCTTCTTTGTGCGTGCGCGCCCCTTAAAAACGAGTGCCCCATTTCTATGGGTCATAGACACCAGACATAGGAATTTCTACAGGAACTTCCTGGGGACAGCAAATGGCTGTGGGTCAAAAATATGTACCCTTTTTTGGAACCCTGGTAAGTGGAAACATGGACCAAAACCTGCGGTCCCCTGGTGGTTTAATTCTGACCCATACCCAAATAAGAGTGACAGTCTTGGCGCGCCTTTTAACCTTCCCTCCGCGAGGCCCCGCTGCTGCTGCGCCTGCAGCCGGGTGGCTCAGGGGAGGCGTCCTGGAACCTCAGGGCAGGCAGTACGCGCGCCCAATGGCTCAAAGGCAAGACACTCTTGCGAAAGAAGCGTGTCGGGATGCGAGGAATGTCCACCCACCCACCCACCTACGCAAGCTGACCTGAGAAATATGGAGGTTTAGGTTTTCAGCCAAAGTGAAGGAAGCCTTTGCCCTGCCATGCCTTGTGGCCCGTCAGCCCGGTTGGTAGCCCCATGTACATTTGCCCATAGCCCAACTTTCTGGCCAGCTCTGGACAGGAGGCGCAGCCAATCAGCTGGATGTCAGTTCCCGGATTGTTGACAATGGCAACACTTTGGCAAGGGCATTTGGATGTTGATACCAACAATGTAAGCTTGTAACGCGGCATATACCCCTTGTCAAACGAAGCTCAACAAGAAGTTCCGAGCACCGGAACTAAATTCGCTACCCCGCTCTAAACATGTATGCGCCTGCGCGTGACCTTTAAAAATAGACTGCTCGAAGAAACGCGACCTGTGAAACAGAAGCGGCCTGAACACGTTGCCCTGTGAAGGCGTTCGGCGTTCACGGCATGCCACCTCGGTCGCGACGCGCGCGAAGCGGGCAAGGAGCTGGGACCCTTGTCACGGACGCGCGCTGACAGGCACAGAACTTTCGCAAGCACAGCCCACGAATGCAAGATTTTCGGCAAAAAGGCGTGCCGCTGCAAACGGAGTCAGATGATAGAGAGAGAGAGAGAGAGACAGAGAGGGACAGATAGAGAGAGAGAGAGAGAGAGAGACAGACAGACAGACAGAGAGAGAGAGAGAGACGTGGTGTGTACCCTCCACACCTCCAAAACTTATCCCTGCCTGGAGATTCAAACACCCAGAAATTTCTGGGCGTTTTGGGTAATGGGCACGATTGGAGGAAAACTGGGGGTTCTAGTACGAACCGCTGGAAAACTAGTACGAAGGCCGGCGTCTAACGTGCTGCTGGCCGTTTGGGAGGATATTTGAGCCAACAAGATCTGACCTCATATCAATATAGTTTCCTTTCTCGGTGCTTGCATTTCCCGTTGCAAGCATGACCCTACATCGGTGCCCAATCAGGGCATGCTTTTGAGCGGGCAGTGCATGAAACAACCCCAATTGACCAACTTTTTGGGATTTGCGCTCGTTTTTGCGTGCGTTTTGCGGGTTTTTGCGCTCGTTTTGCGGCCAAAAGTGGTACGAACAGAGTGTGTTTCTCACTCGAAGCATGCTTAGACTAAACTTGCTCCGATTTGCGCACCACTCCCCCGCACAGCTAGGATTGAAGGGTGTTGATGGAGGGAAGGATTCGAAGTACTTAGAAGTTTCTGAAGATTCGAACATCTGGTGTAGTGGGCAATATCAAGCTGAATGAGAGAGAACGCCCTGTGCAAGAAGGAAACACCCAATAATTCAAATTTCTAGGCGTCTTAGTCGTTTTGCGGTAAAAACGATACGAAACAGGCAAAAGCAATACAATGACCAAAACACCTACTTTTTTCTAGTCGTTTGAAGCTGCAGGTGGAAACATTTGCCCTGTGAGCGCCCGTTTGAGAACCGGCCATTGTCCTAAGGAAGATGCTGGGCCGAGCGCGCAGTCTGGGTCTGAGCTTCGCCCACATGGCCCTGATTCCCAACCAGCCATGGAACCTGCGGATCTTGGAAGACAAGTTTGGTGTGTTCCATGTTAGGTGGGAGGGTGCTGATGCCTTTTTTTGGCCAAGACCGGGTTGAACGTAGACGCAGCCAGGGGGTTGCGCAAGTTGGCAACTCAGGGACTCGCAAGTTCCGTTTGGCGGGCTTGTGCTCGGGCTTAGGGGTCTTAGTATTGGACAGCCTGTCCTACATGTATGCTTGCTCGCATGGAATGGCAGTGCTGGAAGAGGCAAGCAACCGGAGCCCTCCTTCAGGCCACACCGATAGCGCACTTCCCATCTGAAGGGCACGGCGTTTTCCAGCCATTGCCATCATTCCGGCATTCCCAGGCAGTAGCCGGAGCCGCAGCCGAGGTGCGCGGTGGCTATGTTTACTCAAAGGGCACTTTGGCACTTTGACCAGTTACCACCTAGCAGTCCCGTAAGGCATAGTTGGCCATGGTTTTGCCCAAAAGGCACTTTGGCACTTTGACCAGTTACCACCTAGCAGTCCCAGTTCCTAAGGCATCGCGGGAGAACAATCTGACCAATTGCAAGCCCTCAAGCAGAATCCTCCAACGGTACCTGAGCCTTTTTTTGAGACTGCTTGAGACACGCTCTTGGATGTCACGAGAGATGGGCCAGCAAGTTGCAAGGATGTAACCTTTGAAACTTGGTGTTCCCATTTTGATCCAATTTTGGTAATGGTCCCACAAGGTGAACCTTTTTTGCTTCTGGGTCCTTTTGGCAACCGAGCAACACTTGAAGGAGCGACATGCGTGTCAATCTTGGACATTCCCCTCTTGCTCGAGTTCAGGATGTGAACCAAATTTTTCAAGGGCACTGACAGCGTTGTGGCTCTTTGGTTGGAACTTTGGACTTCAACTTCTTGGGAAACCGTGGAGTTTCTATTGGACACAACAGAAAAATGTGCAGAGGGGTCACAACAGCACCCATTTGAATTTGCCAGATGAGTTCTTGCTTGTAGCTTGGCGTTCTGTTGCACCAAGGTGTTTTTCGCGTCGGGTCAGTTCCAAGCGCAGGGTCGGGGCTTTATGCCTTTGAGGATTGGGCTGGACACTGGGCGAAAGATTTGCAACTTGTTGACCTAAGGTTAGTCAACCCATCCAGCAGTCTATGGTCTTGTTTTTCTGGTTGGGGGGGGAAGGAAGGCATGTGGGACCCCGAAACTTGCCTACGTTTTTTTAGACTTGGCAAGCCATTTGTGGCTCACCAGACCCAGCTGGTCATAGCTTCTGTCCTGGACGTTGTTGGATAGCATGCTTCCGCTTGATGTGTTTCTTGTCTGGCAACTTGATTCCCGGCCCGTGGCTCCCGACTCGGACAAAACCAAGTTGAGTGCCATAGCAACACCTGCTCTTAAAATCGTAACGCTCTGACTTTCTTCCCGAAGCCCAGTGAGCTGACGAACGGGCCATGCGGCAGCCTAGCCGTGGATTTGTTATCGCAGCACTCAGATCTTTCAAGACGATATGCCAACATAACATACACATACTTGTGTTTTCGTTGCAGGGAGGCTTGTTTGCAGCTTGTAGGGGCTGTGTTCTGGTGGGCACCCCTGCAATCCCGATAAGTAGCCCCCCCCCCCCCAACACTTCATAGGTAGCCCCCCCAACATGTTAGCCTGCAGGGTAGTAACAATAGCAACAAAGCGAATCGACCAGAACCTTTCAGTAGTTTGGTCCATGTTCGGCTTCAGTGAGATAGCACTTTCCAAAGGCAGCCTCCGCAAACCGCCATGCCGTGCGGACTTCGTGCTGCCCCTTGCCGCTGCTTAGGCGTGAGCGAGACAGGGGGAACGGCGCTGGTTGGCTGCTCCCTGCAAATGGATCGTGACACGTGTTGCTGGGAAGAATGGGTGGCTTTCGTTGCTGAATGGACGCGCACGAGCGCCGCAACGTTGGCCTTGTTGTCCGCCCTCAGCACAGGTCAATGTGCTGTTTTACTATCCGTGACAAACTGATGGGCCTGGAGGGACATGTAGGCTTTGCAACGCCCACGCAAGCAAGGCATTCTGCCGACATTCGCCCATCACACATGTGGTGTTCTCGTGAGACGTCGGCTGCCTCAACACACCACAGCTTCGACTTGCGAAACAATGAAGCTGTTTGACCAATGCCCTTTCCACGCCCATTTGGTGCCATGCGGAATGACCGCACTTTCGCTGAGGAAACATCCACATTGAGGTCAAAGTATTCGTTGATGTTTCAGGGAATGTTTGTCAACGGCAGCGATCTGGGAGGACGTATCCATCGAGGATTTGTTCAGGTGGATCTGCCTCCAACATGGCACACCTCAGGAGTGGTTGATTGTGTATTGGCTTTCCATTTGTTACAACTTGCAACTAAAGCCAATCCATGTTGTGATTAATTATGTCTGGGCCTTACAAGGTTGATTGCAATTGAGATCGGCGAGCGGGGACACTACAATGGTCCACATCTTGTAGATCCCCTATAAGCTTTACTCGCACATGGGCACACGTGATGGGGGGGCCTCACACTTCATAGGGACCAAGGCGCTGAGACCACGCAGACGCCCAACTAAAATGCCGGCTTGCCTTCGGGCTTCCTGTTGAACCACAAAATGGGGCCTCAAAAAGGCACCTTTTGTATGGCGAGTGGTTCAGGATGCGTTGAACCACCCAGACCCCGGCATACAAAGGGAAGAGCAGAGTGTTACGTCGGCCCAGCCTCAAGTCTCCACAACTCGATTTCTGGGTGGAAATATCTTGGTGGCTCCCAGCCATCACCTTAGCCTTTTGGCTTTTTAGTGTTTAGTGCTAGTTTCCATTTAACCCACTAAAAGTTAAACTTTTAGTGGGGGATCTGCATCTCCACGGCTCGGAGTCGGGCCGGCGCCAGGGCTGGCGCTGAGTTGGGCTATGGCAGAGACTTTGCGCTGCCTGGCTGCTTCGTGGCCTGGCAGCCATTTCGGACCGGGCGGTTTGGGAATCTGGGCGCGCTGCAAAACAACCCCAACAGCTTCGCAAGGTTCGTCCCCCCCAAAAAAAACAAAAAACCAAAAAAAACAAGGGTACCACTGCTTTCACTTTGAAACCCCGAAAAGGGCCGGGGCTCAAGCTCGGCCGATTGCCTCACTGCTTAGCGATTTCTGAGCTCTTGGTTCAGTCGGCGGTGCCTTTGTCACTGTGCCCTGTGTCCATGCCCATGCAAGCGGCACTTGGCCCGCAGTTGAAGCCCCAAGTTTGATGGGGGAAGAGGTTGCCCTCCAAAACAGCTCTTGGCTTACTCGTAGCCAAGGGTCAGCGCAGGCTGCTTTGTGTGCATGCTTCTTTGCCTAACTCATGCGCGGCAACATCTACCACATCTACCCACAAGAGACAACAAGTGGATTCTGAGATTTGCCATTGACTTGGGCTTGGTTTCGGTTGAGCCCGCGTCGCCCTCAAGCTTCGATGCGGAGCCGGAAACGGAGTTGAAGCCTATGACTTGTATAGGAACCGCACACAAGCCGGGCTTATTCAGATTGCAGGTTATCAAAGTGAGAATCTGGGCTGCTTTCCCTTTAATCATAGTTTGTGGTTGTGACAATGGTAGCAAAACGCCAAAACAAAAAAACAAGTCAGATTTGGGCCAACAATCAGAGCAACAAAGCTGGCAGATGCAGTAACAACGAACTTAAAGTTACCGACCCTAAAATCGCGGGGTGCTATCATCCAAAAGGGCTGCACTGCAGTATTGTAGGTGACAGCTAAGTTGGCCAAATATTGTGATGCTCGTCGCCCAGGCGCCTTCGGCCCTGCGGCCAGGCCATGGTACTAATTTTGGCATCGCCTTTTGCCGTACCTCGCCGGCGGCGAGTTGCCCGCGTGTGCTGGCGGCTTTGGCTGGCGCAGTTGCGGCCATATCGCGCGTGTCGCGGCGCACACGAAGCACACGGGTCACTGTAAGCGCCCGCGCAGAGTTGCTGGTGGATGGAGACAGCCACGCAGTCGCCGACATGCAGCGAGCGCTGGAGCTTCTGGAGAAGGAAGGGCACACAGTGCAGGTGACCGTCTTTGGACCCCCAAAATACAGGAGCAAGAGCACAGAATGTCAGGAGTTTTTGCGGAAGCTGAACGTTGCGTTTCGACCTGCCTTGCGGTTGAGGGATAAGAGAGGAGAGGCCACTGACGAAGCAATTCACGCCACAATTGGGGCACTGATGCGTGCCAAGGATGTTGACAGCATTGCCTTGCTCACGAGCGATAAAGGCTTTCTGCCCCCATTGCAGGAGTGCATTGCTCGTGGGACTTGCACCAAACTCTTCATTCCTGATAGTTACCATTCAACAGTTGAGTTTTATAAGGCAAACAAGCAGCATGTGCACATACTGCCTTCTACGAAAACAAGCCCAACAGTCAGAGCACTACTTCATGACGACGGAAGTGGAAGTGTCACATTGGCTGAGCCATATGTGAAGGAGTCATATGATGCGAGCCTTGTAAGTGATGTTCTGGCTGTTCTTGAGGATCGGGGCTCCAAAGGTGGCAAGGACACCCACTGGGTTCAGCAAGTCGTGAAAACTTGGTTTGGCAATTCCCTGGGCACACTGACAGTTTGGCCCGCGTATATTGCAATGGCGACTATTGCTGCCTCAATTAGATCCTCAAGCTGGCAGCAGTGGGACTCCTTCGACGACCAGCTTGCCTTCATCCTTCCAATTGGCAGCCCCGGCGGCCGGGAAAGAGATGTTGAAATATATGGTTCCAGACTGGCCCGCTGCATTTTTCAAGGTGGAGGCCCATTTATGCTTGGCAATTCTGCCAGCCTAGTTTCAGAGGTTCTTACAAAGCTGGGGTACCTAGATGATGAGCTGAACGCGGATTTGTCCGAGGCCATGTTTTGCTTTATCAATTCCGCCAACAACAAGATGAAGCTGCGCAAGCTCAAGTTGCTGCCTAGAGATGGGGCTTTCGCCCCGGAGGTCAGCGGCCTTCTGCAGAAGGCGTTTCTTTCCAATGACACAGACGGCCGCTGGAAGATCGGACCCAGATCAACGCCGAGCATAAAGGGCATTCTGAAGCGCGCCGGCCTGCCGAGATCTGAGTCTCGAGAGGAGCTCTTCGCAGCCATGCGGCTCTACGCGCGGCGCTACAACTTGCCAAGGATGAAGACCTTTAACGGCCTCGCTTGGCGGATCATGCGTTTAAACAGTATGAACCCTGAGCGGCGCGGCGGCATTGAGATTGCCGGATCCAGGTAAAAAGGGCTTGATGGTTTGCAGCAAGAATCGCGCCGCTAGCTGGTGGTTTGTTGAAATTGTGTGCTGGTCGCAATGGCCAGAAATTGCAAATAAAGTTGGGAGTTAGGCCGCTTTTGCAAGGTCAGCTGTGAGCACTTCCTGATTTGTGCGCAGAAAGTATGTTGCACCAAACGGCACAGGTCACGAGGAAACAGCACCTCAACGTGTTGGCCACAATCACTGGCAATTGGAAGCAACAGTATTGACTATGCCCCTTCCTGCCCGCCCTTGGAAACTACCATAAGAACTTGCTTTGACTTGGGAGTGCATTGCGCCATGGCTGTTTTTGAAGCAGGCTGGTTCCGGAAACTCCTTTGGCATGGGTTCGAACCTTTGTTCCCCCCAGTCCGTCGCGACCGGCGAAGTTCGTCCAAAAGCACAGGTGGGCCTAGGTGGGGTTGTGTTCCTGAAGGGCGAGATCAGTCGGCAGCTTGTTTCATCGATGGGTTTCTCAACTTTCCTGCCAAGGAGGAAGCCTGGCATGCCGCGCCCTGCCCAACATGGGGCTCGAGGTTCAGGCGCCCCGGCAGTTGGACGTTTTTCGAGGGAAGGCCTCTGGTTCACGGACTTCGGGGCCTGGTTCTCGGGTGCGCGTATGTGTGTGTGTAGCTGTGTGCTTGTGGGATTGGATGCTTGTGTGTGTGTGTACTCGTGTGTGTGTGCTTGTGGGATTGGATGCTTGTATGTGTGTAGTTGCGTGTGTGCTTGTGTGATTGGATGCTCGTGTGTTTGTGTAATTGTGTATCTGGTACTGGTTGTGTTTGTGTTCGCGTGCGCTTCACATAGCTCGTGAGATGAGTCAAGACAACACCAAGACAATACCAAGACAATACCGTAAGCCAGGGTTTTGCTATGCTTTTCTTAGGCCTTCATGATGTACCCCTCTTCGCAGCAAGTATTCTTGTTGTAGCCGAACTCAGCATTCTTCAGGTGTTCTCAAGTGTGGCGTTGGCACTGGTGACAGGAGCAGTTGTTCAGCTGAGTGCATGCGGAGCTCTAGCATGTTCACATTTGTTTTCTCCGGCATTGGCCCGGAGACCAGAGGGCTGCATCTGGAGACATGGTCAAAAGACCCCTTTCCTTGGGTAAAGAGGCATGGCCATCCACCTGGTTAGAAGGATCCTTAAAGTCCATTACAATATATTGCAATGATTCCTGGGGGAGGCATTTCTCACCTCTCGCATTTGCATCGGTATGCGCAGATCCGCAGGCTTTCTTTTGTGTCAGACTTCTTTGCCGACGGCTTTCGGCGTTGATACCCTTAAGGCCCGATTGTTCTGCCAAGGCCTGGCCTGGCCCTCACGCCGCCGGCCTGAGCTTTGGGACCTAAGCGGCGCGGGCAAAAGAGACGGCGCCTTCCAGTCGCTTCAACCAGTTTGCTCAAATAACGTGAGCCAGCTGGTGGTCGCTTTCTGCTTGCACAACTCCGCAAGTCTGGTCGCGTGACCAGGGCCGATATGCAAAACAAACATGTGTAAGATGGCCGGGCTTGGTTTCAGCTCACATTGCGGTGTGGAGCAAGTAGGGTTGACAGACCTCCTTCAGAAGCCGGCGGCATGTGCAGAAGGTTGCATAGGGAGCTCATCTTCTCGCCTTGCCGCAAGTGTTTTGGCGCCTCTTCGGCTTCTAACGGCTGCCTCGGGTTGTCCGTGAGCAAGCTAGAGGAGCCCTCCGCCACAAAGACTTCAACAGCCTAGGTTCCCCCCAGCTAGGTGCCCTTTCTCACCCCTTGGCTGGGAGGGTTTCCCCTACTAGAATAGACCACACAAAAAAGAAGAAGAAACAGTCCCCTTATTCCAACCTCCAAAACTGGAGGACCTAGCAGGTGTCGCAACGGCAAGCAGGCCAGGCATGTTGGCATGTCGGCATGTTGGCTCGCATCGCAGGCGCTACCAGCACGTCTGACGGGGAGAGCGAGGCCAGCTGCCATTTCACTGACTTGCAGTGCACGGCGTCTGGTTCTTGGAAGGAATCACAGAGCATGGGTCTATCTTGTTTTAAGGGGACACAAAATCACATTGTGTTGTATTCTCTTTGTTGTCCATCAAAACCACCAATCCAGGGTACCCTCGCAAGGCCTTGGCAGTTGATACCTGCTGATATCTCTGTTTCGGAGTGCCAGGCGAGCGGCTCAGGTAGTTCCACTTCAGAGGTGCCTGCTGGGTGGCTGAGTGGGGTGTGGGGTTAGACGGTGCATGGCACGTTCGCCATGTCCCTGACAGATTTGGAGATCCGATAGGTCCACGTTTTGCCAGATATACCAGAGATTGTTGCCTGAGCTCGAGGGGTCCCAGGGCAATGGAATTTTTCAGCTTCAAAGTGGGTGGAGTTCCCCCCCCACAAAAAAAAAGAAAACGGAACCAGATGACCTCAGTGACTTTGGCGCTGGTTTGCCCGGCCAGCGGAGAAACCAAAGCCCAAGTCACATATCTCGCGCGCAGGAGTGTGAGGACTTGGAGGAGGAGAGGGCGAAGTGTTGATGCAAGGTTTGGTGGGGCTTGGCCGCCCAGAAAGGTTTTAGTGCCTTACTGTGGATGGACGAAGTCCATGTCGCACCACTTGGAAACCATGGTTGAAACCATTGTTTATTGGTATTTACAAGAGAGATCGAATCATTCCAGGATTTCTGAGGTAGTGCAGGATTTCGTCCATCCACAGTAGGTCCCCCAGCTAGGTGCCCCCTTTTTTATCGTTTCTTTTTTGGTTGGGAGGGTTCCCCTACTAAAAGAAACGGTACCCTTGTTCCAACCTCTCTACTGGAGGACCTGGCAAGGTTTGGCGTGTTGGCCGTTTTGCTTGGCCGGCCAGAAAGGTTCTATAGTGCCCTACGTGCCCATGCCCACTAGCATTGCCGCATTATGGAGGTCTCAAAAGCGTCTAAGGGGGGAGGAGGGGTGGAACTGGATACGAGTAGCCCTGGTCAACGACCGCTTGGGCGAAATGATGGCTGGATTCGGCTATGCTGCCCCAAAGGGGAGCTTGGAAAAAAACATGGAAAGAACCGAGTATTTGCGCAGAGCTTAGTGGGCAGGCAAGAGGGATGAGAATTCGGCCGACTAAAGAGCTACCGATTTACCCCCAACCCCCCTTAAGAACTTCACAGCCACAGTGACAGGGAAGTGTACAGCAGACGTGTTAAACCGATCGCATTTTTGGGCTTTGGCGCCGGCAGCAATCAGAGTTCCAAGCTTTTGTCATGTCGGACCCAGACAAGATGCAGTGGAAAAACTGGAGTTCTGCACCCGTCGTTGCCATGTAACAGGCAAGGGGGTGCGCCATGATGCGCGGGCTATAGTCCAAGTGGTTTAGCGGCACCTTTGGTCCATTCTTGTTTGGTGGCAGCCATGAAAAGGATCACACCACCCCAAAAAGGGTTGCTTTTCCCACTAGAGTTGCTGGACAACTGGGATGGCTGCACCATTTTTAGTGCCATGCCTGAGCAATGGCAGCTTCTGTGCAGCGCCCGTCGACGATGGGTGGACGTGCCAGAAGAGGACCGCGTGGGTTTGTGTGAGGTGCGCTGGACTCGCTTGCTGAGTTCCTGGACGTTAGACTTGTTGGGTAGACCATGTTACCGGTAAATATCAAGTTTCTGTTTTGTTGGCCAATCCACTAGGGAGTGAGTTGTGTCAGGTGCGGTAGATGTTCGATAGGAGGCACCCCAATACCATGGGGCCCATGCCATCTTTGGCCTCTCCAACCAGCCCCTGCACAACTGGGATTCCATGAATCCATCCAGCCATCCAACCAACCAACCAACCAACCAACCAACCAACCAACCAACCAATGAACCAACCAACAAACTGCCAATTTTAGTTTTCCCTACGTATTTTCCCAGCGATCTCACCATGAGCCAGCCAGCCAACCAACCAACCAACCAACCAGCCAACCAGCCAACCATTCATCCATCCAACCAGTCGGCCAACCAACCAGCAAATGGCTTCTGTTGCGTCCTTTGGTTTCCCTCTAGAGCCAACGAGAAGGGGGAACCAGCGAGCCAGCCAACCTTGCAACCAACCAACCAACCAACCATTCTAGAAAACAGTTTGTGATGTGGCTTTTGTGGATCCACCCCTGCAGCATGTACCAACAAATTACTAAAAAAGGACATAAAAGGACCAACAGGGGGAAGCAGAAGCCAACCCCTCACCACCCCACCCCACCCACCCCACCCCCACCCCCACCCACCCCACCCCCACCCCTTCCAACCAACCAACCACTCTCCAAACTCTCGCGCGAGGAGGCGCAGCAGCTCAGCGACGCCCTCGCCTCCTGCCGCGCCAACGCCGACGGCGGCCCCAAGGCAACGTATCAAGCTGGGCGGGTGCCGGTGGAGGTGGACTTCCGGCAGATGAGGCGCAGCTGGCGTCACCGAACTTCTCGACATGTTAAGTTTGTTTTCTGTAGAAAAAAACAAAATACGAGAAAAACAAATATAGACTCATGGGGATTGCACAACCATTTCATGGCTAGGGTGAGCCAGAATTTTGACAAATATTTAACCTGGATACCAAAGCTCGTAGCTCTTAAATGGCTCACTCGCTGAGGTCCGTTTCGGACCACGGGGAGTGAGGCAATGGGAAACCAAGTATTTGCTTGGTGGCTCCTTGCCATGCCGCCATACCCTCTTCGCCTTTTGGCTGTTGAGTGGTAGTTTCCATGTAACCCACTAAAAGTAAAAACTTTTAGGTGGGGATCTGAAAACGGGCAGCCCAGTTTAGAGGGAAATCATTGGTATTCATATTCTGACTTCCCTGAGTTCGATTTCGGACTTTCGTCACTGTTTGGGGCTTGGGACCTTTTTTGTGGTAGACCAAATGTGTGTCTCTTTTTTTTGGCCCATCCACTCGGCAAGTGAGAAGCACCTCTTTTGAAGATCCAAGTTCTAAGAGTCCTGACCATAGGACCATAGGTGTCCTTTTTGGTTGTTTTGGTAGACAAATTTCCCTGGTTGACCTGGTGGTTTACTCATCTACCAGGGAAACCCATCTATTTCCTCTAAAAGGACACCTATGATCCTGACTCATAGCCCTGCAACATGTTGAACGCAGGGACTTGGGCTGTCCATGTTGCAGCTAGGCTATATATCCCCTTGAGCCCTTGACCTGAATTACTCTCGTTTTTTTGCTGTTTTGGGGTTCCCTTTGTTTTCCACTATCCAGGCAAAATTTATTTTTGCTGGGGTCCTAATTCCAGCCAAGATGAGTCCCAAGTCATTTGCGCCCATGTCTGAACTTCCCGGATTTCAGCCTCCAGCAAGCTGTCGCCGCAGAATCGGCATCCGCGATCAGATGTCCCACAAGCTTCTCCGAACCGACCTGAGCTCTGTTTTGAGGGGGCCCTTTTCTGTGCATGGTTTAAATGGGGGAGCCACAAGAACCGAAACAGCAATATATATATATATATATTTGTTTATGTGTTTATATATACATATGCGTATATATTTGGAAAAAACACGATTTATGGGTGGCTTTCTGTGATGAAAAAACACATCGAGGCGCGTGAATCTGGCCTCGCGCCGGGGCCAGCCTTTGCGTTTGGTGGGGGCCGTTGGGCCCCTGCTGCCGGAGAAATGTGAAGCGGAGCCGCAGGCGAGGCACGAGGCGTGCGGATGCAAATGGATGGCTTGACGGCTGGTTGGATGAATGGATGGTTTGATGGCACTTGGTTGGTTGGTTGGTTGGTTGGTTGGTTGGCTGGCTGGCTGGCTGGCTGGCTGGTTGGTTGGTTGGTTGGCTGGCTGGCTGGTTGGTTGGTTGGTTGGCTGGCTGGCTGGCTGGCTGGCTAGCAGTTGGTTGGGGGGTTTGGTTGGATGGATGGATCTAGAAAACGGTTTGGATTTCTACTTCTTCCTGTTGGTCCTTCTTTAGTAGTTTGTTGGTACATGCTGCAGGGGTGGATCCACAAAAGCCACATCAAAACTGTTTTCGAGAATGGTTGGTTGGTTGGTTGGTTGGTTGGTTGGTTGGTTGGATGGATGGATGGATGGATGGATGGACGGACGGATGGATGGACGGATGGATGGTTTGATGGGTGAATGGTTTCGTGGTTTCATGGAATCCATGCTTCCGATGGTTTGTTTGGACCTCAAGAAGCAGATGTCCGAAGTTTGCTGCCTCACTATTGCCACTCTGAAGCGAATCGGCCTTGTGACCTCTTGGTTTTGCTAGAAGGGGTCTGTATTTTTTCGGGGACCCAAAATGGCTTCGGTTGCGTCCTTCGGTTTCCCTTTAAAAGGGGAACCAACTCCAAAAAAGACGGGCCACCCATTTCCTCCCGCGCACCGCCCGCCCCCGCCCTTCCTTCATTTCACCCCGGATCTATTCAGAAATTATGGTTGTTTGTTGGGGTGCCCCCGATTTGCGAATCAGAGCACGGCTGGGGGAAAAGAATCCCAGCCTCTCAATATGGACAGGCTTGTTAATCCGGGGCTCCTGATTGCTTGCTACCAGGCTCGAGAAAGGGCTTTCATTGGGCTTACCCGGCCCCCTTCCTTGCTAAGGGTGCTGGGGGGGGGATATGTATGTCGATCGCATGGACCTATGAAGGCGCCAAGTGCGGCGAGCGACTACGCCAAGTGGGATCAGCTGCCATGCAGCGATTCTGACGGAGATGATTCAGGCGCCCATTCGGGGCATTGGGGCATGCCACACGCTTGGCCTTGTCCATGTCCTCACGACAGTTCTGGCTCAATGAGGCGTCTAAACCTTGTTGGCTTCTTGGAAGCTTATGAGTTGACTTGCAGGCTGACCTCAGCAATCCTCAGTCCCTCTATCACGGATGCTTCAGGGGCGCAGCGCGCAGCACGTCACGTGCTTGTTGCCAGCGCCTGCCACACGTAGTGCGCATATATGCGCTTTTGGATCAGGCTTGTTTGGTTGTTGTTTTCCGATGAGACGGCTAAATGAGCCAACAGTGCCATGCCTGAGTTCATAGGATGTCTTCGCCTGATCAAGTTTGCACCTCGGATTTGGGTCTTGGAATCGGGATGGGGCAAGATTCGTGGGGGTCAATCGATTTAGGGGGACACCATTTCGTTGAGCCACTTCAGCGGAAACACTGGACGGCACCCTGGCCCTGGCCTGCGATGCGACAGGCGCCCTCAAGCTGCCGTGGCCGACAGAGGTGCTGAGCCAAGGGCAAAGCAGGGTATGGCTGCAGCAGGCGCGAGCGATATTTGCGCAGGTTGCGCGAGTTGCGCATCTGCGTTTCTCGTGGGAAGAGGGAGGGGGCTGCTCAAGGCCCCATCCTTTCGAAGCTTGATTATCATGACCATTGGCTTGAACGTCTCTTGTGGCTGTTTTCCAGCCATTCTTTCCAGTCCTTCTCTTCTAGAAGCCTCCGGAACTCCAGGAACGGCCGGGTTTTTAAGGATTTGAGAGGAAGGGGTTGGAATCATGGACTTAAGACCTTTTGGGACGCCCACTATACAGGTGTGGTTTTCCTTTTTTGGGGGGGTGCCAATCTGCATCGGAAGGGGGCCGAAGCCTGAACCCGCCGCCGCTTCTGCGCCGCAGATTTTTTTGGGTCTTAGCGGGAATCTACCACGACTGCAGGTTGAACCCCCCCAAAAAAAAAACAGGGCGAAACACAAAGGGCAGTGCTGCAAAAACCGCCCAACCCCCCAAAAAAAAAACACCAGGGGGCTTAACTTAAGCAAAGGGAGGTGCTGCTTGTTGCAAAAACCGCCGCCGGGGGTTTGGGAAAAAGTTCGGCAGGAGGAGCACCGCCGGCGGTTCCTGCAGCGTCCACACCTCGCGGGCCGCTTCAAGGACCTCGCCGAGGCCAAGGAGCTGCAGGCGCGGCTTCCGGCGCGGGGGTGGCCACGGGGAAGGTTTTGGTTCTGGTGGGTGTGGCCAAAATTTGGTAAGGGATTGTATGGCCCAGATCTTGCAGGACTTAGGCTGTGAGGCCCTGTATCGATTTTTATTGATGCTGTTTTTGGAAAGGGATCATTGACTTTGAAGGCTTGTTGGTTGAAAGAGGTCGGATTTCAAGAAGGTGAAACTCGCTTTGTGCAGAGCGGACGACATTTCCGCAAGCAAGGATGATTCTGGGGGTCGATCCCTAAAATGACACCCTCCACTGTTTGGTCTCAAAACCAGCTCTGACCCGTGGGCCAGCTCATGGCACTGGCCAAGCGCGCGGGAAGCCCAAGCAAGCTATGAATCCTATGAAGCAGTGGAGCGAATACCTCCCAGCAATCATGGAAGCTGATGGAAGGGGTTTGGAAGACGACTTTCCTTGTGGGGAACCCCGAGACGTCCATTTCCATGATTGGTGGAAGGAGGGTTGTTTCCTTTCATCGATGCTCCAGGTGTTAAGAGGGGTTCGAAACAGCGGCCCCCACCGAAATTCCCCCCCCCCCCCCCGCCCCGTGCAACAAGTGCATGTTTTTAGGGAAAGCACCAATACAAATGGCTTTTACCACTAAATGGGAAAGCTTACTCATAGTCATTTTGGGGCCAGGATTGTTGAGCTACCCACATGTGCATGTCCGGCTTGCTTCCTGCTAATGTCGGCACGGCCAGGTCTCTGTAGATGTGTTCTTGGAAGCCGCTGCGGAACACTTGGACGCAGCGGCAAACCATGCTGACACGGGTAGGACTGACATCTTAATGCGAGAGTGGTGGGTGACATACCATCCGATGAACATCCCATCAAGGCGCCTATGAACACAGAACCTGCTGAAAAGTGGTCGGTATGATGCAAAGGGTCCCCAACCCAACTGAACTTCCTACTTAAGGGATGCCTAGGGACGTCCCCTGCCCTCGCGATGCTTGCGACCTGTGGAACCTCCAGCGAGGAGCCTTTTTGCAGAGCAAAGCTTCGAGGCGGCTGGGCGGAGCTTCGCCCATGGCATCGATGAGCTGAACAAGGTGCAGGCCCTCCAGCGCCTGCAGGCGACGAAGTGGGTTCAGTCGGATTGCCGTGGTACGCTCCCCAACTGGGGGAAATGGCCCGTTTAAAAGGAAAAGGATCTTCCAGCACCCCCCCCCAACGTCAGGTTCCATGTTGATTGGTGTGGCAAGCTCGCCAAGAATCACATATTGTCTTTTGTCGTGCTTTTGAAGCACGGGCCCGGCATGCGAAGCTGCTCGGACCTTGGGATTGTTATCGGCCCCATTGTCAATGGGCTATACGAGCTTTTGGCCATTCTCGCATGTTGACCCACCATTTTTTGGCAATGGGCGCGTTACAGGAGGGAGTCAGAACTCTGGGATACGAGGGAGCCAGGAGCCACCCCTCATGCCAGTGACCAGCGCCAAAGAAAATCAGCACCACGCGCGCGGGTCTGTCTTGTTTTTTGACGGCGCTGTTTTTTTTTTGGGGGGGGTTCGGGGCAAGCCACAAACCAACCCGCCTTTTTGAGCGATTCCTTCGTGTGGAGGGCCAAAAAAGGGAAGCCCTCTGCAGCTGCCGCAGGTTCCAAAGCTAAAAGAGGAGCATCGGTCCTTGAGCTGCGCTTGCCTTCTGAACCTCGCCCAGTGCAATTTGAAGGTGCGGACAGTTGGGAGGTCAAAGGCCGTCTCGCTGCCTGAGCGCATCGACTTTAGTCATCTTTTGGAATTGGACAAACAACAAGTTCCACTCAGGAATTGAGTCATGTGATGGCAATAGAAAGCCATATGGTGCATCTGTTTGAATCTCATGACTCAGGGCATGCCTAGTTTCCAACCACTTCGCAAAGGGGTGCAAGCAAAGAGCGCATAAGTTGATTACGGTATGTTGCGGCAGTCCATGCTTGGCAAGCAATTGCAAGGACACGCAAGCACTGACCCTACAGTTTGCATGCAAGTAAGGCTGGTTGCGAAGCTCCTCTGGCGCCATTCAAGCAGAAACTGCCGTTACAACCAGTATCCCAATTGATCTCTTGGTTGGTTTGCTTGAAATACTTCCATTTGCTGAGGCGAATATTGTTTATTTTCCCCTGTGGCTTTGAAGGGAAACAATCACTCTCGGACATATTGTCATTTTTCCAGGAAGGCGAAAAAGCAAATGGAGGAGTATCTTCCTTTTGATTGAGGACACGAAGGCAGCAACTTGTTGAACCCGTCGAGCGTCGCTCGAGGTGGGCAACTGCGAGGCTGCCCTCGAGAACTGCCAGGAGGTCTTAAAATTGGATGAGACTTGCGCGAAGGCGTGCCTCGGAATGCGTGCTTCCAGCGTGCCTCTCTGAACAAGCCAAGGTTTTTGTTTAGGTGGGGATGGTGAGAGGGGGTGAAGTGAGGGCGGTTTGTGAAGCGTTTGCGAAAGCTTGTGTCGCTGCTTCGAAGTTGGCATGGTCTGCAAGAGCAGGGGCCAAACCCCCGCACCTCCACCCCCCACGCCCCCAAAAAAGAATCACAGGTGAAATACCATGGATAAAGACACTCAAAAAACACCCCTGAACCTCCCAACCCCCCGAACCAATCCCCCTCCAAACCTTTCAATCCCACAAGAACCTCCAAGAACCCCCCCAACCCCAAACCTCCCCCAAGCCCCCCCTACACAACAACCTCCAACCCTCCCAACCCCATTCCCCACCCCTCCACCCCCTCACCCCCCCCCCAGCCCAGGCACTTCCGCCGGGCCAAGGCCCTGGAGGCCCTGGGCCGCGACGCCGCCGCCCGCGCGGCGCTGCGCCGCGCCGCGCAGCTCGCGCCCCGCGACCCCGCGGTGCGCGCCCAGCTCCGGGCCTCCGAGGCGGCGATGCGCGAGCGCACGGCCTGGGCGCCTCGCCTAGCGGTGTGGAGCGGTGTGGAGCGGTGTGGGGCGTGGATTTTCCCGTTTTTTGGTGTGTGTGTGTGTGTAGCTTCTCGTTGTTTTGTGTTGTTTTCTTTTTTTTTGTTGTTGTTTTGTTATAATCTGCAAAATGCGAACATACATGTATATGAGTCAACTTCAGAATTATCAAAGACCACTTTATGAGCGGCGTTTCATTCAAGACTGCTTTTTTGCATTTTCCTTGGAGAACGATAGGGGACTCACTAACAACGATAATTACCCCTCTGAACATGGTTTGTGAACATGATGCATTCATTCACGTCTCAAGTGTCATTCTGCTTGCAAGCAATGTGGAGCGTTGAGCGGCGTGAGCGGCTCACAAGCCCGGCACAAGCTGCGACCTTCGAGCTGGAGCTGCCGAGCTTGTACTGAAAGTTGCGACTTGCGACCTGGAAGTTGCAGCCAGCATTCAAAACCGCCTAAACCGATGGCTGGGCCCAAGCGCGAGGCCGCGCGACCCATCACCAACACTTGGGAGCAGACAAGGCGAGTTTAGTCCGCTGATCACATGACTACCGCAAGGCAGGCTCGAATAGCTTATAAAATGTGAAAGTTTTCCGCAACTTGACACACGCCCAGAACGATACCCTGTCGGATACCCCATCGATACCCCTGCAATGTCCCGGAGTTGCCAATGTGAGGCCTAGTGCATTTGCTTACAAAAGACAAGCACACATCCTTCAGCAGACATCCTTCAGCACACAGAAGCCGTTGGGATCATGATGTCGTGCCTCTTGGGCTTCATGATGAAACAGCACTGACACGAAGACAGTCAGCCCAACACCATTTGCTGGCAAACTCAGCGGACCAGGCATTTACAGGGTTGCCAGATGCCCGCAGCCTGGTAGAGCAGCGACAGCGCCGGGCAGAAGCACCGGAAACGAGTTGCAGAAGGAAGCAGCAAACGCTGCTGAGTCCGACAGCTCCACGTCCACTTCCTCCTCTGGCAGCTACAGCTCAGCCAGCGAAGAGTGAAAAGGTGTGTGGAACAGTGGGTTTCAAAAGTATCCAGTTTACCCTTACCCTGCATGACTGCATGCTGCTTGGGTGCTGTTGGTTGGTGTACGCCGATAGAGATGGAACCCGCAGAAGGTGGCGCCGTGTTCGAAAGACTACGCATGTGGTTACGATGCCAATGCTGTGTTTGCGTAGAAAGTTTGTTGGGCACGTTACGAATTCGCACGGCGCCACAGCAAGAGCGCTTGGGCACGCAGGATCCCTGCAGAGGGTTCGTCGGGCACTTTCAACTTCGCGAGGCGTCACAGCAAGGGCACTTTGACACGCGCAATCCTCGCAGAGGGTTGGTTGGGCACGTTACGAATTCGCACGGCGCCACAGCGAGAGCGCTCGGGCACGCAGGATCCTTGCAGAGGGTTCGGCGGGCACTTTTCAAATTCGCACGGCATCACAGCGAGGGCGCTTTGACACGCGCAATCCTCGCAGAGGGTTGGTTGGGCACTTTACGCATTCGCACGGCGCCACAGCGAGAGCGCTTCGAGGCGTGCGATCCCTGCAGAGGGTTCATCGGGCACTGCACGCACGCGAGCAACGTGGAGAACGATAGGGGACTCTCACTAAAAGTAGAATGAATACACCCCACGCAGCAAATATTGACGCTGGCTCATATATGTATATAATATTATACATGTCGAGTGCCATATAGGTTTTATTTTTGTTTGGCGGGGCAAAAAGGAAACAACGCAACCCTACTTGATCTTTTTGGGTACAAAGTGGTGGGCGTGTTTTCCTGTTTTGTGAGGGGAGGGGTCTCTTATGAGAAGGGTTCCCTTAATTATGGCAGGTGTGGGTGTGTGTGTGTGTGTGGGTTTGTTTTTTCTTTTCACATTGGTTTGTAAGGGGAGCCACCAGGAAAGCCTCTTTTTTGCTTGTGTTTCCCACAGGCTCGGGGGGTGGGAATTAGAAGGCTGTCCGCGTACGAAGCCATACCGAGGCTTCGTTGCCTGTAGGGGTGAAGACTTCTTCATTAGGAAGGCCTTTGCCGCGGTGTAGTTCTCAGAAGTGGGAAAGCCCATTCGAGTCAAAATGTTTGTTATGCGCAGTTGGGGGTAAGGCGGCCAAAAGATTCCGACACAGCCTTCGTAGCAGTCCTTTGACACGCGGAGCGTGTCATGTTTACGCACAGGCCGGCTTGAATGCTACTTGCTGCATTAATTGGGCTCACGTATGTCATCATCAGGCTCGGCGACTAAACTGTTCAGTGAGGGCACCGCACGCATCGTTGGTAACTGGTGCCAGGATTTCCCATTCTCTTGAAACAGGCGTTTCGAAGTTTGGCACTTTTTCCCGGGCTGGTTCTGCCTGCTTCATTCATTCATTCGGCCCAGCGGTCGGGATCTGAGATACCCGTAATTATCAAGGATTCTTCGATTCCGATGTGGGAAGCTACTGTGGATGAACGGAATCCTGCACCACGTAAAATTCATCCCTCTGACTACGCAGTGCAACAACCCACCTACCACTTGCTGACAAATGAATTTGTTTCATGCGCAGTATGACCATGAGCACGAGTTACCAGGAACGCCAAGCCTTCCGTGGATTGTCTGGGCCGCCGGAGCAGCCCTTTTTGCGCTCCATCCTGGCCCGGGCCTGCGAGTATGCCGGTGGCCACTGGAAGGCGCGGACTGGAGTGGATCGCTGGGAGGGCTTCTGAAGCTGTAGGTGTCCTCTTGATCGGCTAGTTTGGATGGGTTGGGCTGGCTTAGATGGGCTTTATGCCCCATTTACTAGGGAAACCTCTTAATTTCTCCAAAAGGTCGTCTATGTTGCAAGCGCGTTCACCCTTGGCAGGAGTGTCGTAGCTTTGCGCACCGAGGCAACCACAGCTCCCGGTCGCTGTTGGTGTTGAGCATTGCTGCGTTGTTACCAGTGCTTCTAGTTACCACTGCACTAGGTAACCAGGGTTTCTTACCTCTAGGCTTTGCATCATGGTTTCAGAATTTCACTTGGTTACCTGCTATACTGGTAACTGGAAGCACCGCGTTTCGCAAAATCAGGAAAAACACACGGGTTTCCGCTTGGTGCGATGTGTTGCCCCCGGTTCGGGGAATTCCCCGGCCTCCCGGGAGGGCCGAGCCCGGCAGCCCGGCCAGGACCGGTTCAGGGGAAGCTGTGGGCCCGAAGACGTGGCCGCGATGGAGCAGCTCTTTGCGGCCTGCGTGGAGGCGGCGGACCGGAGGCGCTCGCCTGGGCTGGGTCCCGAGGTGCTCGCTTGACTCAGGACATGCTGTGGTGCCCTACCATGCTGTGGTGGCGAAATCTCAACTTGACCACTTGACCACCACGGTTCTTCTGAGGAATGAAAACCAGGGGGATCTCCACGGTTGGATTTCTTAACGGCAATGACCACCACGGTTTTTCATCCCAGGGCTTTTTAGCTAGTCTTGGATTTCTTCCAACAGTACGGCGCCGCTCACGCCAGCTTCATGTGGCTTCCGGAAAGCCATCTCGATCTAATTTCATGCCCTTCCCAATGTAAAACACCATAGATGTACGGGAAACATATTTATATCACAGGGCCTGCCGGATGTACTCAGGACCCTCCGGTCAGAACTTTTTGAGTTAATTTGGAGCTCCGCAACACCCGGGTTCCCATGTGACATTTGCAGAGTTGCTGGACCGTGCTTTGGTCCGTGGTTTGGCGTCTTTTTTTTGGAGGGGGGGTTCTTCTGGCTGGTGCTCAGGGAATGAGTTGGGATGACCCCCAAAAATTCATCCAACTGGTGGTTTCTTTTTCAGTGGATCCCGCCAACCGGTTCATCCCCGACACCCGGAAAGGTCATTCCCTATTGCACCACCGAGCCATGCGGCCCACGCAGCATGTGTTGAAGCCAGCAGGTCAGCTTCCCTCCGCGGTTTGGAGCGTGGTTTCGGGGTGAGGCTGGGTGGCTTCCCATTCGCCCTCAACAAACCACGGGTTCAAGTTCTCAAACCAATCAAAACCACCAATTGTTTGGGCCTGAGTAGACCAACAAAACCATTTTTTTAGCGGGCAAGTCGTGCCCGGTTTATGGTTGGTTTCCTGGTGGTGTCCCTTTCCGGGGATCCCCAAAACGGTTCATTCAACCAACCCCCGGACTTGTTGTCAATCCCTATCGCAGCACCAGCAAGTCTTGTGGTCAGTTTTTGAAGATAGATGGGGGTTGGCCAAAAGGTTCTTTAGATGGGATGACCCTTGGGGAAACCCGCGCAAAGCATGATATTTGCCACGCAATGGTAGAAAAGCTACCCATGGTCATTTGAGGAAAAATTGGTAATCGCCACCTGGGACAAGTTCCCCCTGCTTCTTTGGCGGCCAGGAATTGATGGATCAATCCCCGTCGGTTTATCTGGGGTCAAGACCGGGCCCCGGCATCACTCCCCTGGCGGCTTAGAGGCAGGACTTTCAGCTGTCTGAGTCGGAGGTCGCCTGTGTGGAGGCCTTCGGAGTGCGCCTGCCGGGCACATCGGGCACGGATTCTCCAGGCCCGGCGGAACGAGTGGGGAGAGATATTTTTGGGGGCGGTCGGGGGTGTTTTTGTTGGTTCAGTTTTGGAACCGGGGTGGCCTTTTTATTTTGTTTGGGGGGGGATGTTTTTTTTTTTTTTTTAAGTGGCAGGTGATGAAAACAAAAAAACACATGAGCGTATTGAGGTGAGACAGAGTCTAGATAAGAGAAGCCTGAATACCAGACTTCCTAGCTCAAATACCACATACACCACAGTCTGCTCTTTCGGTCTTTCGGGGTGATTTGGTTTTAGACGCATTCTTGCCGGACATGCCGGGGCAGAGGTCATATCGACTCTAGTTGAAGTGGTTGGAACCCGCTGCTATTTTCACAAACCACCCCCTCCCCCAAAAAGAAAAAGAAAAAGTATATATAAATGTGTCCCGTCTCCAAAATCCCAACCGTCCATTTTAGCAGTGGTTGGGCTGTGCTGGAAGAGAACACCTGTGTGCGGTCCTTGGGCCAAGTTGCCCCTTTTTCGCTGAGGTCCTGGCAAAGAGCCAAGTGGCCTTTGAACTTGCGGGACTCTCTTGACTGCTCTTGGGCAACGGGCCTTTGGACTTGATTCTGATGGGTTTTCCACACAAAACCCCCTAAAAACTTTAGCTTTTTGTTGGAAATCAAGGGGCTTTCCACTAACCCCCCCCAAAAAAAGAAGAAGAAGAAGAGTTAAGCTTTTTGCAGGGGGGTCTCGCCAGCAACCAAGTTTTGGAAAGAGCATCGAACGGAACCTCTGGAGGCCGAGTGTCTTGCTTTCACAATTTGAAAGATGTGACCGTTCCCGAGGTTGGACGAGCCAAGTGCAAGTGGCTGACATGAGGCTTTGACCAGATTCTGGCTACCGCGCCTTGCACCCGAAGAGAGGAAACTCATCAAACCGGATCCTTTGCAGATTTGCGCTCTCGCGTTCATTGACCAGTGTTTCCCAATCTTTTGACACTGAGGTCCCACGAGAACGAACCTGCTGCCGTTTGGGGAGCAATTGGCCCCCCGCAATTGCATGACTGTGTAGGACTCGGTGACTCCCCAAACTGATGATTTTTCTTGAGGCCCAAGAGGGCACCTTGAGCAAAGACAGAGACATGTGCGAGCACCAATCAGATTCCCTTGGCCCCTGAGCAGCTTCACACTTCTCCTTGGGGGAACGCATTTCCCTAACAGTCCTGATGGATTTCGTTGCTCCAAAAATCACTTGTTATGAGACCCCTTAAAGCAACTCAGGGTGAGGTTACAGGGACCGGATTTTGGGTTCTGCATAGCATGCCCGAGGACCTGTGGGGTGTATCAAGCGCAGCCTCTTCACACAAGTCTCGGGGCATCTTCTCACCGCCGCAGGCGACTTGGATCGCCAAGCCCGGGCGGGCCTGCTCTTGCGGCGGCTTCAGGGGGGAGAACGCCTGACGCCGGAGGAAGCTGAGTTCCTGTGGATGGAGCAAAGCAAATTGGAGGAGGCGGACGTTGAAGATCGGAAAGGTGAAGGTATATGTTTTAAAAAAAAAGCTGGGGCTACACAGGGTTTAGTCTATCTTCTATTTACAAGGGTTCCATTTTGGACCCCCATTTTTGAGAAACAGCCATAGTTCACAGAGGGGCCCTTAACCTTATAAACTCAGAAGCGTATCTTGTTGAACGGCTTCCCTAGGACCAATTGATGGACCCATCCAGTCGAGGTTTGTGAATGCCTGTGAGGTATTTATCAGAGTTGCGTTTCTTTCGTCCCCGGCAAAAAGATGGAAACACAAGTACGTTGCCTCTTCATGACATGTGGTCGGTCCGCGAAATCTCTTTTACTTTGAGGCTTCAAGTGCAACGCGAATGCCAAACAAGGTCTGTGGTCCTCTAAATTTATCTCCCCAGAAAGTCAAGTGCATGCTGGGGTGGACCACCTACCAGCTGCAGGATTTTGCCCATGCATAGCATCTCTGCGACCGCAGAAAGCTGCGAAGAGTTGTATTTAAAAGCTACTCCAGAAACTATTTTCACGCAGGCTTTAGCACCCGGGGCTTAAGATTTATCCATCCCAACTGGTGGGGGGTTTTCTCTATCCACAGTTGCCAGTTGATACGCTTCCCCGCTTGTTCATTCCGCCAGGCCCTGATGCGCGCCTCGCCTGACGACAAGCTGCTGGCGACAATTCAAGCAGTGAAGATGCAGTTGGCGCCCCTGCGAATTGACAAGACTTGACGAGTGCTGGCATGACGAGCTCCAACTCGGGTCCCAGCAGTCCATCTGCTCCGCACGCGCGCCGGTACAACCTGAAATGTTTGCCTCCGACATCGTCCAAGTTCTCACTGGCAGCAGATACGGCTCGGAAGACCTGCATCCGACATTTGCCGAACCCCGGCTGGCGAAACGGACTTGGCACCGCAGACCCACGCAGTAGGTCAGTGCCTTGGCCGGCTGAGCTGAAAACAGAGCCAGGTCAAGACCAGTGCAGGGGCACTTGCCTTGGGGCAATGGCCTCTAAATTCCCCCGCCTAAATGGCTTTGCGTTTTAGCTAGAGCCCTGAGGTCATTGATCTTGAGCGCAGCCGTGAGCCAACTCAAAAGCGAAGCGCCTCAGGATACGCAGGCTTTGTTGCAGCTTCTTCAGCTAGGCTTGACAGCTTCCACATGTCGTTATCTTCAAAATTTGGGAGCCCTTCGGTGATTGGTAACCTTGTGGTTTCCCTTGAAAAAGGCCAAATACAACAAAGGGGGGGGTCACCTACTTTGAGCCAGACCCACATTCCCATTTCTGCGACCCTTTCCTTGACTGTCTCAGACGTCGCCAGACTCATGATAAGCATGTAAGCTTCTCACTGCAGCAGCGTGTGGGAAATGAGAGGTGCTGTGGAACCACACATTTCCTGTTGAACACACCAGAAATGAGATGCAGCGGGTTTCATTTCCCCGGCCTTTTGGAGCCACGCCGGCGTATATAATATATATATATATATTTTTGTGCGCGTTTTTGGTTACGGTACCCCAGAACCTCTTTTCCTCCGTGTTCTTTTTTTTCAAGGAAAGCCAACAGGACCGCCACGCTTTGGCCTTTCCCCTCCCCCCCGGTGCTTTCTTCGCTCGCCATGTCTCATGGCGCTCTGGGTGGTGCTGTGGGTTCTGGCCTTCGGCGCAGACCAAGAGGTGGGAGAGGCGGAAAAGCACTTGACTCGCACATGGCTGTGGCTCAAAAAAACGGAATTCCAAAATGGAACCCTGGTAAGTGGAAACATGGACCAAAACCTGCATAACCCCTCCTGTTTAATTTTGAGCCACACACACATGGTATTTTTTTGCGACAATTCGGGGTCAATGTTGCAGCCCAGATGGATCAACCCCTGTGTATTAATAGCAATGAATCCCCACGAAAACCACGGAACACCCCCATACTAAGAAATAGGGGGTTCGTAATTCGGGGTCAGGATGTTAGACCAGCCAGTTGGCCTGTTCTGCGGCCACTTTCTGGGAGCTTAGCGCTTGGCCAGGAACGAGAGGTCGAAGCAGAGTTGTCTGCGCCGGAGGCGAGCGGTGCCGACCTCACCTTTGCACATTGGCTTGTAGAGATGGAATCAAATACGGTGGATGGACGAAATCCTGCACCCCAGAAACCCTGGCACGATGATTCCCACGTAGGTACCAACCAACAATCGTTTCCCGCGGTTTCAAAGTGGGTGCCGGATTTCGCCCATCCACAGTATGCCGGTATGCCCTTTAGCCTGCAAGGATTGTGTTGTTTATAGTTACCACTCGTGTACAAATCACTTGCTTACATGCCTTGCTCTCTTGGCTCTGTCACACCTCGGGTCTGGAGTTCATTCCTGAGCAAGAGGTAGCAGATTCCAGTTGACACTTGAGTAGGTAACTCTTTCCCGGACTGTTTTGCGTGGCTTTTTTGGGGGGAACAAACGTAGCTATCCCCATATCCAGCAACATGCAACCCACCAGCAGGTCCCTTTTAGAGGAAAACGGTCTTCGAAACGTCAGGTTCCATGCAGGGTATGTCTGGTGGCGACGTCTGTGTGTGTGTGTCAGGGGATGGATCCAGTTACTTTACGGCAGGATATCTTTGGTGGAGACGTCTGTGTTTTTCAGGGGATGGATCCAGTTACGTTACGGCAGGGTATGTCTGGTGGCAACGTCTGGCGTCAGGGGGTGGATCCAGTGCAAGCTGAGCTGACAAACTTCTGCCCGCATCTCCACGAGCTCCCGGAGCTTTTCGCGGACTTCTGGCGACGACTCCACGGCACCGCCCTGGTGCTCCAGCCGGGGACTTGGTGCGCGTGCCACGTCGGGGGGCCGGAAATCGAAGAAATTCCAAGCAGCCCAACCAAAACTGATTTTTCCCATGTCCCAAAAATTCCAAGACTTGCCAACAGTCCAGAAAACCGTGGTGGGTGCAACAACTTGTGACCCTCACTGGTCACGTCTCGTCAGGATGCGAGTTTCCTCGCCAGTGGCGAAACTCGCGGCTCGGGGGTGGATTCGAAGTAACTGGGCCCTGAGGGCTCCCAAGATCAGTTGGTTTTTGGACGCCAAAAGGCGTCCTCAAAAGATGCAACAGGTTCCATGGGAGACCCTCACAAGGGATTGTCTTGCCGTAGCGCGTAGGTCTGGGCTTGCTGGAAGCCATTTGTTGCAGGACTTGAACGTGACACCTCGGTAGAAGTCTCTCGGTAGGGTTGCTTTGGAGGCAGAATTTGCGGAGTGCCGCCTGCGAAACTCATGGGAAGCCCAGCCTTGATAAATCTCCCAAGTCTCCTTGAACTGCGGGGTGCTCGAAACGCCAGCTGTTGAACAGCTTGGGTTCGGGCCTTATATGGCAACAAAAATGAGGGGCCGTACAGCGGACGTTTGGAAGGCATGGTTTGCTATGGCCTTTTTCGTAGCGGGGGTAGAACGAGCAGAAGCCGTGCGAAATGTCCTTCACTTGGGGATCCAGTTCTTCCTTCAGCTTTCCGGAAGTAGAGTAAAGTTTGAAAAAAACTAGGAGGGACAGAATTAGAATAATCAGAAACATGTTGCCTCATTGTGTTTCTAGTTATTATCTGTTTCCTAATTGTTCTAATTACTTAGAATAATTAGTATGTAATAGCCTCATTGTTTTTCCAATTATCTTTCTACTTATTCTATTTAATTAGACAAAACGTATGTACTAGCACAATTCAAGAATTACAAATCTGTGGAAGCTCCTGAGCCGCATGCCGAAACCAGCGCAGAGGCAGAAGCTGCAGGGTGCCTCGGAGACGGCCGCGCTCTGCAGTCAGCTGGATCTCCTGCGCCAAGTGGCGGACGGACACGCGGGGCTGCCCTTCCCGCCGGGAGCCCCCAGCGGTTTGACACAGAGCCGAAGACGCGAGTCCATTTGATATGGCGGTGGTGGTCAAAAAGAGGGTAACCCCCAAATGGCTTGCCCTGGTAAATGGCAACATGGACTAAAACCTGAGGTCCCCTGGCGGTTTAGTTTTGACATATTTTGACCCATACCCATATCCAACCCCTGACTTGGCTATGAATTTTAAGAAGGGACCCTTTGGTGGACATCATTTGGGTGGGGATTCGTGTCCACCAATCACTTTTGAGGTGGTTCCCGATTTAAATTCATGGCCATTTGAGATCCAAGCCCTGGGATTTGCTGGGCTGTGTATGTGTGTGTGTGCGGGCGCCGTCACATGTGCAAGGGTTGTGTGATTGTGTTGACTCATCTTTGTCGCTCAATCTGATGTTGCCGGGCATCGCCCGGCTAAGGCAAGTGGCCAACAGCTGCCCCACACTGACGGCGATTTACTTCGAGTGGGCCAGCGAGTTGGACTCGCGGCAGAATTCATTGGCAGGAACTCCCAGCCAGCGAATTCACATCGAGCGCGAGGGAATGTTTGCATTCCGTGACGTTGAACCAGGTGGCTGTGGCTCAAAATTAAACAGGAGGGGCAAACCGCAGGTTTTGGTCCATGTTTCCACTTACCAGGGTTCCATGTTGGTACCGGTTTTTTGAGCCACAGCCAGCTGTTGCTTTGGTCGCCATTTGCGACCCACGTGTTTGCAATGACACGTTTCGTGCACCACCAGCAAAGCAAAAGACTGATATTTGATGCTTCGATTTCCCCCCTTTGCCACAGCGGCGCACTTGCCTTATTGCATGTTCAATCTGCAAACTGCGAGGCACTGAGCCAGTTTCAACAACTGGCCGACCCGATTCTTGGATGTGCCGTTGTGTGAATCATTCAGCCGGGTGTGTGATAGAACGCACTCAGGCGAGTCAAGCCGGGTTGGTGGCCATGACGCAGGTCCTTTGATCACAACACATTCCCCACTTTGAACAACTATATATATATATATTTGACCAAACTCATAAACCAAAAAAATAATAATCATAAATGGTGAAAACAAGAGCCAAACCACTTGAGTGCACCACCTACCTGAGCTACCCCGTGCTGACTCCGAGGCCTTGGCAGCGGGGCAGCCGAAGCGGGCCAGGGCCTTGTTGCAGTTGGGCGCGCCCATGCAGCTCATGGCCATGTCCCGGGCAGTCTTCAGGCGGACGCAAATGCAAGAGTGCAGAGAAGCCTTTCCAGCTCACGCAAATTTACCCTGAGAGCAGTTGAGATCAGGCAGGTTGGCGGAACTTCGCTTGTGGCCCCCTTACATGGGTGCGTCTTTGTCGATGCTACTGTACCCCTGGTTTGGCGGATTCAAAGGGGGGCCAAAAGGAACGCCATGAAAGGTCCCCCCGAAAAACCAGACACACCCATATACACAATTCAGAACTGGTTGGCTGATATTTTGCGGCTTGGAACATCCTCAGTCTTCGTATAGCACAACTTGCCGCTACATGGGCTGTGACATCTACACTCATAACGCCATCTCATTTGTGGCTTGCCTTTGGAGAACTATGGCTTGTTTAGACTGGTGACCCTCAAACAGGGCATGGTGCAGAGACCTATTTTGGGAGATGATTTTCTGTTGGAAGAGAGGGTTCCTGTGCACCCTGTTCCAATGCGAGGGGACCCATCAAATTTTCAGAAACCCTACCGGGTTCCCTTGAGGAAGGCCCCTAACCCAAACCGAAGACCGCAAGGCTTCTCTGTCTGAGTAAGGTTCATTTCGGCTTCAAACTATCTCCACCCCCATCTGAAACCCGGCAGGCCGGGTTTGGAGCATCCATGCCAAAGCGGCCTGCGGTATGTGCAGCAACTTGCAACGAACATGCAATTCGGAGGCGTAAACGGGGCCAGTTTGCATTCTTTCCATGTGAGGCTCGTTCTTCTTGTGCTTGCCAATCCGAGATTCCCTTTCAAGATGAACCAAACAAAAAAGGGTTGGAGTTGCCCAACAACGGGTCTCTGACATTTGGCCACCCATTTCTCCCTGCCCGGGAAAGGCCCGACGAGACCAAGCAGCGGAAAGATGCCCAGCGCCTGGCCGTGGATGAGCCGCCAAGGGCAGGGGCCAGTTCCGCTTTGTGGGGGAAGGCTAGATAAATGGAGTTGGGAATCTCCCCACCCCCCTCCCAACTTCAGGTAGGGGGGATCTCTTCGGCGCATCTCTGATCACAGGATGGTTGATTTCTATGGGCCCACCGGGCAGAGGATCTGCCAGGACTCCAGCGGGTTTATATTGCTCATGGACAGGAGCTGGTAGAACTTCACTTGGATCTGTCTGGGATAACGGATAGGCTACCCAAAGGAACCCGCGCCAAAATAGTTCAGGAAACCAGTTCAGGGAAACTTTCACAAGGGATATCAAGGGATATTTCCTGAAACCAAGCCCTTCCACAAACCGTTTCAGGAAACCACCCCAAGCTTTTTGTTCGACCCGGTCGTCTTCGTTTTGCGCTCAGGCGTGTCCTTTTGCAGCGCTACTCCCAGAAGCTACGGGACCTGGCCGACACATCGCCCCGCAAGCCCTGGCGTGCGGCTTCCGAAGCCGTTGCCGAAGTGGGGAAGGTGGCGGTGAGGTCCTTGTGCGATGGGAACTTCCAAGGGGGGAACCTGGAGAACGCCAGTTTCCAGGCCAAAAAACGCCGGGGTCGGGGAAAAGGGGGGGCCATGGACACGGATTTTGCAGACCCCTAAAAAGCAAATAACCTAAAGGAAGGTAAATAACCCCTTTGGGGCGCTTTGGACATCTGTTCCGGGTGTTCTGCTTGCAATGCATTAGCGCCGGTTGCCAAAGTCTGGGCAGCTGGCCCCCTAGCATGAAGGAATGACGGAATGACCAAGGGTCCTCAACTCCCGCTAGTACTGAATCATGACAAGAAGCTTTTGCCAAGAACAACACTTGAGGTTTTGTTCTCTTCTTGTGAGTCCAAAGTTCACCGGGCTCTTCACAAGCATAGACAAAGACTGCGCACGATCTCGCATGTCTCCCAAAACAGGGTGTTGTGTTGGGGAATCCTGGGTGGCCAGTGAGCAGCTAGGTGACAAGTCGCAGGGGCCAAGTTCAGTGAGAGCCAGGTGACCTTGCGCAATCACCTTGCCTATGCGGAGAAGTGGGGCTACGAGTACCAGATGCTGAACGAGACGCCCTTGGCAGACCAGGTGCGGTACATGAGTGTCACGTGAGGAGTCCAATTGTTGGAGGCTTTGATCCCGAGCTCAGGAGCCACAATTCGGCAAGCTCCAGATTGCAATCGATGTGCTGTCTGCGGAGGCAGGTTGATTTGCACGGGTGACTGGTGGGCATCCATGGACATATCATTTCATTTGCGATAGCTGATGGTGCGCCCTGATGCACAGTTCAATTTTGTCCACCGGCAGATTTCGGTTCAACACACGGCATTGCTCCCAGAGCGGGAGAATTCCAAGGTTGGGTCAGGTGCCTGCGGGGGACACTGATCCATACCCTGTGTGCATTTCCCAGAACGCATGAGAGGCTCGGCAAGGTTGAATGGTTGGCTTCGAGAAATCTAGCTTGAGAGCATGCAGTCATCCCCTTCATCCCTTCATTCCTGCCCATTGACTAATCAATGCTACAGATATGGTTGGCAACAGTTGGCAGCTTCTTCCGTATCGGGTTTGCTTGTATCTGTTTGATTGGCACCTTGCCACGGTTTTGGAGCTGAGTTCCTTCACGCACTGGGAAGGGCCTTGCAAAAAGAACAGCTTGCAAGTACCAGTCAGCGTCCCCACCAATTCCTGTCATGGCTGCCGTTTTTTATAGTCATGTTCAGATGGGGCTTGACCAATATTCCCTTCGGCCCCAAAGTGACCATGGTTAACTTTTCCCATGTGGTGATGTTGTCATCTTTTTTTGTGGTTTCCCTAATGGTCACCCCGGACCTTGTGATCAACCCCCACATCATTTGGGACGATTGGAAGGATCCCCTATGCCTGGGCCATATCCATGGGGCAGCTGCAGTGCTTTAAAGCACCTACCCCACCGAAAGCGCGGACGAGAAGCCAGGGTTTACCCAGCGGGATTCATTTGGGTATGTCAGAAAAGCGGGACCCCTAAAAGTGGTTGCTTTCTCTTTGGTTGCTCGTTAAAACCACCTCAACAAAAAGTTCCAAATCCTGCAACATATCAAACGGACCGATCTGCTTTCACCCTTTCGCCTTTTGGGGAATGAGAAAATGGGGATTGACTTTTGTAAATTATCCCCCTGTGGCTTCTCGCAATGGCAAAGCCGGTTCATTCCCAACCCCCGTTCTTCCCTACCCAGCGCACCAGCAAGTCTTGGGGTCCGCATCCGCTCGCGGATCCAACTCGAGTCGAAATCTCCAACCATTCAACAATGGCATTGGGGCCTGGAATTCTATTCATGTTTCCATTTCCCCATTGGGAAGATTGGATACATGGAAGTAGGGACCCCCCATCCCCCTCCCCCTTATGGTACTGTGGATGGATGAAATCCTGCACCACCCATGCAACCCTGGAATCAGAATTCCTTTGTCAACACAAGCAATGGTTTCCGTGGTTTCAAAGTGGTGCAAAATCGATTTCGCAACCATCCACAGTAGGGACTTAACACCCCCCTCCAGTTACGGTAGGAAGCATTTCCCTTTCAAGGAGAAGACAGGATACACAGGGACCCCCCACCCCCCCTCCCTCTTAGGGCAGCATCAGGTCGACTCCGTCGAAGCGATCCGCTCGCGCGCAGGATGCCCCGGAGTGGCTGCTGTGGCTGGACTGCGACAGCCTCGTGGCCAACCGCTCCATCTCGCTGGCCCAGCTGCTGCAGACCTACGGCCTGCACGAGGCCCACTTCGTGGTGGCAGAGGCGAAGGGCAGCGGAGGGAAACCAGCGGAGGGAAACCAGCGGAGGGAAACCAGATGGACGAAATCCGCCTACCGCACAATGAAACCACGGGTGATGATGAAAATGATGAGAATGATGATGCAAATGAGAAATGATGATGACATGGGTGATGAAACCACTAACCTTGGTTGGTGTTTACAGGCCGGGGAATCGCAGGGTTTCTTAGGTGGTGCGAAATGGGTTTCGTCCAATGCGCAGTGGTGGGCTTCCAACGAAAAACCAGGAAAGGTCCGATTCGGAATACAGTATCTCTTAGGGGTCCTGATATTTTCGTCGATCTAAGTGGCGCGAAGTGTATTTTCGCTTGGGGTGAGGTCACGGAAGCTAGTTGTGCTAGCGGAAGTTCTTGAAGCTTCAGCTCTGAATGCGTTTATGGATGTGCATTTACGGTTGCTATTTTAAATATCTTTGCAACATAGTACATGTCCTTTGGGCTGGCTAGGTTTCCTTTGCCCGCTCAAGTTTCAAGTTGACAATGTGCTGAGAAATCAAGTTGAGAAAATGGGCTTCGGGATGGGCGAACAAATGGTTGAAACTGGTTGGGAATATCAACCCTTTGGGAGGATTGCTTGGATCACTGGGCAGAAGCGCTCCTGCCGAAAGGTTCTGCAGGGAGCGTTTTTTTTTTTTGCAAGGGCTTGCTGCCACCTGAGGCGAACAGAACACTACCTGAGGCAAACAAACGCTGGTTGCTTATGTTTACATAGGCTTCCACTTTGGATATTTTTGGGTACATGTTTTTGACCCGCACCCATGGCGACCTTTTTTGGCATTTGAGAGCTTTGTCACTTCGACCATCCCCCCTCCCTATCCCTGGACAGGAGCAGGACCAACATGTATCGCCCTAGGATCGCAAACAAGCAAACAACCACACAAACTCCCAGTGTGTTTGTTTTTTTTTGTTTACTTTTGTTTGTTTGTTCGTTTGGGACCCCCCAAAAATGGCGCCCTTTAAGCCTACCGCAAAATGGGTGCCCTCCCATTCTCGAAGTTTTCACCGATGGGCTCAGGAGGTGTCCGGCATCAACAGCGGGGTGTTTTTGGTCCACCGGCAGGGCCTCCGCTTCTTGCGGCAGGCGCTGGGCAGCGACTGGCGCTTTGTGTGGGATCAGAGGCTTGGCATCGGCGCAGTGGCTGGCCCTGGAAATCGCTGAAGCCATACGCTTCCTCGTCCGTATAGGCCAGTTCCACAACCCTTGCTAGTGACACATGGGAGGCTAGCCTTGTACATCTCTGTGTCATTCGTATTGCGCGAAAATCACATGCCCTGCCAGAGGTTGGGTGTGTGATTTCTAGCGCGCGGCCCATCAGCTGTTTGGATTGCTTCCTAGTTCGATGCGTGTTTTGTTTCATATCTGCTGCCTGCCTCCAAATGGTTGGTTCTTTTGACCCAACAAAATCATGTGGTTCCGCTTTGTGTTTGGTTGCATTTCAAAACAACCAAGCGAGGGTTATCCTCGCCATCCGCAAAAAGACATGCGTCCAAGGACGATGCTGCTGCACCAGATGTCCCTAGACTCGGACCTCTTCGCTGCTGCGGCCTGTCCTCACTGGCGGGAAGGGCTCGAGCCGCAGGATTTCCAGTGGGCGCCGCAGTTGCGGCTGGTGCCGCAGGCGGTCGGGCGCTCAGTGCAGCTTGTACGTGTCATACTGCGGATGGTGGCGAAATTCGCACCGCTGTGAATTTCCATGCTGGAAGCCGTTGTCCGTTGGTGTTTGCAGGGGAATCGAATCATTTTCCAGGCTGCCACGGTCTCCTAGGTGGTGCGAAATGGGATTTTGCAACCATGCACAGTGGGACATACGCACCTCCTCACCCGTCAACATAGATACTTTTCGCGACCAAGGTGCGCAGGCCCTTTTGAGAAGATGTTTTGGGCAGGGAGTCAGGGAGGTGTGTTTTCGTCGCCTAGCTTCGTCACAGACCCCTTCCTTTTTCGCAAAGGCCCTGAACCTCTTCGGGGAGGGCTCGGCGCAGCAGTGGGGAGCAGAGGCGTGGCAGCCGGGGGACTTCATCCTGCACCTGGCCGGCTGCCCATTGGTGGAGCCGCCCTGCCGCGAGGCCTTTGAGGCGGGAGCGCTGGAGTGCGGGAGCTGTCGGAGCTGTTGGAGCTCGATGGAAGGCACCGGTTCCCCAAAGGGCGCTTGGAATTTGAAGATTTGGCACCTCAAAAAGTGGTTGGTAGAGCTGTGTGCCCGCCTAAAGGACGTGCACCCAAGGGTCCCAATCAGAAGCATGTGGCAAGTTAGGGGCAAAACGCGCATAGGGGTGGAGGAAATAGGTCCAGGGTAATAGTTCGACAGCAATGGGGAGATGACTGCAGAGATGCAAGCCGTAGTCCCCTTTGTGAAGGCTAAACCCTCAACTTCAGATCGCGCTTGTCATGCCATTAGTTAAATTGTACGCTTCAAGCTGTGGAAGCTTTGCCTGACACCAGCACATGCTGCGGAAGCCAGCTGGAAACTTACAGCTGTGGGACCTGTTTGCTCGCGTCATGCAACTCCAGCCACGCCAGGAGGTGGCACGCTGGGCAGAGGAGAACAACTGACGGCGCCCCGGCGCACTGGAGCGCCGCATGCCTCCGGAGCCGTGGGCTCCTCGCACTTTGCGACGGACGGCGCGCCGTGGTGCAGATCTGTCGTGGCTGAGTGCAGCTGACAGCTGACCAAAGGTCTGGTAGGTCTGAGCTTTCCCACGCGCTCTGACACGAGGGCTGTGAGGCACGGCAGGCTTTGAGCAGAAGTCTCTTCTCAGGGTTTGGTATGGCCAGGGCGGAGGCAGTCAAACGGCTGCTAGGAGCCGCTAGCGGCGCGTTGCGCACAGCACGCCGTACGTAGTCTTGTCAGATGTCTGCCAGGGAAGTGACCATTGACTTTCTGCAGGGCCGGAATGGGCATTGATTTGCTGCATGGCCAGTGCTTCGCTGTTGGCCGCGTGACAACGAGCTTGCCCCGACAAGCGAGTTGCCGGCCATACTTGAGTCTTTCGCATGTTGGGGATTTCATCCCAGCAGAAGTTGTTTCTTTCACAACCAGGGATGTTTTTAGTTGGAGGCATTACGTGGGATTCACGCACGCAAGTGCTACTTTGCCAAGAGCAGCAAACCACTACACCAGTCTATACCATATCCCTCCAAAGAATTGCATCATTTCGGTATTTGTCCATACGTGATCTGGCTCAGGCCCAAGTGAAGCCTAGACCCAATTACGTTCGCTCATCGCGACTAAGTCTAGTCCCAACCTCAACCTTCTGGGTGGCTTTGACCATCCCTTTAGGGGCATATGCTAGCTTTCGGTTGAAACGACGAAGTCTTCCGCTTTTTGGAGCCAAGAAGAAATCCTCCAAAATGTGGGTGGTCTTGTTTTTCTTTTCCTTTTTTTTCCGTTTTATAGGGACGCCAACAGAAAAAGCACATTTTTGGTGAGTGCCCCCTAAGAAAGACACAACCCCTCAAACATGCCGCCCCTCTGCTTTGGCCAGGAGATCCGCCGGGCCCGTTTGGAGCTCGCGAGCCGGGACACTGCTAAGGCCGGGAAAGAGTCAGGTGACATGGATCCCAGGTATCCCAGGCGACCAGCCACCATAGGTGTCTTTTTTGGTGGTTTTGCCAGAAAATAGAGGGCCCTGGTTTACCCTCCTGATTCTTTTCAGGGATGCTTCTCTTCAAATTATGGGCCAAACCCTGGAAAACAGGTGGTTTCTAAAGAGAACGAGGGGTGGAGAGAATGGGGAATCAAACCTTGAAATAGTAGGCTACCAGCCACTTTCCTTTGGCTGTAAAGGGTGGGACAGTGGGACACCCTTGTTTACCTGTAAGATCGACCGGGTTCTCTTCGGCCTTTGACATGTTTTCCGGTGTCGAGGCGACATGTGTATGTTCTTCGAAGGAGGCCAAGATGAAAGGCATGTCAGCCTCATTTCACGCAGAACTTGATGGGTGGGAAGGCTCGACTGCCTGAGAAAGGGTGTCGCAAGACTTGCTGACTTGCAGCTGTTTCTCTCAAGATGGCCACGGGTTTGGTGCTGAGCCCTCCAAATCATTTGATCTAGAACCCTCAAAAATCAGCCGGTACAGCTCGATGCGGCGGACATTCATTTTGCACGGTTCTCTCCAAAGTGCAACATCAATGTGCCCGCTGTTCTGCATGTTCCACTTTTCACCTTGTGTCATAGAATTTGCTTTATTTCATATGGACACACTTGCCCGAGACCTGCTGTTGCCCGTGCCCAGCCTTCCCAGTTTGTTCCAAATGTCCGCACTCAAGCCCTTTTCCTCACGCAAAGGTCCAAAGAAGCCGCTTTGCACGTTGCACGGTGCCACGCGCCCCGCACACTTCGCCGCCTTCGCCCTTCAAAGCACTTTTTCGCCATGGACGGCTACGCGCAGCTGGCGGATGAGAGTGATGCCATGTATGCCCAGCGGTTGCTGGCCATGCTGAAGGCCTTGGATGTGGGGATCGTGGCACTCCTGCGTTTAGGGACTCTTCAAACCCCAAAACCACGCCCCTGCGGACCCAAACTAACACTGGGAATAGGTGGTTATATGAAGGTCATTTGCCGATCCCCCTCGCGGGGTGTTGTTTTGGGGCGTATGGATTTGCCCTTGAGCCTGTGAGCTGTGGGGGGTGGTGCAGGAGCTAGACACTTGTTGCTTGCAACGGGGGCTGTAGAGGCCACGCAAGATGCCCTGGCAGGGACTGCGATTGGGACAGGATCCTGAGAATGCGGGGGACTTTCGGAAAGATTCGCCACACAAAACATATTGCAGCTTGCTGGCGTTGGAAGGGCGTCGTTTTTTGGAGCTGGGGGTCTCCAAATCTGCAAAAAAGGGAGCTAAGGAGCTGCCAGTTCTTTTTTGGGACATGTGAGGAGATGGTAGGCAGAGATCAAGTGAGAATCTATTTGGTTCTTTGCAATTTTTCGTTGTTCATGGCCATCTTCGGCTGTATTTGTTTGGAGTACCCTACCTCCAATCATAGAAGCTGACAGGAATGGTGGATAGAGGGGAATTCCCCCAGTGGGCCACGTCACTTTCTCACTTCCTGAGTTCCTGGACTTTGGTCACTTTTCGGGAAGCCATTCTAAAGGCAAAAAGTCACTTTTCGGGAAGCCATTTTTCCAGGGGACACTTCCCCCATTCTTTCCAGGGCTCCTTCTTTCCAGAAAACCATCAGACATTCAGGGGGAAACAGCTGGTTTCCGAAAAGAACAATCGTTGAAAAGAATGGGGAATGAACTCCTCGAATTTTAGTGGCCAAAAGTTCGGACACCTCTTCTTGGCCCAAGCCGCTCGATCGGAAGAGAGAGCTTTTTGCTTGACTGCTATTGGGTTGGATCTTTAGACTTTAACGTTTTGAGAAATCTTCTGGGGTTTTCCACTAAGCCCCAAAAAAGTTGAACTTTTTGCAGGGGGGTCTCGCCAGCAACCAAGTTTGGAAGTTCTCAGTCGGTTTCTCCAGGCGCGGGATGCTGTGGAGCTGCCGGAGCTGCCCGCTTCCCTGCCAGCGGATGGCGCAGGCGGCGATGGGCGATTTTTTGAGCGGGTTCAGAAAAAGTGGCGCCTCCACTCAAAAACTCTGTCACAAAGTTTGGGCTTTCTTTGGGCCAAGTGAGAAATCAGGAAGTGATTGTCCCGGTCAATCACAGAAAACGGCGAATCGGCTCGGCGCCCCTTTTCCCGAGAAGGAAGCCATGAGCTGTGAGGATCGGGATGCTCACCACTAGGAGCTCACCACTAGCCACTAGGAGGAGCTCACCCACCTAAGTTCTTCTTTACGAAATCCCTTTCCAGAGATCAAGTCCTTTGATTTGTCCCGATCGGCAAGGTTTGGGAGGGTGAGCTGGCCTTGGCAAGGGCCACATTCGGGGCTGCAATGCTGGGAGCTTGCAAACAGACAGCGCCCCTCACTTTTCCATAGGGTTTGGGTGCATTGGAATGATTGTAGCGGCAATAACGCCTCCTGATCAAATGCCTTCATGTAGGTATCCCATATTTCCAGCTTTGAGCCATATTCACGAGCGTTCATGATTGACACCACGCATTTAGGCATAGTTTGCCCATACATGCATGGCATATGTATAGTTGTGACAGCGGTGTGTACCTGCATACCTGCACTTTGGTGCATTTTGCTTGGATGTTGCGACTTTAACATTTTGCCAACTAATGGGTTTCCCATTAGACCACTAACAGTTAAACTTTTAGCAGGGGAGCAGAAGTTGTGGCAGCCGTGTGTACCCTTGGTGGCTCCCAGCCATCCCCTTAGCCTTCTAGCTTTTAAGTGTTTAGTGCTAGTTTCCATTTAACCCACCAAAAGTTACACTTGTAGTGGGGGATCAGAAAGCGGGCAGCCCAGTACCTGTATACCTGCAGCTGTTGCACACAAATGCGTCGCGCATGCCTCTCTCAAGCCAGGCTTGGAAGAGGCGGAGGCGATGCTGGTGGCCAAGTCGGCGGAGAAGCAGAGCCCGATGGTTCTGGAGCTTTTGAAGGCGAACTCTTTGAGCATGGTTGTGATTGGAATCGGATTTGCGGCAAGGGGCGCTTAATATGCCTCATGCAGGTATGTGTCAGAAGTAGCGTCTGGGCTTTTGAAGGCGAAGTCTGGGCTTAGGATAACGCTCGGTTGTTAGGCTTTTGGCACCAGCATGCTCAGGACTGGCACCTTTGTCCCTCAACCTTCCACCGGCTCTGGACCTCAAAGAGTGGCCATTGGTGAACTGTAGGTTGTTCGGGGGGGTTTGACCCTTGTGCCCGGACCTTGGCACTGGACACCCAAATAGCACCTGTTCAACATGAATAGGTTTGCGCTTTGGTCCATGTTTACCAGCAGGCAACTGCTTGTTTTTAGAGAAGTCTCGCTACCTGGGCGAGCGCTTGAAGGCTCAGGTTCCTACATTGCCATGTAAGTTATTTTGCTGAACTTGGGACGGAAACTCACACACATTTGCTCGGATGGCTTCCAGCTCTTTTTGTGTTTGCAAGGAATCTTCCGTAGCAAGGGGCTTTGCCTCGTGCATGTGTCAGAAGTGGCGGTGGGCCTTAGAGGGAAAAGGGAAGTCATTTGCAGGGTCCCTAGTTTTGACATGCCGGCCAGTGGATTCTGGATGCCTGCGGCACCTCTTTGCATGATATCCAAGCCACGGCCACCCCGAAATCGTGTTCACTACTGAACATATTTTTCCAGGGGGCTTAAGCAAATGGAAGGTAGTGCAGTGGTTTGTTTTGTTTTGCATGCTTAGTAAGCACCGATGGACCGCCGATGTGAAGGCATGCTACGGACTTGTCATTCAGATGCACTTAGGTTGTCAGGGCCAACCAAAGTTGCTCCCAGCGGCTTTCTTCGGACTCAATCGTGAGCCAACAGCAGACAGACCAGTCAGGGTTTCCGAGCCCAGAAGTCCCTTTTTGGAACCTCCAAAAGTCGGGGAATTTCAATGGAAACCGCCAGTAAGTTGATCAACTCAACCAGCGACCCCTGTCAGTTGGTGTCCACGCCATTTCCAGTTTTGACCTACAGGAGAGTGATTTCTGTGAGCTAGTGGTTCCTCAGTGGCCAGTGGGGGCTAGGAGTCGGGATCCGATTTGGGGCGCAGGGGTTGCAGCAGTGCGCCGTCTACACGGACAGCCCCAACTTTGAGACGAACCGAAAGTTGTGGAACGCCTATGTGGGGCGCTCATGCGTGATGCATAGTGCAGGTAGGCAAAAGGTTTCAGGGCTGGCTAAAACAAGCCTCGCAGGGAACTCGAGCTATCGAAGAGGGAGACATGTTGCTCCCTCAGATGTCCTTCAAGAGGTATTGTCCTCATTTTGCCTGTTGGTGACACTGTGAGTGTTTCGCATCGCCTGCATGGCATGTTTGAAGATCTCACTTCCTGAGTTCATGGATTTGATTGTAAGCTTTTCGGGACGACCATTTTAGTGGTAAATAACAAGTTTGGACTGTTGTGGCCCATCAACTAGGGAAGTGAGTGATTGTAGCGCAAAAGCCCTCACGGCAACCGCCACAACGCTTCGCACCCATTGGCAGATGCGGCATGCATGAGTACGTTTTCTTGCTTGTTGTGAGCTCTTTGCACCACGCAATCTTCTGTTTCTTGTCACGCCTGCCATGCATGATTTCTAAGGCTCCAGGAAGCCGTGCTTGTTTCATCTATAATTACCCTTTGCTGCGCCCATTCGCAAAATCAACAGACCAGCAGGACGGCGAGACAGCCCGAGCCCTGGCCGGCCGTAAAATGAGGGCAAGTGCCAGGAAACTGCCTCAATTTACGTCAAGCAAGTAAGAAATCAACCACTCTAGATTGAAAAAAGCCAACAGTGTGACATTGCAAGACTGGCCACCGCCTCGACAATCGCAACCAAAGTTGCCCTACACCCAACTTGCTGGTTCGATAGGCAGGGAAGGAGAAATGACCCCGAACTACACCATGCATCCGATTTGGGTCTGATTTATTCGGAAATCCCCAAAACCGGCTCATTCAACCAACACCCGGACTCGGAAGCTCATTCCCTAGCTATATATGCTAAAGGGTCTTTTTGTGGACCTTCGGGGTGCTTCCACATGCCAATTTTCCTGGCGACTGTGAGGCGCAGAACTGGTCCAGCGATGCGGCCTGGGTAAGCCGCATGGCCAGCCACGTGGCCAAGCCCAGCGTGAGCTGCGTGGGCGAGGAGTGGTCCGACACAGAGTCCCTCAAGGCGCTTGGCTCGGGCTCCCTTGGGTTCGGTAGGGTTGTGGTTGATCTTCCGGGGTATACGAAGCCGATTTGAACAGCTTTCGCTTTAGGCTCATAACGTCTGTACAGGCTGTTTTTCACTATGCTGATATGCATGTGGGGAGACATTCCGTCTCCACTGCAGTTACAAGCCCCTACTACTTGTGGTTGACCACTGTGATGCAAGGGAATCCCCTCCTTATATCGGGGTTAGGCTTTGGGGGGGGGGGATCCATTGATTTGAACCCCTGGTCCTTGTTGCTATGGGGAATCACCTCCTAAACTCAAAATTAAGCCAAACCACTGATTTGCAAAAGAAGCTCTGGAGGTTCTTCGAGGGTGCGGTTCTTGGTTTGACCTGGCTGCCCACCAAACGTATAGTTCTTCGCGACCTGGACGCCCCCCAAGCGTGCCATGAACTTTCCGCTGTCCAAGAGGTTTGGTTCCGAAAAGTCGCGCGACGTCGGTTGGCTCCCTGCGTCCGAAGAGGGAGCTGGGGCCGAAGCGAACTTGAGGATCCAAGTGGAGTTGGACGCTTCGGGAAGCCCAGTTTCACAAGACACACTTGCGATGTTTTTTGCTTTTTTGATCCTCGGGCTCTCCTTGGCACTTTGGCACATGGGGTTTAGCGAGCTCACCACCAATCCAAACCTTAGGAGGCTGAGTTGACCACCCAGCTCCAATCCAAAGCCTCCTGGCGCCGTGAGGCCGTCCTGCAAGATTGGCTCTTCCCCGAGCTCGGCGCCGCCGGCTCCGCTGCCTCCGTGGCGGAGGTGGGCAGCGGCGGGGGCCGCGTGGCCGCGGAGGTGGCGAAGGTCCAAACGGCCGCCGTTTCCAGCGGCGCGGCGCGGCCGCGGCTGGTGTGCTTCGACACTTGACTGCTATGGGATTGGATCTTTAGACTTTAACTTTTGGATACTCTTCATATTTTCTTTTCACCTGCAACAATTTAAACTTTTGCTGGGGGATCTACAGCACCCAAGGACATCTCCGAGGAGATGCTCAAGGCGCCATAGCTGATGGTCGCGAAATCCATTTCGCACCACTTGGAAACCATGGTTGAACCATGGTTCATTGGAATTTACAGGGGATCATCATTCTTAGGTGCTGCATAATTTTGTCATCCACAGTAAGATCTTGGGATCCTCTCGGCCTAATGAAAAAGCAGATCGCTCAATGTCCCATGTTTGAGTGGCAGTTTCACAGCAAACCCCCAAGCATTTGCAACCTAGGGGAAATCCAGTGACCCCTAATGATCGGGGTTCCAAAAGGCACGAAGCGGCCTGCTCTTGCGCAGGCCTTGCAAATGGGCCCTTCTGGAACCTAGGGAGAGGGAGAGAGAGAGAGAGAGAGCGCGAGAGGAGTCAACACCTCAGAAAAGGGTTTCATTGGCGACAAGCAAAATCACCCATGATGAAGTTCCACGTTTTTGGCAGCATATGTTCTAGACGTTTTAGCGCCCGTTTGATGTCCTTCCATTGAAAAGCTGTCCTTCAGTGGGGAGCTCATCCGGTTTTTGTTCCGCCACGCGCGACGCTGAAGCGGTTCCGGATTGCCTCCAGATGCCAGGGGGGATTGACGGAGGGACTGTTCAGCCCACACAAAATAAGAAGTTGCGTGACAGCGGGCATGAACCCCTTTTAGGGGATTCCGTATTTTGTTCCCAAGGTGTATCATAAGGCACCCTTTGTCCAACAATGGAAGCGGACAAGGCTCCTCTTCAAGACAATTTGGTTGGATTCTTTGGACTTCAACTTTTCGGTTGAAACATGGTACTTCCCATCGGGCCCACAAAAAGTCCAAAACGCTTTTCGCGTTTTGGCCCGTCAAATTCAGCCGCCAAACGAGGCGGCGCAGAAGAAGCTGGCGGAGGAGAATCTGAGCGCTGAGTTCCAGCTGGTGCGGGGAGATGCCGACTACCCCGCCGAGTTCCAAGCGCAGTTCGACCTGGCCGGGGGCCAAAGCATGTGGACAACTTGGTCAAGAGGGCCGCGTTTTTTTGGTTTTTTTTTGGTGGGGGGGGGGAGGGGGGGGGTGAGGTGAATCCCACTTTGGTATCCCAAAGCGGCCATGTTCGCAAGCATGACCCTTGCAGTAGCACTAGGCTATGATGCTGGCTTGGAACATCCTCGAAAATGGTTGGTGGACATGCATCGTCCCGCACATGATGCCCAGCAAGAGTCGCTAATTAAAAATCATGCCCAGCAAGCAAGTGGACCAGAGGCATAATCATTATCATTCTCATGCCACTTTTTGAACGAATGCTTTTGCCTGGTGCAAGTGATCCTTGGAGGGACGTTTGCCCGCGCAAGACAACTAAATCATGTGTTAGATCCGTGTTGGCTCTCATGTCCACTTTAATCATGCACGCAAGCCAGGAGATGCCCCGGCAAAAAAGAATCATGGCCAGCACCCAGCAAGCCTGCTCAAGGTTTGTTGCGGGTGTTTCCTGTGAGTTTTGTTTAGGTTTCCACGCGTTTGCCCGCAGTTTCCATAGGTTTCCCGCGGGTTTTTTGTTGAGTCTAGTAGCGCTTCTGCTTTTTGGGGTGGGGCAGGTCTACTCCTTTGACGTTTTCGTGCACATGGATTTGCACCAGATGCGGCACACCCTGCGCCTCTGCCGAGAAAATTGGGGGCTCTTTCTGGGGGCTCGGCGGGACCGGCAGGATGCGCCAGCCTCGGAGGATTGCCTGGTGCGGCCCCACAGGAATCAGCCCCTGGAGAAAAAAATGGGCGTGAGGGCAAACCCCCTCCAAAGTGATGAAGCCGCACTAGAAGGGGGCATATCAATCAACCAGGTTTACAGGGGTTTATGTGGGTATGGGTCAAAATTAAAGTCATTGGTTCCATTTACCGATCGGGCAAGCCCGTTTTGGGGTTGCCCAATTTTTCACAACGACCGCCGTATGAATTCTGAGTTCGGGGTTGCATTGACCCTTTTGTTGCTGGTTTTCAGCAGGAAAGGAGGGAATGCCCCCCATAAACCATCCCCTATGGCTTCCTTTAAGGGAATCCCAAGGTTCATTTCCAACACCCTGGGTCATTCCCTGCTGCGCACCAGCAAGCTTTGTATGATGTGCATACCAACAAGTTTGGGTACCCCATCAAATCGTTGTGGACATCCAAATGCAAAAGAGCAGTTCCAGCAGCGAATATGTTTTTGCGGGCTGCTTTTAAAGTGAGCTACCTCTTGCCAAGAAGGATGGGAGCTGGTCCCACTGCGATGGATGGGGGGGGAAGTGTCATACAGCTCGGAAGACGGTCGGCCTGACAGCATACTCTTGGTCACTCAGTGGAGTTTGCTTCCACCTGAGGTTAGGTTAAAATGACTCTTTCTTTGCTTCGCTCTGTTTTGTAGCTGGTTTTTGCCAGTCTTCGTGTGCAAATAATTGCCCATGTCTATCAATCAACCTTGGGTGCTGCTCATTGACTGACGTGTCACATCGCGCTCAAAAGCTAAGACCCCACAGCCCAAATCATTCCAGCCGTGTGTTGGGCCAACCTGTAGGCCACATCTTTGTTCGCGATCTAACAGTTTGGCACAGGGCCGGCTGCGTGCCCTCTCACGCGCTTGAAGGCTTCCGTTTCCAGGATTGGGGATGTTGGAACCGCTGGCCCTTGTTCCATTGTTTGCGTGAACGTGTTCCAGGAATCTTCTATTTGGTTTCATGCTTAGCGAATTGAACCCCTGGCCCTGCTATCTACATTCAATTGGACACCACACCTCACCTGCAAGCCGGGCCCGTACCCGCGATTCGGTCGCTGAACTCACTTCCTCAGCTCCTGGACTTTAGTCACCCTTTGGGGTTGGACCATTTGAGTGGCTTTCACAAAGGCAGTTGGGCCACTTCTTTAAACCTTGTGAGACCATCTTAGTAGCAGATCAGCAGTTTTTGGCCGTCCACGCCCCAACCTCCGTCGCCGCCCCCACACAGACACACACCCACACCCACACCCACACCCTCGCACCAATACCTGGTCTTTCCTTACTTGTGGTGCTGTCTTCTTGCTCATTGCTATTGTTGGAAGGGAAGCCAAAAGGAAACCGTTGCCGTGTGGGGGAAAAAACATGCACACACACACACACACACACCCAACTCTTTCACGCGAACGGAAGTGGAGTGAAGGATTCGATCTCGTCACTCGGAAGGAAGACTAGGTCCCCCAGTGCCCTTTCTCACGCCTTTGTTGGTTGGGAGATTCGGTTCCCCAGGAAGTGCATCCACGGGCTGCTGCGGCCGTCTGGCCGCTGCTTCCTGTCCTTCGCCAACCTCTTGGCGCCCGAGGGCTGGCGCCGCTTCGCGCGCCAGAGCCAGCACCTCGGCCTCTGAGGATTTGGATTTGGTGTCTTTGGGGGCCACGGTGGCTCCCAGCCATGCGGGTCCATTTAGCCTTTTAGCCTTCTAGTGTTTAGTGGCAGTTTCCATTGGAGGGCCATTTTTTAAAGATTTTTGTCGTTCTTTTTTGGGGGGGATGTTAGTGTTTAGTGGCAGTTTCCATTCAACCCACTAAAAGTAAATCTTTCAGCCAGGGACCTGAGGGCAGGGCCGCAATCCATTTTGCACCAAATATGAGAGCTTGGTATGATTCGATTCCCCTACACATAACAACCCACATTTTTTCAAAGTGGGGCGAGATGGATTTCGTCCATCCACAGTAGTGGTCAGCTTCCCAATGATCCCAGTTGCCACTCTGGAAGGTACCCTTGGTGGGCAAAGTACCGAGCTGCACTCGACTTTCCAACCATTCGAGAACTATTCAACCACTTAATTCATGAAACCTGAGCCGGGGGGAGCGAGTCAGTGTCCAAGTCTTTTGCTCAGGCTTGTTCTTGATTCATTTGCGTCAGCCCAAGCTTGGACCCAGAACGTGGTCAGGGAAAATGCATCGCATCTCTTGGACATCCCGTCTGGGCCCCAAAGATACGCTGGCCTCGCGCCTTTTGTTTTACCGAAGCGGCGTAAACCGCTTCGGTTTTCTGCTGATCTTCAGGGAGCCTAGGGGCTTAAACATGCCACAAAGCAAGCCTCACTTGCGAACTGTTGGTTTTCTCTTTTGGTCCATGTTTCGTGGCCCTCACCTTTCATTCCTGGGTTCTTTGGACGACTGAGTGAACCCAAGCGGGTTGAACATGCCACAAAACCAAAGCTGCGGGGGCTCGCCCCGAGGTATAGCGTGGGAGGTTTCTACTTCGTCTCCCCAGACATTGTCCGGTGCTTGTTGCAGCGCGGCGGCTTCAAGATCCTGAAGATGCCCGGCCGATTTGTGCGAAGGTGGTTTGCCAACTGAATTCGCCTGCATCGGTAGGTTCATGAAAACGAGGTTCAGTTACCATCAAGTCAACTTTTACGGTTGTTGGTACAGGCCCGACATCAGCTTTCCACTCATTGGTTTGGTGGCTTGGACTCCCCATTTGGTTTCAATAGGAGCTGGGGTTTGGACTCCCCAAGCAACGAATCCAAAGCACCAATTTGGGGATAGCCAAAATGTGTCTACCGCCAGAGTGCAGTCAGGATGTCGCAGCCTCGGGCTGGCAATACCTACCTCAACCGCGACCTCCTGGTCCTTGCGGAGAAGCCCAGCGCCTCGTGACGCGTGAGCGAGGGGAAAAGCGCGCTCCTCACGGGGTGATTTGCAGTCAAGAGTGGGGCAGTGATGCTGAGTGAGGGGGGCTATTGCTTTTCTGCTTGCGCAAGAATATTGCGCGCTCAAAAGGTTCCAGACCTGCCTCACCGAGCGCACCCACCCGCCCACCAAATGCGAACATCTCAGACGCACCTTCATTTCGGAAATCTTGCAGTGGGTGGCCACTCATCAAATCTAATGATGGAAGTTGGGCTGTTCACGCAACTTGGCTGCTACGGGAGCAGCTCCGTTTACATAGAACAATTAAGGAAGCATAGGGATCACAGGGTTCCAGTTCCTTTCTAAGGGTGGAAGTACATACCCCTTGTTCATACCCCTTGGCTTCCGTGGTTTCCAACCCTCTCTATACTTTTTTGGGAGGGGTATGAGCATCAGCAGGTCTTTTGGGTTCATTTGTCCAAGGGGTATGTAAAAGGGGTATGTACAAGCACCCCTGGATCCTTGTTGCTAGATTCACCCAGTCATCTGCTTTGAGTGGTGTGTTTCGTGCTGAAAGGGCCACGGCTTTCCTCAAAAACCGCGGGTGTTTTTTTTTTTTGCAGCTTTCCGCAGGCGGCTGCTCAGCCACCGGAGCCAGCGAGGTCCATGGAGGATCACATTAGCGCCCGGGCCTGCAAGTAATGTATGTTGTTTTTGTTTTTAATTTTAATGTTGTTATTCTTAATTTTACTAGTTATTATGATTGTTGGATTTTTTCTTCGATGCGTTTGTGGGGTGTTAAGGCTAGAAACCTGGTCAGCTTCCTCTTGTGGTTGGTTTGGCTGTTCGGCGGTTTGGTGAAATGGGGTGGGTCCCAATTTCCCTCAATGAGGGGTGAAAAAAAACAAAAACAAGCCGCCGATCCAAACCAGGAACTTGTGAGTGAAGGACTTTGGCTAGAAGTTCAGTTTAGCGCCTATAAGCCGACGCCCTGAAAAGCTTGTCACCCTTGTGACGCACCAATGGCATGAACTTCACCCGGGCTAAATGGCGTCCTTGCGCCGTGCTTCCTGGCCCATGCGAAGCAGTGCAGTTTTGGTCAGAGGCTCACGTTCCTCAGGTGAGTTCTAGCAAAAGCTTGCGGTTTTTCCAGGTCCCCTGAACCAGGATTTGCCCTTCGGTTCGAGTCGCTCTGGGCTGGTTGTTGGGAAACATGTTTACACTGATTGTGGTGAAGTGGCTGCAACCCCCACTTAGCTGCTAACATATTCAAAGAAAAGCAATTGCTCCCCTTCCAACGTCAACCAAACTCATGTCCGGTGCCCTTAGCTTTCTGGTGTTTAGTGGCAGGTTCCATTTAACCCACTAAAAGTTAGACTTTCAGCGGGGGATCTGAGGGCAGCCCAGGTTTTTGGGATCTCATGACCCGCTGTGCCCAAAAACGCGACGAATGCCGAGAATGGCTCGCGGAAAGCCGCGCGAAGCTGCAAGAGAAGCTGAAAGCGCACACGGAGGAGGAGCTGGCAGCCGCCTGATGGCAGGGATTCAACTAAAGGGGGTGGATCAAACCTTCCATAGGATGATGATTTTGGGGAAGCCAATGCCTAGACTCTCCATAACCCTTAAGAAAAGGGGTCATTGCCCAAAATTAAGGGGTCATGCGCCCTTTTTCTAGGGGTCATGGAGACTCTAGGTAGAAACGTTTGATTTGTCATCATGGAGAAAGTTGCTCATGGTCATTTGGGGGCCAGGAATATTGATAACCCCCCACTTCACCCGGATTTTTGCCGGACTTGGCCTTGCGGTCCCAAGTGAAGATTACAAGTTCTCAAAATTTGCGGTGGGAGAGGTTTCTCTTTAAGCTAGGTTTCAGGATGTCGCTTTAATGAATTTTGTTGAGCTTTTAAAAGACGACAGCGGAAGGGTCGAACATTGAATCCCAAACGGCTTCCTTTGGTTCAGTGCATGTGGCGTTCACGCACCGTACATTACCCAAACACGGAACCTTGAAGGCTACAAATGCAGACACACGCTGCGCAAGATCTTCCGAAGCATATCTTTGCCGCTTTCCGAAGGGCAGCTGGTTAGCAAGCTGAAGGCTGAAATGTGCCGGCTATTTGTTTGTGCACTTCTTCCTTTACTTTGGGGTCCTTGACCTAGAGACCCCGCGCGCGCGCGCGTGTGTGTGTGTGTGTGTGTGTGCGCGTGGGTAGGGGGCCCCCCAAGCCTATATGCAGCATGTTTGCTTTGGTTTGAATGTCTTTATTCTTACCTCTTAAAAAACATAACTTTTCAACTTGTTGGGTAACATGGGCTATATGTCTGTAAAAGATTAACTTCCCCAGGGCTTGGAGTTTTAAGGGGTATGTATTTGTTGCAGCGCCCAGAAGCCCTTGTTTTCTTACACGCCGAGGAAGCGGTCGACAACGACTGCGACATTCCGGAGCCCGAGGGAGCCCCCGCTTTGCTGTAAAGCAGCAAATTCGCAAAGCGATTCTCAAGGAACAAGTTCATGGCAGATGT
>CAUJNA010000418.1:0-25000 GCA_963377175.1 Effrenium voratum | reverse complement strand
TCTTGGGTTTGGACCATTCTAGTTGTAATCATGTTGCTTACTTTTGGACCATTTTAGTGGAAAACACGTTCGTCACTTTTCGGGTTTGGACCATTCTATTGATAAACACGTTCGTCACTTGTTGGGTTCCGGCCATGTGAGTGGCAAGCACGTTCGTCACTTGTTGGGTTTGGACCATTTGGTGGTAAACATGTTCGTCACTTTTTGGGGTTGGACCATTCTAGTGGTAAACACGTAGGTTACTTGTTGAGTTTGGGCCAACACATTCGTCACTTGTTGGGTTTGGACCATTTTGGTGGCAAATACATTTGTCATTTTTTGTTCGGACCATGTTAGTGGTAAACACGTTCGTCACTTTTTGGGGTTGGACCAATCTAGTGGTAAACACGAAGGTTACTTGTTGAGTTTGGACCATTAGGTGGTAAACACGTTCGTCACTTGTTGGGTTTGGACCATTTGTGTGGTCACTTTTTGTGTTGGGACTACTTTAGTGGTAAGCACAACGTGTGGTCAAGTGGTTTGATCAACGCAAATGAGCAGACCCTGAGCCTTAATTTAGACGAGCAAAGTTCAACTCGCACCTTCGCAGGGTGGTTTATCCCAATGTTTGTAGGGCTTTTTCCATCTCAACTGGTGCAGGATTTTGTCCATCCACAGTGAGTGACCCCTTTTTTTCAATTTACCTGGAAGGAAGCGAATAGGGGATGGACACCTTTGACAACTTGTTCAGACCTAGTCAGAAGCCGGCACCCTTTGAACAGGTACGGATCAATCCACTGAGGCATAGCACAGGGAGCTTATTCATAGACACTAGTAGCCACTTGCAGTTGCTATGGCCCTGAATCAGTGAATCAAGGGGTTCTCGTGCGATACCTTGAGATGTAAAGCTTTTGAGCCACACGGCGTGTGAGGATCCACTCAGCTTAGGGCTCCAGAAGGATGTTTTGCCATGGCCCAACACCCCAACACCCTATCGGTTTTGGAAAAGAAGGATGCGCTCCGCAGCGCGGGCAAGAGAACGGGAGTGCTTCTATGGTTTGGGTATTAAGCATGGAGTTGAACGCATGTAGATGTTCATGCTTGTCATTGGATGCTGTAGGTGACCAGGACGGAATCATCGCATCAAGCATGATTTCCATACTCAGCACAAGATGGAGTTGTCGCCGGGAATTTTCGGAATTCAAAGAGATCTTTCGACCCGCGACGAACGCCCTGTGCAGGACCAAGAGCGGGAGGACGCAACGAAGGCCATGTCCGAGTTGCCGAGTTGCAGGGTTGACCCCCAGCAGGGGGCTCCGCAGTGCCACAAGACTTGCTGGTGCGATAGGTAGGGAATGAGCTGGAATGAACCCAGGAAACCATAAGGATGGTTTATAGGGTTCATTTGATTTCTCATTCCCTACTGAGCATCAGCAAGAAGAGTCCAACTGGAATCCACAGCTGCATGCAAACAGATTGTGCCTGCCGCCTGCCTAGTGTGACATCCCATAAACTAAGGTCCCGGGTTTCATCCTTGACTTTGCAGGCTGAAGTTGTTGGACATGTCTTGGGCGAGGAGCAAGAAGCGGGGGAGAACTGCATGCAGGAGCAATTTTCAGAACCATGTCACTTGAAAAGTCCAACCTGTCTGGCAGATGATTTACCTTTCCGGCCACCTCTCTGCGTTCTTCAACTCAGGGGTGAATGCTCGGATGTCCCCTTTGAGACAGGCACAAATTGTGCATATTGTGCTGGTGTTATCGAGCGCCGCTCGAAATTCAAGCACTTTAGCGTAATTTTGGTGACACATTGGATTGGTTTGGGGATTGGAACCTCTGGGTCTTGTAGAGGGTAGATGGGAAGCCGGCTTAGGGATTCGAACCTCTGGGGGGTAGATGGGACTCCCCGGAACGCAATTTCCCGAAGACAGGATGAGTTCAACTGGGTTTGTCTTTCTTTGAGGCTCGGTACCCATTTTGGGGTTGGTTTAAAGGGAAACCAAAAGGAACACCATGTTGGGGAATGCCCAAAAACAGGCGCACCCTGCTTGAGTTTGTCTCCCAAATGTCGGCAAGGAAGTCTCTTTAAACGAGTACCATCAAACAAGGGCATAGCAATCGCATCCCATCGCACGCCTTGTCACTTTCCAAAGACATGAGTGGCTGGGCCCTGGCCAATGGCAGTCACAGCGGATGCTAGGGCTACCAGAATCCCTTTGGTGCATTTTGCTTGGCTGTTAGGACTTCAACTTTTTGCCAACTAATGGGTTTTCCCACTAAACCACTAAAGGTTTAAAACTTTCAGCGGGGCTTCGCAGATTTCGCCACCGAGATCCATTGTTGCGCCATGGACATTTTTTCCTCGCCGGTCCATCTTTTTGTCTGCTGCAAAATGCGCCGGGCCCGGCCAGCCGAAGGGGTCTTCGGCCTTCCGGCCTTCCGGGCTTCCGGCCTGGCAGGTGGAAGAGGTGAAAGGAGTCACCCCAAAGAAGGCGGGACGCGAATTTGAGAGCGTCAGCGGGCCCCAGTTTTGCCCCACCACCTTAAGAATGGGGGGATGTCCCACCAGTTTTGCCACCAATCTGTGCTTTTGCCGGCACCGTTGGCATGCTTGTCCATGCTTGTCCAAAGACCTGGACGAGCCGGAAAACCCCCCTACATAGAATTAAGTGGGAGGCGGGGCTTCGTGCCAGACAATTCCGTTGCTGCACCCTTTGTTTCCTTCTTCCTGAATGCTGCGCAAATGCTTGCCTCCCGAGAAGACCAGCAAAACATGGGTTTCAGGCACTGTTTTGTTTTGCCATTTGCATTGTTGTTTTGCAGGCCCCCTGCTTGTCGACAGGAATGGCTGTGTCAACAGGCGTTCCAAACAATTCACCACCTTTGGTCCAACCTGCGCTTCGGCATTCTCATGTCTCTAGGGGGGTTGTTCTTATTTGACTGAAGCAATATGGGCGTGTCTTTTTCTTTGTGCCCCCCCCAAAAAAATCCAATGGCACAACGGTCTTTCTCCTTTGGTTTCCCTTTAGAACCATCCGAAAAGGGGTAGCCTTCGCCTCCAACAAAGACGAGCCAGCTCTCCAGGATGATGGCATCAGCTTTGCCTTTAAGCTTCCGGACAACACCATCACGGAGCTCCCTGGGTGCACACGGTCCAAAGCCCATGGGTCAACTTGCTGAAAACGTAAGCTGGAAACCTATGGATCAGAGGCATGTGATGAGTTTCAACTCAATGGATTTTCACTGTTGCCATATTTGTGGATTTGCTTGGGTTGCTTGGTTCTGTCCATGTTGAGCAGGGGGTCCAAAAACCAAAGTTCTTTGCTACCGTACCAAAGGTTGGAGTGGCGGCTTTCTTCCTGCATTTAGTTGCGCTAGTATGATTCTGGCACTTGGAGTTTGCGACTCTCCCGCCTCTACAATAGAGGCATTTGAAAACTGAGCACACCCGATTGCTTGTGCCAAACGACAGTCATGTGTGGAATTCGCCCTTTGTGGAATTCGCCTTTTGTCAGAGCGGATTTGTTTGAACCCAAGGGCCACCCCCAAATTTGCGTATTCTTTTTGAGGGTGCGTTGTCAGAAGCCTTTTTGTGTTGACCCAAATTTCGGGCCACCCAAATTGGTTTTGTCGAGGTACCGGTTTCCGGCTCGCCTTTTAACTTTTCCGTGGGCAGCCTGTTGCGCTTTTCTTGCTGGTGCTCAGTAGGGAATGCGGCAGCCTCCTAACCCATCCGACTGGTGGTTTCCTTTCAGGGCAAGAGTTTCAACATCCGAAGGGGACATCGAAGACTCAGCACCATCTCAGGGCCGCGGAGACAAAAATATGACCAAACCCTTGGGCCAGCAACAGTCCATGGGTCGATTCACTGAAAGTGAATTCATTCCACTGCCCCCGTTGGCCGAACCTAGAGCAAACGTCCAGAAACTTGGGGGCCGAAAACTGGGTGCAGCGCGCATTGGCCCTTTTTCAGCCTCGAACTGTCATAGTGCGGTGCGCAGCCCTGTCTCCCGGAGCTTCCTGGCACATGAACCCATGAGCAATCCTCACCTACCTCTGCCCAAAATCGACGAGTGCAGACCTTCCGACATTGAGCCAACGTGCCAACTCAGCAGCCTATAGATCACCTCTCACCTATGACCTGTAGATCACCTATAGATCACCTTTCGGGGCCACGAAAAAAATGGGCGGCTTTTTCCAGGAGGTGCACTTCGAGCACCGGCCCTTGGGCTTGGACTTCAGCAAGACCATCCCGATGACGGTGAAGGCCGTGAAGCAGGACACGACGAATCGATTTCAGCGCGACGGCTGCAGATTTCGATGGCGGTCGTTTTCTTGCTGTTTTTTTTTGGTTGTTCCTTTTTGTTTCTTCTTTGTTTTGTTGTTACATGGTTGTTTTTTTGAGGGGGCCAATTGGTTGGCTCAAGGGGGCCTAAAGAGAAACTCATCATAAGGGTCTCCTAAGACACACCCATTCAGTCGCGTGTGTTTTGGCTTGGCTCATGATTTCTGCTTTGGTAGGAACCGTGGCCGTTGCATAAACATGAGGTTTTAGGTTGACGCCCCTTCCCACATACCCAAATACCCAAATACCCAAGCAAATGCATGAAGGGGTCCAAGCGCAGTGGAAAAAATCGGCTTTAACGAATCCCGGTTTCTGTGATACCCTTGGGGAACCCGCATCAAAGTGAAAAAGTAATTCGTGTTGAGATGGTTCACTTTGGTATCACGGAACTTTTTTATTTCCCACAGCTATGCTTGTGCTTTTTTTCCCCGTGTCTCAACATTGAAAACCACCCTCGGGGACAAAACATGGGAAGCCGCAGAAACGAAAACGTCTTGGAGAAGCCCTCCCTTTGAGGGAGCCACTCCACTCTCTTTCTGCGTTTCAGGTTTGAACTCGCAGGGAAGGTGCCCTTTGCGAGCTGCCACCCTGTCAATAGGCTAGCCATGTTCAGATGACCATGGCAGGGCAAGCGTTGCAAATCCAGGGCCGTGGGTGCTCTGTTCCCGGCTTGATTTCTTTCTTCGGACTCTGGGAACGGAGGGCAGCAGGCGTAATCCGACCTCGGCCAACACCCATCCACAGGTGGATCTCTCCCTACTTTGCCTTTGTCTCTCAAGGGAACGTGTTTTTTTTCCGTTCACGCATGTGAGCGGCATTTTAGCGCATGGATCTATGAGTTGCCTTGTGGGTTTTTCCCGTTTGCCAGTGCGCTAGCAGCATGTTTCACACGTATGGCCATCAGCTCCTTGCAGCCAAGCTTGTTATCTCGCTCAAGTCGGACAAACACTTCCGACTTGACAAGGGTCGGGCAGGATGTTGGGGATGCGGTTTTGTCTTCTTCTGGGCTTCAGGTGTTGAATCGAACCCATAGCCCGGAGCAAGGCGTCCACTCCCCTGTTATGAGCTCAAAGGGAAACACGCACACACGAAGCAATCATGTCGTTTTTGCACCACTTGGAAGGTAGACCTGTGAGTTGCAGGCACCAACTTGCAGCATGGACTCGGACCCGCCAGCGAAGCTATGTGAACGCAGGACTCCGTGGCTGAACAGAAGAAAGTCCAGCCAAAGTGGATCATCACCCATGTGCAGGGCCAGGCATTGCCGGAAACGCTCCTTGCTTCTGCACGTGGGATGAGTGAGAGAGAGAGAGAGAGAGAGGGACGGAGAAAAACACGATTGAGCCACGGTTGGGCTGGGCACATCCCATGTGAATGTTCCTGCCGCCCCAGAAAACCTGGCAGCTTGCACCCAGGTGCAAACCGGGGTCCGGGTTCATTTACCAGAGCAACCCATTTTGGCTTCGCTTTTACTCCAGAAGGGTTCGCCCAAAAAGACCGACCCAGGTTCCCAGATGCCATGCAAAAGATCTTCGACGCAGTGCAGTCGCTGCCCATGCAGCGCTGAGTCGGGGACTCGAGGCGCAAGTTGCGCCAGAGGGGCTTCCCAAAATGGGTGCGTTGTATTTTTGGTCGCGGGGTACCCCCCAAACTTTGTGGCTTTTGGGTTGGATCTTTGGACAAAACCTTTTGGGAAACAACGGAGATTTCCCATTGGACCCACAAAAAGGTGAAGACTTTTTGCAGAGGGGTGAACCAAGCAAAATTGTGGTTATACTTTTGGTCCCCCTTTAAATCCCCACAAAAAATATACCCTCAAAAAAGACACCCAAATAGGAATCGGTCGCCTAGAGCGGCAAGGGCTTCGGTTGGCAGCCAAACAAATCCAACCAAAAGACGGGTAGCAACACCCGTATATATATATATGTATACATATAGTTTGCATACAAGCCCAAAACAAGATATCCACATGCCCCTACTGATGGACAAACTCATCTACGCACCAGTTGGTAGGTGATTTGCTCAGTATTTGTGCTGTTTCATCAAAGTTACGCCAAGTGCAGTGGGGATTTCGTCCATCCACATGGATTGTCCTGTCGTCATTTTGGAGTCAGTTCAGCGTTAAGAGACGCCCCAAATCTGAAGGCGCATGGATTGGCAACTGGGCAGGGCCTTGCGTCGCGGATGGGGAGACCTTGCAGTGGTTTACCGGAGGCGGCAATTCAAAATTATCCGCACGGTCTTCGCTCGAAAGGCCCTCATCAAGGTATGGGTCAAGATTAAACCACTAGGGGACCGCAGGTATTAGTCTCTGCTTTCATCAGCCAGGGTTCCATGGGTACCAATTTTTGACCCACAGCCATCTAGAACAAACATATTAGCTGCGCCGTCCAGCTTTGCAGCCTGTGGCTCGGCATTTCTGTCTCCGGCCAAAAGGTATGCACTGCAGCGCTCCCGGTCATTTGGACAGGCGAATGGTTGTGTCATGCCCAAGTGACATGTCTTTATTTGCCGACCAGACTTCCAGCGCTCCCAGCGGTTTGGACAAGAACATGTTTGCTCTATTTTAGTGATTATGGTTGTTTCATCCCCTGACAAGCAACATTTCTTTATTTGGGTTTGGACAAGAACATGTTTGCTTTATCCCTGACAAGTGATTTGGGATTTGGACAAGAACATTGTTTTGTGTGGGGTGCAAGTGTTGCACCAAGTCCAGTCGCCAAAGCCGACCCAGGCCCTAGCTACAACCTGGGAGCCTGGGCGATACGTGCGCTTGAAGCGGCGACGTCCGAATAGAACAGCAAGCTATGGTCAGGAGGTGCTGTTCATCTTGCTGGTGCGATAGGGAGGGAATGAGGGAATGAACTCAGGGGTCCCCTCAAAGGAAACCACAAATAAATGGTTTATAAGGGTCATTCCGTTTCTCATGCCCTACCTGTTACCTATCGCACCAGCAAGTCATAGTCACAAGTGTGTGAGAATTGATTAAGGTTGCCTCTCACATGGCCGTTTGCATCACACCCTGCCAACCCTTTTAGGAAGCCGCAGCTAGAGAGCGGTCCAGGAGATGCCCCAGCAAAAAACAACCGCAGTGGTTAAAGGCAAACCATGTGTGTGTTCTGAACTGACAGAGGTTTAGGTTAGCAACGATGATATCAGCTATCACCGTGAGTAGTTGCATTCCTGTTAGACAGTGTGGGTATGCCTCAAACTAGGAGGAAGTGTTGTTGTCCTTTTGGTTCCCCTGTAAACCAAGGCGACAAGGGCACTCTCAGCCACAGCATGCACCCGCCATGGCCTCAAGTGTTTCTCATTTGGCAAACTTGTGAAATCCGCTGTGAAGCCAATCTTGACTTGTAATTACCCCAATGATCATGGACGCCCACGATCACGAGGGTTTGGAAGACCAAAGCTTTCCTTGTGGAGCACACGGTTCCGAATCACACTTTGCAGCGCGGATGACGGAATAGTAAAGTTACCAAACAGAGCAAGGATTCAGCGGATTGCAGGCAGATGTTGTTAGGACCCAATGGATTTCAAGCAGGCTAGATTATTGGAAGGAGGGTAGACCTTGTGGGGTTGAGAAAGTTGGGGGTTGGTTGCGTTGTCTCAGGTCCCAGGTGTTCAGCACCTCGCCCAAGGGCGAAGGGGTGGATGTGTGCACCACGGCGAACTCAGAACCTAGCCTGTAATATCAACGACTGCAAAGATGGTTGCATTCCCTTTGGCTTGCGCTAACCCGATAACTGAAAGCCCAGCTGGTGCACGCAAAAGCCCCACGCAGCCTCGCAGTCGGGCGGTTGCTTCAAAGCACGGGGAGGCTTGCAAGGGGATCCTGCGTGCCTCAGGCGACTTGCGGGTTTTGGTTTGCCCCGGGTTCTTAGAATGCCCCTGCGGATGGACACAGCCCCGCACCAGCTGGCAGGTCGGTTTCCCAGAATGCAGAGTGGGTTTCAAGAACTTGTCCATCCAGGGACGTACTTTCACCACCCCAACACTTCGCCCAAGAAAATGTGAGCATCAATAGGCCCTTGTGCAGATGAAGAAGGGGTGACGCACCAGCGAGGTCGCCTTCTTTTGTACGCTCCCCGAATGAACCAAGGGTTTACCAATGCTTCACTGTTCTTGGCATGTTTTTAGTTTTTGTTTGTTTGTTGTTGTTGTTTTTTAGTTCTGTTCATTTTTACTGGGGGTCTGCAATAAACAACAAGTTTTTAGCTACCATACCAAGAGTAGAGATGAATGGGTTCCCCCTAAGGCCGGCATGGCCTCCATCCATTCAGAGAAGAAAACTCGCAAGGGCACAGAATCACATGTTGTTCTGAACCAGGCTTGTGGGATCACTCGGGGTTTCTCCTCACTTCTGTGATACTTTAGGGAATCCCCTCTTTATATGCGAGGTTCGTCTTTGGCAGGCCTTTTTGGTTGTATCACAGAAGTGGGCATTTCCCACAGCCCTGTTCTGAACCAGGCGACTTATTGCATTCCATATTCCCCCCAAAAAAAGAAGCAGCAGCTGCACGGAACGACGGCTTAGGCAAGTCAAAGAAGGCGCATTGATTCAGGGAGCTCAACTTCCCCCCGCAAGGCGCCGCCGGCCTCGGCCCCGGATGGATCCACGTTTCACACCCCGAGAGGGGCAGTTTTTCCTGACCACTCGGTGACTTGGTACCTCAAAGTTGGTCAAAAAGGCCCCGCCCAAAATGACCATGAAGAATTGACCAGTTGGTGGGACAGACATATCATTTTTGGAGCAAGCCCTTCATTTTTGGAGCTGGCCCCCCAAAAACAACCAGGAATTTCGGTCGATGCCACGACTATTTTACCATTTGGTGGGACATGTCATTTTTGTTGAGTGGTTTCCCCCCAAGGGTGGTCCCATGTATCAGGGACCTTTTGATCAACTCCCACCTAGCGCTCAGTCTGACGTCGAAGATGCCATCGGAGCCTGCATATAGATCTCCACTCGGACGCTGTCGGCACGTGGGCTCAATGTTGGATGCACTCGTCGATTTTGGGCAGAGGTCTTAGGTGAGGCTTGCTCATGGGTTCATGTGCCAGGCAGCCCCGGGAGACAGGGCTGCGCACCACTAGGACAGTTGGAGGCTGAAAAAGGGCCAGTGTGCGCTCAGTTTTTGGCCCCCAAGTTTCTGCCTATTTGCTCTAGGTTTGGAAAACGGGCAGTTTGCATCAACTCACTTTCAGTGAATCGACCCACATACTTTTGCCGGCTCAAGGGTTTGGCCATTTTTGCCGTGGCCCCAAAAGGGGATCTCTGGGTGCCAACTATACTGGTAGCAGACAGCACTGGGAATGAATGCCCTTGGCACTACGGTGTTTTTGGCTTCTTCTCGGAGGGATGGTTTGTCGCTGTGCCGCGCCATGTCGGTTTTGTGTTTTTGCCGAAGCCCTGCCAAGCAGTTCGAACCTTGTTAGATTCCTCTCAGGAGCACCAGGCAAAGCAACTTGGAGCTTATTGTGAGACACACGGATGGGCACACCTGGCCGTACTGTGGATGGACGAAATCCTGCACCACGAAGTGACACCATGGTTGAAACCATTGTTTGTTGGGTATTTATAGGGCAATCGAATCATTCCAGGGTTTTTAGGCGGTGCAGGATTTTGTCCGTCCACAGTATGATCCCCCCCTATGCATCGTTGTTGTTGGGAAACATTTTACACTTTTGCTTGTTGTGGTTTAGTGGGAAATCCCCACTTAACTGCTAAACAATAGTTTTTTGCTCCCCTTCCAACGTCAACCAAGTTGCATCCACTGGGCCAAGATGAGGCTTGGCACTTGCAGCCTTCAGCCAGCCAGCTACAATTTTCCTGGGATGTGAAGCCGAGATCCGGGCGCTTGGTTGATTTACGGTGGCTGGACATTGTGGCTCATGTCGCACCAGTTGGTGGTTTCTTCCATGAGTTATTTGGGCTTCATCCATGCCAAGTGGCGCGTCTTGCGGAATTCCTCCATCCACAGTACTTCCTTGGGTATATTGATATACACGCAATTACATATACATACATATGCATATATATATATAAGGAATTCATGGAGCAGTGAACACTTTCTCGCCTCAGACGTGGCCTTGCTGTTCGTTCGGGCTTGCCAAAGGTCTCGATCCTGCCACCCTGGGTGGAGGACTGGCGCCATCGGGCGTCCATGCAGCATGTGCCTCTCGAGGTAGGGTGATATAGCGGACCCAAATCAAAATTGGGAAGATCAGATCTTCAAGGGCTGTCTGTTTAGATCTTTGGACTTTGGCTTTTTGGTTTTGTTTCAGGCCGCATATTCCGAATTTCACCCACACAAAGTAATTACACTTCTTGCAAAGGGGTCAACAGCAACCAAGAGATGTTGTTGCTCTAGAGCCCATTTGTCAGAACATGCTGTGATCGTCGGACAGGGCGACAGAATCGCCAACACAATTCCGCCGTGTGCATGTGTGAGTGGGCATGGGCTGCTTCCTTGGCCACCCGAAGTTGGCAACATGCCATTTGTGTCGGCGGTTGCCGCCTGGGGGTTGAGGAATGCCTGTGCAGAAAGGTGCCATTGAGCAATCCAACTGGGAGGTTGCGTTCGGTCCGCATCTAGCTTGGTTGCTGATATTGGGCGGTACGGACTTTGGCCGGTACTGCTGCCGCACATGTGTACATCGCACGTTGTTTGGCCGCTGCACTTGGGACATTTCTTGGTGGTTTGCTGCGGGGGCAGCGACACCTTGCCTTGTTTCAGGCATCCCTTATTTGATGGTTTGGGGATTTGAAGCCCTAGTTCTTGTAGAGTGGGAAACCACCCCGAACCTCCAGTCCAAAATATCAACTGGAGGTGTTTATTCTCCGCAACAACTATGTTCAGTTATCAGTTGATCAAGCTTCAAGCCATGTGCGAAGGAAGCTGAGTGAGGGGCCAGTTTCAACACACGGCTAGCATTGCTTCGTGGCGATGGGATCGCCCCTTCGGCTTGCGAGTGCTGCTGGGTTCGGCCCGACAGGACAAGAGGACCCTCTTCTCTGAGAATGCCGCGAGGCAGCTTCTGCTCATGGGAGGCGGGTGGCCGGGGAGGAAGGGCGTGGGGTGGGGTGCGGCCTCCGGAGAAGCCAAGGCAATCAAAGCAACAGCTGACTCAAACTGCCAACACTGAACAGATGCAAGACTGTGAAGGGCATGGACCCCCCGCGTGTCGAAGCTACACGAATCATGTATTACCTGGGTCCGCCAGTAGTGCCCTTTCACCCTTTTTTGGGGGAGGGTTCCCCTACTAAGATAGACACGCCAAGAAAGGTGCCCTTGTTCTAACCACTCTACAGGACCGCATAAATTCTATGCAATGCAAACATTTTCTCAAACTCAGGGCAAACAATTGCTTTGATATTCGGGAAATAGATGTGCACTGCAACAATTGGGCGCATGGTTTCACAGAACATGCCAGGAGGGGCTGGACAGGCCTTGGTTGTGCAATCGTGTTGGCTGCTGAGTCCATATTGTGCAAGGAGGTACCCTCCCACCAATTAACATGGAGCCTGACACGGGGTCTTTTTAAAAGAAACATGTATTCCAGGACGCCCTGTCAGGTTCCATGTTAGTTGGTGGGAGGGTAGGTCATTTTTCATTTCTGTCGCCTGCATGGGCTTGGCAGCAGGCAGACTTTGTGGGAAGCTTTTGTGACTCAGTTACAGCCAGCCGCAAGTGGAGGCTTCACACTTCGCTGCAACTATCACGACGATCTGACCGATTCGGACCGTAAAACGAGCGAAGGGGGTCCCTTATCAGTCACCATGCACCTTGAGTCACTGCTCCATGGTGCGCGCAACCAACCGATAGAACCTGATGTCTGATCCCACACAAAATCATCTCTCTGGGTGGGGGGGGGAACTGGAAAAAACTGTCCCTCCCCTCACCGCTGTCTTTGGCTCCCCCATAAACCCTTTTTTTTTGGACTGGGGGCCGGGGAACTGGAAAAAACCTTCCCAGCCCTTTTTCTCCCCCTCCCGGAAGCGGCCAAGGAACCGGCCAAGGAACACCTCCGGCAAGTCTGGGTCCCCAGCAGTGCCCTTTCACCGTTTCTTTTTTGGTTGGGAGGGTTCCCCTAGCCTAACATAGCCTACGGGAAAAAGTTGGTAATTACCCCTATTCTAACCTCTCAAATCTGGAGGACCTAACCTCTCCCATGAAGTAGCCGCATGGCCGTTGTGATGTTCCAACCCCCGCGCAGGTCTCCATGACCTGCATGGCCCCATGCTGGCCATGGACGAGGTCAAGACAGGAGGGAGCCTTCCCAAGCCCAAAGTGGGGGGAAGGAAGCACCAATGAAAGGGGGGGGGGGGTACCCTGCCTGCCCAACGACCCTTGGAAAATGGATGGAAGGAACACAAATGGGGGGTTGCCCGAAAGAAGTTGTTTGGTCAATACAACGTTTTGCTTTCTCCTCAGCTGAAAGCTCCTTGTTTGCCCCGAAAAGGAGAAGTTGCAAGGGGACTTTGCGGAGGGATTGTGGGCTGGTCCCTGGGGTTACTCGATTCTTTTTTGCAGACAGCCGAGAGTGCCTCACGGTTCGTTCTGGGGCTGGACCAAAAGAACAAACAGTTCGGACTTCTGGCCAAATCCGATCCGGAAGTGAGGTGCAGAGTTGTTGGGCCACTGAGTTGCTGGGCCTGGAGCGTTTTTTTTTTTTTTTGGGGGGGGGTCCAGGAGCTGACTGGAGGTTTGCTGGCTTGCGATCGAGAAAGGGTTCCGGGTTCTGGAAGGGTTTTCAGGGTACCTTGTTGTTCTCAGACCTGTGCTGAAAGGGCAGCTTGGGACAGAGGTTCGGAACATACCCGGAAATGCCACCCTGCCTGCTAGTTGTAACGCATATCGAATCTCTATACATCCGTCATGGTTGTCTAGCTGTGTTGTTGTGCACTGGTGAGCTGATTCATACATACATACATACATACATACATACATACATGTATGCATGCATCCATGCATCCATGCATCCGCATCCATGCATACATGCATACATGCATCCATGCATACATGCATCCGTACATTTATACATCCATACATCGATACGTCCATACGTCCATACGTCCATCCATCCATACATCCATGCATCCATGCATGCATACATCCATACATCCATACATCCATGCATGCATGCATGCATGCATGCATCCATACATCCATACATCCATACATCCATACATCCATACATCCGTACATCTATACATCCATACGTCCATACGTCCATACATCCATACATCCATCCATGCATCCATGCATGCATGCATGCATACATACATACATATATACATACCTACCTACCTACATGCATGCATGCATGCATGCATGCATGCATGCATGCATACATACATGCATGCATGCATACGCGTTTATATATATATATACATATACCTATACACAAACACATGTAACTGTCGTTGCACATAGCTCACGTATAATTTTTGGTTGGGAATGCCTTTGCCTGACATCGTTTGATTGCACAATCAACATGCGCCAAAGCTGGCCCTGAGGCCAGAACCTCCAAAAGTGGCGATCATTTCCATGGACACTATTAGCAATCCGATCAACCTTTGATTTGGGGAAATCCAGACTGAAAACGGGCCGATTTTTTTGGTTGAAGCAGGCCGGATGCTCCGAATTGAACCCAGCCGACAACGGGGATCGTGGCAGCAACCAAGTTGTGCCCAAGTTGGGGGGTAGTTTTGGGCCTGGCTAGAAACAAGTCTGTTGTTGGGGGTGAGTTGGGGGTGAGTCGGGTGCTGGTTGGGGGTTACTTGGAGGTTACTTGGGGGTGAGTTGGGGGTGAGTTGGGGGTGAGTTGGGGGTTAGTTGGGGGTTGGTTCGCTTTTTGTTATGTTTGCCCGAGCTCTGTGCCACTAACACCCGGCGAACACCGTGGCGCAGGAGACCTCGTGGAAGTGGCCCAGCTCGGGGACAGCGGGCTTTTTGATGCCGCTCGGCCCGCGAGCGTCTGGGAGTTGCTTCAGGGGGTGCGGGGGTTGGGCATACTTTTGGATGTTTTGGGGTTTTGGTTTTGTGGTTCTGGTCAAATGTTCAGCAGCGGCTTCCAGCCCTAAGGCAACTTCACTGTTGCTGGATCATGTTTTTGGATGTTTTGAGGTTTTGTGGCTCTGTTCATTTTTAGTAGGCGGCTGCAAAAAAGTCAATCAACTATCGGATAGATCCGAAGTCATTTTGATAGGTGACAAGCGTCAGGGCAAGTCAATGCAAATCTTTGAGAATCCCGTTTCGAGCTGAAAGGTTTAGTGCGTCCGATGGACACACTGCTTCCACTTGACCGGCGTCCAACACCTCGGTGCACATGTTTAGTAAGAGTCATGTCATATCGACCTGTGCGTAAGAAAACAACTGCACGCGCGTAAGGTAGCGTAAGCTGTTGGCGTGAGCAAACCTCCACATGTGTCGCGTAAGGAACAAGTCCAGACGCGTAAGGTGGCGCAAGCTGGTGGCGTAAGCAAAATCATACGGCATAGCAAATCATGACACGTTTGGGACGTGGCTTATTTGCTTAAGCATCTTTTCCCGCGTTGGCGTTAAAGGGAATCGACCACTAGAAATATGATGCTTCTCCAGGGAGCCAAAAAAACCAAATGGAAGAAGACAAGTTCTCAAAATTAGCTTTGGGGGTGGTTTCTCTGTAAGCTAAGTTTCCTCAGTTGTTCAGTGGCACCCTTTTTCCCCCTTTTTTTGGTGGCCCAACTAAAAAATGGTCTTCCCCAAAAAGGGTTCCCTTTGTTTCCAGAGTCACTGGACTGGACTGAGTTTCAGATGGACGCGCTGAGGTCAGACCTCGCATGACTCGATATCCGGAGAAACGCATCCCCCGCGCGAGTCGAGTCGAGTGGAGGTGACCTGGACAGCTGGCAAGGTGCTGGCCAAGCAGAGCGCCGCTGGCCGTAACGAGTGCTGCCCGTTGACCCCAGGTCTAGGTCCCCCAGCGATCGCTGCCCTTCTCTCCCATTTCCTTTTTTGGTTGGGATGGTTCCCCTACTACAATAGACCTGCAGCAAAAAAGTGGGAACCCTTATTCTAACCTCTCTACTGGAGGAGCTAGATATTCATCAACCCCAGTGTATAAATAGGGGCCCCTCCCACTTAACCCGGGGGCACCCCCCTATTAACAAGCTGGGGTTGATTCTGTGAGGGCAACATTACCTGGTGAGTGTGGTCTTTGCACCCCCTGAACTGAAGGATGCAGTCGAGCTGAGCGTGATTGACACGAACCAGAGCGTAGAGCTGCTGAGCTGCAAATCCGTTGACCAACGCTTCGCCAATGGTTCTCATCTTTGCCACGCTGACGGCCAATACTTTCTGCATCAAGCCACCTCTCCACTCACATTCGATCCAAGGGCCATGTGTACGGCCTCATGGGGATATGGGGCTGAAAAGGGCACTGCAAAGCAAGGCTACGGGCTAGCTGTAGAAAAGTTGCCTTCGGCCCTGTGGGTTGACCATCTTTGACCATTCTTGAAACGGGCAAATCGGCGGACTCTCGCCAACGGCGCTCAGGTACAAGGGCGTCCTCTTGCGGCGCTACCCCTGGAGATTTGTGCCTTGCCCAGTTGACGTCGTATCCGCGCGAAGTGGCCATGGGTCCCTGCCTCTCCTTTGCGAGCTGACCGATTTGGGGGTCAAACGAGCTCAAGCCACAAGAGTCCTTCGCTTGGGGAATGGCCACCTGAAGACCCACAATGTGGAACGGAGTGCCACGTTGCCGATAAATACGGGCCATATTTGGTGTTGCGGTGGTGGCAGTGCTGTCAAGGTGTGGGGGCGCAATCCGAGAAATTGGTCTTGAACTTCAACCTCTCTGCGGAGTGCAGCGCTTCCATTGTAAGTCTCCATGTAGTTCGGCTTGGCCGCTGACCCTTGTTGGTGTTCATGTAGTGTTTGGCATTCAGTTTCGAAAACCGATAAGGCAATCATGCAATCCACACGTTGACTATTAGAAGATGCTGCCATAACATGTTGGATTGGCAATGTATGTTGTAGGTCCCATTTGGTTCTTCGCTGCTGCACTGCCGTATGCGCTGACCAAGGCTCAGCTATCAGCCAACGACACCATCGAGGTATGCACCACGCGTGGCTGGGAGTCTGCCAACGTCATCTCGGTAAACGAGGGGGAGGACAGGTGTGGACTGGCAATGTGGACCCCGGATTAATAAACCCCGGCTTGATTACTGGAGGGGCATCCCCTTTTGATGGAGTATCATCACTTTTGACGGGGACCACTTTCTATTAACAGGACTTGTTTTTTCATCGGGGTCGTTGGATTCTGGGCTTGCGCCTTGTGCTTTGGCTGAATCCCTTTTTTCAGTTTCCACTGCTCAGAAATGGGTTGAATGGAACCGAATTGAGCGCCCTCAGTCGGCCAGAGGACAGCCTGACCGTGGAGTTCGCAGATGGCCACTTGACGTGATCGCCCTGCCATGGCCCTTGCATGATTTTCCTCTAAGCAGGCACACCTCAAAATAGAGGCAAATATGGTGCAATGAACACGGACAAATGTCGCCACAGTTCCCCGCCCTTTTTTTGAGCCAAACTTTCCACCCTAGGGCTCTCAACCACCCACCCTTGTAGTCTCAAGAACCTAATAGTCTTTTCGGGGCGCCCCAATCCCTATAGAGGCTTTCCCAACTTTGGTGCATTTTGCTTGGATGATCGGACTGAATAGCTTTTTGTCCTCTAATACGGTTTTTTTCCGTATTAAGCCACTAAAAGTGAGCTCACTTTTAGGCTTCGCAGAATGCCGAGCTATATTGAGCCAAAGTCTCTGATCTGCAGGCCAGAGCTACCAGGAGGTGAGGCCGCGCACCAGGCCGCCGCAGGCGGCCAAGCCCAGTGAGCGCTACAAGGCCCAGGCGGGGCATCGGATTCGATGTGAAGCTTTCCAACGAACCCCTGGAATCCTAAGCTGTTGTCTTTTGATCATTCATGTTGGTTTGCTTCACTGCTGGCCAGTTTTTTGTTGTTGTTTTTTTGGGGGGGGGGTTTTGGGGTCTGTTCATATTTGAGCGGGGAGCTACAATGCCGCAGAAAGAAAGCTGATGTTTGCTACCGTGCCAAGGGGCTGGACAGTTTGACTCGCCTCGATGTTAGAGATTTGATTGGCAAGGTGTTTGACCATTGTCGAATCGAATCCCGCGACAAAGGCAATCACTTTGGCACTTTCATGCAGTTTTCTTGTGGTTCTTAGTTGGCACTCTGGGGTTCACGATGGAGTTTCCAGCCCCAAAGGGGAACCACGAACAACTTGCTGGCACTCAGTGAAGAAACGCCCCTGCCGAGTGGTTTCTGCGGAAGGAACCCTAAAACAAACGAAGCTGAATCCCAAATCAAGTCGGCACCAATTCCAAGAACCCTTAGCTCACTTGTCTCCAAAAGCGAATCGAGCTCTTGACTCCCAAGTTACTATTTTATTTCTCCTCAAAATTGTCTCTTTGGAACCAACACCCCTTTGGAACCCCTTCTGGTCCATGTAGTCTTCTGGTTCCATTCTCACCTCTCGTTTCGTTTTGCTTCGTCTTTGGGTCTCTTCAGATCCACTCGGCCATTGATACTGACTGAGCCACTGAGGTGGGTCAGAAGGTGAAGGTGCAGACCTCCAAGGGCTGGGAGATTGCCACGGTGCTGAAGAAGGAGCGGCGTGGAACGGGTTGCGGGGTGTCGGGGGGGTTCAGGGTTTTCTGGGGGCGGGGGGGGGAGAAGTTTTTTGGGGCGTGGTTGTTGTTTGGTGGGGCCGGAGTGGTTGCATTTTTTTGTTTTTTTGGCTGGGGGGGTGGGGAGAGTTGGTTGGGTGGTTGCTTGGTTTGGCTCGGCTTGCTTGGTTCGACTGGGTTTGTGGGCCAGCGCGCCTTTGCCAATGACATCATGCTTGCTACCACCAGTGTGCGCACAACTGTTGTGCCACTGTAGTGAGGAGAGCAAAGGAGAGAGAGAGAGAGAGAGTTGGACAGAGTAGAGAGTTCAGGTGGCCTGACGTGTTCGAAGTTGACCTGCATCCAATACTTGTTGGAACATTCACATGTGTGCCCCATGAGCAAAATCTTCTATTCCAAGACCAGCCCTGGACTAGCATAGCACAGTACTTCGGGCACCCAAAACGCCAGCCCCACTCAGCTCGGCAACAAAGAAACCAGTCAGATAGACCTCCCAATAGGCTTCAGAAGGAAATGACTTCAGTCAGCAGTTGGCACTCCAAGATCACGGACGCATGCCCAGTTTGTCCCCACTTAAAAGTGAGAGCAGCCTGGAGAGGCCTGGCATGCCGGCTGAACGCTGCCAGCAACACAGGCAGCCCCTCAGCAATTTACTGCAAAACTGAACGCGCTGCTTTGGGTCCCAGGCTTTGGCTAATTAAGCAGAAGCCTCGCCTAGGACGAGAGCAGCGATACTGTGGATGTGGAAATGTACCCGGATGGTGAGACATTCGCCCACGTCCGGCCCAAGGCACCTTGACCATCATCATGAATTTGCAGAGGTGTTGTGAAAGAGGGGCCCAGGTTGGCGTGAGCAAACGGTTGTTGGTTGGCCGCGCTCACCAGAGGGGGGCGGTCGTCCGATGCAAGTGAGGCAAACAAACGGTTGTTGGATGCATCAGCAATGCCATGGGCATTGCCGCGTTGAACACGTGCTTTGCATTCCAGTTGCGCAGTCGCGTAGTTGAGGCAGGTAACGAGCCAGCTATGCCCAAGCCCTTGAGAAAGTTCAACACGGTCGTTTTGCTTTGCGCAGGGCGGCAGAGATAGTCACTATCCGACTATGGCTGCAAATTCGCCTATGAATCAAGACACGCCATGAAGAACCCTATGTCAAGGGTTCCTGCTTAGTGGGCATTCGTTTCCTTCAAGATCCCTCTGATGTCTGATGCAGGGACAACCCAATTTTGGGCTTGCCCTTTGTTCTGCTTGGGATCCATGATGAATCTCAGCAACGGGGGCCCAAGGAGATCCCCTAGTCATGGGCATTACCCTGGTATCGCAGGATGGGTTCTTTTCCAACCACCCCAGGTAACATGGAACCCAACACGCCCTCAGAGTGGGGACCCACAAAGAAGTTGTGTCCCATGTTGATTTGCAGGAGGGGTGCCATGTTTATTCCAGTATTCATGGGTTTCATTCGGCTGGTCTGCAGTTGGATGTTCGAGTCATTCCCTCATTCACGGAAAGAACAAGAGCAAGTTGGAATCCCAAGCATATCCTACCCACGCCCAATGTTGGCAACTACTTTAACTCATGGTCTTTGGTGCGATTGAATCGCTTTTTTTGAACCTTCTGAAAACTAATCTGGCTTAATGACGCCTACAAAAGGCCCTGCTTCCGAGAATGGGTTTTCGGGATGCTCCATGTATGCTCCTTGACCCTGGAAACTTTGCGTCTCAAAATGTGCGGGACCTCCAAAATGGCGTTTGTTTCTCTTCTTCTTCCTTCAAGCCTCCCAAAAAACCGGGCACCCAACCCAAACACATCCGAAACACCCATGGCTCCACGGCCTTGTTCGGAGAAACAAAGGAAGAAAAAGCGGGCTGCGGAGGCCTGCACGCGTTGCCTCACGAAGTGGGTTTGTTGTTGGACGCAACGGCAGATACAGATAGAGAGAGAGAGAGAGAGAGCGCCTACAGAGCGGGTTTTGCCACCCGCTTCGTGCCCAGGTCCAGCTTCCCCCAATTGGTTTGGTTTGGTGGTTTGGACTCCCCATTTGGTTTTAATAAGTAACGAACGAACGAATTCGGGTCACTGAGCACTGAGTGCGCGACCTTTAGGGAGTTTAAAGCACAGCAACAGCTTGTGTGAAGCTGTCCAACGCACTAATTCCCCTAATTGGTTTGGACAGATTCCCCTTGGTTTGGTTTGGACGCCTGGGTTCAGAAGGAACCGGCCACAATCCAAACCACGACTCCATTTCACCACCAGACCACCAAAAAATTCCACACCACCACTTGGAGGGGAAGCTGAATTTCGGGGGAAGCGCTGACAGGTGCTACTCCCCCTCGTTCCATCCTCTCCACTAGGGGCCTAGGGGAGCCTCCCTTCGGCGCGCGTTTTGGGCGGGTCCCAGGTGCTGGTCCCCAAGTCGCCGGACGCGAAGGCGCTGGAGCTCTGGCGCCAGAACCGGCGCCTCAGGGCGGAGGAGGCGGAGCTCAGGGCCTTGCGCTCCGTGGCGGAGCTCATGGAGGAGGCGGCGAGAGGGGGAGGGGGGGAGGGGTGGGGGAGCCGGGGGTGGGGGAGGAAGGGGGGGAAAAGCAAATCCTGGGTGGGTCGGGTGGGTGGGTTGGGTTGGGTTGGTTGACTTAGTTTTAGTTGCGATGTGATATGATATATACATATATGTATGCCTATGTGTATTGATGTAATGTTTTGCTGTGAATTCTGCGGTGTTTGGTTGTGTGTTGCATTCATTCGCGCACAGGTTCACCGCTTTGTTTGGCACATTGTTGGGGGGGCTATGTTGCAAAGTGTTGCTACCATGGTTTGGGGCAGGTTTTCGGTCATATATTGTTAGGTGTTGATTTGTCCGGCAACGTATCCAGTAGCCTGTAGTCACTTAGAGGGACAGGCTCAACCCCCCAAGCAGGGGCACCCACTAAGTTTCCCATGTGAGGGTACTCGCATATATGTTGGATTCCTGACATCCGGGACGTTTAGGCCGATGTCAAAGGGAACATGACCTCGGACATGGAAGAAGTGTGACCAGGCTGAAAAAAAGAAGGTGGGGCATATATTTGTGTTTGTTAACCTCCTATGTTTGATCGCCCAAGCTAGTGTAAGAAGCCACCAAGCCACGGATTGTATGCCTGAGAAGCCCCTAGCCAATGGCTCCTTCTATGGCTCTGAATCTGAGTTTAACGAAACAAATGCAATGAACAGTTGCCCAGTGGCGTCCTCTTTTGTGTTGTTTTTGTTGTGGGGAAGGGTCCCCTTACTCAACCGACCAAAAAAGGATGCGTATTCTTCCCATGGGAAGGCATTTGAACAATTTGTGACACGTAGCAGAGTTGCTCGCTGAGACCGGAGGCGGAGGTGTCTGCAGATATGGCCCGTGACATGATCCAGCACTATGCGGCCTGGCGCGCGCTCAACGCATCACGAAGATTGCCCATGATCTATTTTGAGGGACTCCTTTGTTGAGCTCAGTACTTCGCCATGTCCCCTGCGCGATGCAGGTGATGTTGCTTCTCAGGGCTGTTTGTGAGTTTAAGCTGTTGAAAACCCTTGCTTCGACTTCCACTGCTTCGTGTTTGTTTCTTGAATCGCGTTGCATTTAGACTCTTTAGTGCCCCTTGGTTTTCGTAGGGCTCGGGTTTCCAAAAGCGGCCCTGGACCTTTCCCGAACGACCCCAATCCTTTGGCATTTTGCCAAGGGCTGTTAGGACTGAATAACTTTTCGCCAACTAATGGGTTTTCCGTACTAAACCACTAAAGGTTAGTCACTTTTAGCAGGGCTTCGCAGATTTCGCCACCGAGCATCCATTCCCATGGCTAGTGGGACGCCGCGGATCCAGCCGCGTCCGGAAGCGCGTGCCGAGGCCAAGGAACTGAGACACTGACCGCGTGAGTTGAAAGGATTGAGCTGGGGGCTGGGGGCTGGGGGCTGGACGTGGGGGCGGCGTCCAGTGTTAGGAGGTTTGTTTTTAGTTTTCCCGAAAGCATGGCGAAGGGTTCTTCCGCTGGGTTCACTTGAGTTGTTCTCATGAGAGTGATTACAAGGTGTCATTGCAAGGAATCATCATCATGAAAGTCATTGCAAGGAGTCATTGCAAGGAGTCATTGCAAGGAGTCATGGCAAGGAGTCATTACAAGGAGTCATGGCAAGGAGTCATGGCAAGGAGTCATGGCAAGGAGTCATTGCAAGGAGTCATTGCAAGGAGTCATTGCAAGGAGTCATTGCAAGGAGTCATTGCAAGGAGTCATGGCAAGGAGTCATTGCAAGGAGTCATTGCAAGGAGTCATTGCAAGGAGTCATTGCACTTGACTCCTTGCACTTGCAACTTGCACTTGACTCCTTGCACTTGCAACTTGACTCCATGCACTTGCAACTTGCACTTGACTCCATGCACTTGGCTCCTTGTGGCACTTGGCTCCTTGCGCTTGGCTCCTTGCACTTGCAACTTGCACTTAACTCCGTGCACTTGCAACTTGCACTTGACTCCATGCACTTGGCTCCTTGCAACTTGCAATGGCTCTCATGACTCCTTGCAATGACTCCTTGCAATGACTCCTTGCAATGACTCCTTGCAATGACTCCTTGCAATGACTCCTTGCAAGGACTCCTTGCAATGACTCCTTGCAATGACTCCTTGCAATGACTCCTTGCAATGACTCCTTGCAATGACTCCTTGCAATGACTCCCTGCAATGACTCCTTGCAATGACTCCTTGCAATGACTCCTTGCAATGACTGCTTGCAATGAATTCTTGCCATGACTCCTTGCAATGACTCTTTGCAATGACTCCTTGCAATGACTCCTTGCAATGACTCCTTGAAACAAGCAAGGAGTCAAGTGCAAGTTGCAAGTGTAAGGAGTCAAGTGCAATTGACTTGCGAGGAGTTAAAATCTCTTCTTAGGGCGGCGGGGTAGTGCCGACGACACTACACGAAAATCGACCCTCTGCGGGGATCGGCGTGGTCGAGGTGCAAAAGCCCATGGTTTTTTGCGATTTCTAAAGTTCCCGCGCGACCCTCTGCGGGGATCGGCGTGTTTTTTTTTTTTTTTTTTTTTGTTTTTTTTTTTTTTTTTTTTTTTTTTATTTTTTTTTTTTTTTGCGATTTCTGCGGTGCTCGCGCAACCCTCTGCGGGAATCGGCGTGGTCGAGGTGCAAAAACCATGGTTTTTTGCGATTTCTAACCTGCTCGCGCGACCCTCTGCGGGGATCGGCGTGGTCGAGGTGCAAAAACCCATGGTTTTTTTTGCGATTTCTGCGGTGCTCGCGCGACCCTCTGCGGGGATCGGCGTGGTCGAGGTGCAAAAACCCATGGTTTTTTTGCGATTTTTAACATGCTCGCGCGACCCTCTGCGGGGATCGGCGTGGTCGAGGTGCAAAAACCCATGGTTTTTTTTTGCGATTTCTGCGGTGCTCGCGCAACCCTCTGCGGGGATCGGCGTGGTCGAGGTGCAAAAACCCATGGTTTTTTTGCGATTTCTGCGGTTCCCGCGCAACCCTCTGCGGGGATCGGCGTGGTCGAGGTGCAAAAACTCGAGGTTTTTTGCGACTTTTGTTGTTCGAACTGGTCCTCGGGAGTTGTCTCGTGGTTCGCGCGCCTGCTCCCGGAACCGGCGGGTCGTGGGTTCGATTCCTCCCTGGTCCGCGGGCGGGCGTCGCAAGATGCAACTTGCATTTTTTAAAGCAACTTGCGCAGAGCAACTTGCGCAGAGCAAGTTGCACAGAGCAACTTGCGCAGACCAACTTGCACCGACCAGTTTGCGCAGAGCGCCTTGCCTAGAGCAACTTGCGCAGAGCAACTTACGCAAAGCAACTTGCACAGAGCAACTTGCACAGAGCAGCTTGCACAGAGCAACTTGCAGGGAGCGCAATTTGCACAGAGCAACTTGCAGGGAGCCACTTGCAGGGCCCAACTTGCCGGAGCAACTTGCGCGGAGCAACTTGCGCAGAGCAACTTGCACAGTGCAACTTGCGTAGAGCAACTTGCGCAGACCAACTTGCACCGACCAGTTTGCGCAGAGCACCTTGCCTGGTGCTGTCTCGCGCTTGCTTCACAAAATTTTCGCGTAGGGAAAAAGAACGCATCCTGCAGCGTTGGGCCGACCTCGCTTGCGATGTTCTGCTTTCGGGCCAACCGTGGTCTAGTTTTTTTTCTTTTCTGGGGTGGGCACCATGCAATCAGGCTTGCCTAATTGATTTGGGGCGTTGAACCTCTTGTTTGGTGTTCTTTTTTCCTTTTCTGGGGCCACAAAACAGCCCGTTGGGCAGGACAATTGGCAAGTTGCAACCGTAGGTAGGCCCAGAAATCGGCAACAGCTCTCAGGGAGGCCTCCGGAGGGCTCCATGGCTGTGGTTTGTTTTAGGGGGGAAGGTGGAGCAGGGACGATTGTCCCAACCATGAATAGGTGCGGGCGCCTTCTTCATTCTTTACATGGCTCTAGGCCATGTTAATAGAGGGTTTTGAGTATGACTCGTTTTTGGAATTGAGATCATAGGGAAGGTATGCCCAGTGTCGGACCCTTACTTTTGAAAGACCTGTGATGGTTTCATGATGAAATGTAGGGGAACCTCCTGAAACCCCCGAGGCTTTGGGAAGTTAGCCTCAACCAGTGATTCGTGGATTCGTGCCGACCTGGGCCTGGGGGCCTTGAACACGAGGGCCCTACGGTCAAGTTTGGTTCACTCCAAAGCCCTGGACATGGTTTCGACAGTGAGTCAAGGACGCACGTTGCCTGTCGCAGGATTACCCTTGAATCCCTTTCCACTGGTGAGCTCGCTTGAAGAGGGGGCCGGCAGGAAGGCCTACTATGGATTGCTTGAGTCAAGCTGCTGAGTTCTAGAGGGCGGTGCCTGAAGTCGAGCGCGCAAGGGTTGCACCACAATGTGTCTCTGTGATGTCAGCCTTCGCTTTCGCCTCCAAGTGGCTCAGACATACCATCCAGCTTAGGTGTCGCGAGTGACGCATGAGGTGTTTAGCAAGGCACAG
>CAUJNA010000417.1:155000-235311 GCA_963377175.1 Effrenium voratum | reverse complement strand
GGTGTGTGTGTGTGTGTGTGTCTGTGTGTGTCTGTGTGTGTGTCTGTGTGTGTGTGTTTGTGTGTGTGTGTGTCTGCGCGTGACGGCGCGCGTGCAGGCGCGCGGGAGTTTTGTGGGGGTGTGGGCGCGTGGGCGTGTGGGCGTGCACGTGTGGGAGGGTGCACGTGGGCGTGTGGGCGTGCGAGCGTGTGAGCGTGTAAGCGTGTAAGTGTGTGTGTGTGCGTGTGTGCGTGTGTGTGTGTGTGCGCGTTTGTGTGCGTGTGGGTGTGTGTGTGTGTGTGGGTGTGGGTGTGTGGGTGTGGGTGTTGGTGTGTGTGTGTGTGTGTGTGTGCGTGTGCGTGTGGGTGGGTACGTGTTTGCGTGCGTGCGTGCGTTAGTGCGTGCGTGCGTGCGTGTGCGTGCATGCGTGTGCGCGTGTGCGAACGCGTGTCGGTTTTGTGCGCGTGATCTGTTTTGTGTTTTGCGCGTTATTTCGCGGTTTTGCGATTTTGTGTGAAGCACTGTACTGTCGACGCGCCTGCTCGTATTGGTCCACTGCCCTTTGCAGAGAGCCTGTGCCTGATAGCTCCTCCGCTGCGCGGATGTGGCCTCTGTAGCCGGCGTTTTCGAAGCAAGCCACTGCATCGTCTTGCTGGCCGAAGCTGACAAAAGCTTCGCCAGCCTGGCAGAGTTGCGAGCGGAATGACCACATCACCCCTTTACATAGAACACCCACGAACCGCTGAACATCGCCTTGTCAATCGTGGTTTCCCTTTATTTTGGTGGAAAAAGCCATGTTTCAAACGGGTAAGGAGCATAGGTGGCCTTTTTGTAAAAGAAAAGGAAAATAGATGGCACTGGTGTAGTGTGGGGCGCCTCCTCATGAACCGCGCAAGGCAACGACGAACAGGTAGCAGACAGAGACACACACACACACACACGCACAAACACACGCATGAAGCAACACCATGAACCAGATGACCACACAAGACTGCTAGACGTGGCTGGTTGGTGAATCAGAGTGACCTCCATGTAAAAAAAAAGTGTACGGGCCAAGCATCTCAAAAGCTGTCAGGTAAAGCCACCGAGCAAAAGGAAGGCTGAGGCAAAAGGAGCCCCGCAGAGCCCGCAAGAAGCGCACCGGCTGCAAGATGCTGAGATGTATAACCAAAGTCTTGGGTTGAGAAGCAATCTCCACAGGTGTTTGGTTTCGGCGTTGGCCTGGGCAGCTTCAATTGCAGTGCTGCCCGCTTCCAGCACACGCAGCGCGACCCCGACAATGAAAGAGAGCTCTGTTTTCAACCATGTCCTTCCGCTGAGCGTGGTCAGTCGCAACCAGGGCAAGCGGCTTAAACTAGCCCAGGCGCGGGTTTGAGCTGAGGCAAGCCACGGCAAGCCAACCATTGGCAGGGCCGCCCAGCGGCTGCGACTACATGCAATTCCAACCTCTTAACACGATGACCACGTACACTGCTACAAGCGAACCGCAACAATTTGTTGTGGTTCTTTTTACGGCCATGGAGATGGCAAGAGAGTAAAGCGAATACCTTGGTCGAGGCATACAGCGAACTGCGAAGGCAGTCGAACTACATCTGGCCGCAGGTTGTTGCAGCTGAGGCAAGCACGGGCCCGGCCAGCTCGGAGGAAACCACGGCATCAAGGGGTGCTTTTATCGAAATGTGCAGCGCCAGGCACAAAAGCGAACCGCAACCGCTGCGGTTCGGAGATCTCTGGCTTGCAAGTTCTCCCTGCGCACCCCGTATCATGGCGCAGCGACCAAAAGTAGGCAACCTGCGATGTTTCTGCCAGCCAATGTAGATGCTGGGGCCGGGAAGGGACCCAAATCCGGGACCTGGAATTGAATCCGGGACGAGATCCAGATCCGGGACCTGGATTGGGGACCCGGATTTGTGGGACCACCCAGCGACTCGGAATGAACCCGGGAGGGGACCCGAATCTGAACCGCTTTAGAAGCAAAAAGCAGCGGAGGCAGCTACAGCGGGCAATTGTGACCTCTACAAACCCTTATACTACTGTACCATGCTTCCATTAAACTCAAGGCAGCCTTCAAAAAGCAGTGCCCTGTGTTAGTATGAAAGCGCAGACTAAAAAGGACACCTATGGTAAGGAGCCCTGCCCAAGGGCCGAGGGAACAGATGACGGCTAGCCTTCATAAAGAAGTCGCGACTTGCTGTCAACTCTTCCGACTCTGTCGCGGCAGCTCGCCACAGTTCAGCCGCCTCCTTGTGCAGGCCGACCTGCCTCCAACAACAGGCCACCTGGCCTTTGATTGCAGGGCCCCCTTCCTGCGCCACGCGAGTCGCTTCTGCAACTAGCTCCATTGAAGCCGGCCCTCTCTTGTATTCCTGCTCCTTGATCTCATCAGGATCCTTCCTGCGGAGCTCGCATAAAGCCTCATAGCCCTGCTTGCGCCCTGACTGCTTGAGCCACTCCGTGGTCAGCTCTGCTGATCTTGGCTGCTTCCAACAGATGTCGCACATGACGACGACACACTGCGCCGCCTTCCTTGCACTTTGCAGCTGGCTGGCAAAGAGCATGCCAGCCTGGATGAAATTCCCTCCCTCAAGCCACGCGCCAGCGGCATCCTTGAACCGCCCCACCGCCAGGAAAAGCGTGGCTGCGGTCGCCATCTCTCCAGCCTTCAAGAAGCAGTCTGCCGCCTCCCTGTTTTCGCCCAGCGCCTGAAAGAGCTGGCCTGCCTGCCTCCAAAGCCCCAAGTCGTCCTTAGCCTCCGCTTCCTGTCTCATAAGGAAGGCCTCGCACCTCTGCACACCCTGGACATTGCCAGAGAGGTGGAAGCATTGCAAGGCTTGCTTGAAGTTCTGGGCGCGCATGAAGTCACAGCCTCCTCATGGCAGAAATATGCTGCAACCGGATCATTGAAGTCCACTCTAGCAAACAAACACTCAGACTAGAAGCGTCATGTCAGATGGAAAGGCGCTGGCGCAACAACGGTAGCTCCACTTCCAGTGTCGGCAAGCCGCCAATCTAGCCGAGCGTCGTTGGTCCCACTGCTCGGAAGTCTGCTGCTGTTGCGCGCGGGCTGCCAGCTCTTGCACTGCTTCCTCCGTCATCTGTCCCATGGTGTCCCTCAGCTTGCTTTGGACATCAGATTGGCAGATTGGCAACTCTCAGACTCCCGTTGCTTGCTTTTGCTACCACTTCTTGGAGGCCCTAACCAAGAGCCGAGCCTTTTCTTTTAATTCTACTGAATCAGCACAGGCTCCCCAGGTGCTCTATCACGGCTGTTGCAGAGCTGCTGTCGTCATAAAACAGCAATCTCTTCTTGGCTCGCGTCATAGCCACATAGAACCTACAGGGTCGCACAGTAGAACCATGTTGCAAGCGCTCAGATCACTTGGTCCTTAGCCAAACCCTAGTAGGCATCTGAAGCTACAACTGGTGCCTCTTCAGCTCCATGCAGGCCAAGCCATCCTGATTCTCAAACACATGATGCTTGTCACGGCCCGCTGCAGCTCTCCGCATCAACCGGCTCCACTCGGAATACTGCGAATCCTCAGATTAAGGCGAAGATGTCGCCGAAAGCAACGCTCAGACTGAGGCAATGTCTTGAAAGAAGCGGGCCACGATGACATCATCAAACTCCAGGCCTTTGGCCTCCACCTAGACGGGTGCCATGACTCACAGTCGGAATTCGGAAAGTATCTCACGGCCTGCATCCTGCCTCATTCATCAAAGTGCCCAGCTGATCCATGGTAATAACATTACCAATTTCCATGTCTGCCACCTGCACACAGCGCCAGAAGCAGCCTACCACAACAGCGTTCAAGTAAGCACCATGCGTTCCGCGTGCCTCGCGCAGCTGCCGTTTGGCTTCTTCAGTGCGCACCAAGATCATCTGGTGCGCGCCCAGCAAACAGCGCGAGGAGCTTCGCGACAACTCGCGGAAGATGCGCCGCAAACCCTCGAGGCCGATGCGCTCTGGTTGCGGCCCTCGGTTTTGGCCCATGGCAGGATCAAGTCGATCGATGGTTTTCGGGTACAAAATCTCCAGCAGCTTAACGATTTTGTTGGCGGCCTGCCGGAAAATCTTCAGCTGCGCAAACAAAAAAAAGCCACGTGCACAACACATATATGATCATATATGAAAGGCATCAAAAAATAAAACAATCGCGCGCAGAGATGAGAAAGCCCAGGCCTGCACAATGCCATCGTGAGAGCGATAATTGATCAACAAGGACTTCAACTTCGGCGGCTGCTCTTCTAAGACCTGTGTGAAGCAGCTGATCAGGTCCTGGAACCGGAAGTCTGTCTCCGTGGAGACGGTCTGGCAGGTGTCTCCCACAAAGATCAGGTTCTCTGGGCTTTTGACCACCTGCATAATCAGCACTGCCTCCACCTGGCTCAAGTCTTGGGCCTCATCCACACAGGTGTCATCCAAACGCGGGCCATGATAGCCATGCCGCCCCAAACGTCTCAGAAGATCCACGGCAAGGTCCATGCGGTCAAATCCTCCCAAGCGCTTCTTATGAATCTCGTACTGCCGGAACAGTGCGTAGGCCTCCTCCTAGCGAGGCAGAGAAGGTTTTGCGCATCTCAGAACAATCGGAACTGAACAGAACCTCCCTTCCGCCCTCCTCGCGGCCATCCATTGCCCAATTCATCTTCTTGCCGATCTCCGTGAAGTACTGCACTTCTGACAGGTAGCCGTGCTCTGTCTCGATCACCAGGCGATGGCCTTTGATGAATGTCCTGGCCAAGGTTCTCAGGCATCATGGCCAGCCAACACATGCACCAGAAAACATTAACACCCACCGATGAAGCCGTTTTTGCCCAGGGGCTGTATCTCTCGCCATAGGACCTCAGCTGTTAGGGATGTGCGTTTCATCGTGCGCATAATGTGCTGGCGGAAGATGTTGAAGTCGATTTCCTGCGCGGGATCACCGCTAATTAAGCCACTCTTTGGCCCCACTGAGAGGTCCACCTGCCGTGTCCCCGTCCCATGTCACAGTCAGTTTTTACACCTCGCTGGACAGTCATGTGAACAAATCGTGGGTGTCAAGGGCAACTTGACCTCTCATGCAACAGCGTGGCGACTGCATACTGGAAGGCCCACCTCAACCACTACTATCAAACAAAGTGCTAAAACCAGCGACAGTACCTTGAGAAGCAGGGCATTGATGCATGCCCTGGCCATGCTTGTCGGTGTGAAACAACCCTTTGAACACTTTTCACCAGCAGTCCGCACTTCACCCGTCAGCGCCCAATAAAAACAACAATTCTCAAAGACAGTCCCGTGCGCCCACGCATGAGTCACGTGACACCTGCAAGCACACAATGCATACCCGGCCTGCAAATGGTCGCGAGCGATCCCACCCGTCTGAAACCGCCCAGTCGTGGTGAAGGTGACAAGGTTCGAATCGATTTTGCCGCATGGCAATCTGGGGAAGAAGGGCGTGCCGCCGATGCTCGCATCGAGCATGCGCATCAGCTTTGCAAAGGTCACGAAGAGCGGGAAGGACCTCAATGCAAGCAGCACGGCATGGCAAACGCATGGCATTTGCAACGCGGCAAAGCGGCAAGTCCCCCGTTGCTTTCACGGCCCACTTATGTCAAGCCGCTCCTGCGGCGTCTCGCCCAAGCTGTCCGGAAGATCTTCTTCGACGACTCCCGGGACTGCACCGGGAAGCCCGCTGGCCACAGCCCGCCTCTCGAAGTTGGAGCGCACATTCTCCGCCAGCGCCGGCGACAGAGTCACAAAGACCTGCCGCGGCAGCTCGCTTTCAGCCCCGTCTCCTGGCAGTGATTGGCCATGGCTTCATAGGATGATGCTGGATGATGTTTCACCGATGTTCACGCGTGCAAAAGCGGGGAGGCCCAAAAGGCGCCCAAGGCGACAAAGGAAAGCAAGCGAGTCGCCAGGCTCGTCCTTGCCGGCTGATGTAGACCCACTTCCTGTGGGTGAGCCAGATCCTCTCGAGGCAGCACAGAGTTTTGCCGCTGCCACTTCGCCCCACCACCACCAAAGGGCCAGGGCTTGCCACGAGCTCAGCCTCATGTGGGCTGATTTGGAAGGAGAAGTCGACCCCGCCGCTCCACGCCTGCCTGTCGGGACAAATCGCCTTGGCTCTGGGCGCTTCAGCTTTCCTAGGCAAAGTTCTTGGATCACGGGGCCACTTGCCTTCTTGCCTGTTACACGGCTTTCGATCTGCCAGCCTTCTCCGTGTCGCTGATCCAGGTCTCCATTTCGGGGGACAGCCGGAAGAACTTCTGCAGCTGAAACACATCCCGCTCCCCCAGATCCTCACGCCAATGCGGGAAACAAAGGCTGTCAGCAAGCGCAACACAAGAATAGAAAAGCAGAGCAGCCAGCGTCCTGGAAACACAACTGTCGTGGCCACTCTCTCTTGCCTTCGACATGCCTCTTCTTGGAAAGTTTTTCTCGCAGTCGCCCATAGCTCCTGGAATGGAAGCGTCAAGCGGCGCCAAGCAAGAGCACATGCAAGACAAAGAGTCAAGGCCCGCTGGCACGCGTGAAACTTAGCACCACAACAGGTATCGGAATCGCGGATCGGTGGGCAATATCTAGACTACTGTGGTCCTGTTGGATTCGAGCCACACTTTGACCACCTCAGCGGCCGCTTTCTTTGCAGATGCTTCGTCTGACTCAAAGAACCAGATCTCCAGCACTTCGAGGTACTTCAACTGCTCGATATCTACAACTATTTCCGGCTTCCAACCAAAGATGCCAGACTCGCAGTCGGCGCGCAAAAGGCACATGCCTGTGCCTTTTGCGTCTTTGGCCAGCTTTTGGTCTGCTTGCCATGGGGAATTCAGATACCCGTCCGCCAGCCGCTTGATGGTGGCAAGCGCATCGGCTTGCTTGGCCGCCGACAAGGTCTTCAGGGACTTGACGCATTCCTCTGAAAGACACACTTGCCAAAGGCAGTCTCGTAGACCGCTGGCCTTGGGTTCATGGAAGAAGCCATGCTCCCATGAGACAACGCAAGACCAAGCAAGCAAAATACTGTAAATCAACATTAAAAACTTTGTGCCAAAAACGCCTGTCAGAGTTGCAATGCCATCATCAGCAGCAACTCCCTCCATGGCAAGGTCACCCAAACGGGTATGCGTAGTGAAACCATCTGCCTAAGCTGCTTGAGCCAAAACCATGGAAACTCTTGATCAAGGCTTTTGCTCATTTTGCTTCCACTGCTCAGGTATCCTCCTTCTTCTGCTTCTCGTCAAAATTTGTGCAACCACACCGCTGAGTGTGCGAGGACCCCCTTGAACTTGAAAATCCTGGGCCACGGTGTGATAACACGCAAGTTCCAGGGCTACCTCGAAAAGGCCGCGGTGCAAATGACTCAATGTTCGGCAAAACTTGGGGAGTCTGTTTCCGTTGCTGCGGCTACGGTGGTTGCTGTGGGTATCGCGGTTGCGCTTGTGGCTGCCGTCGCAGCTGCTGCTGCCGTTCTTCCGGTTGAGCTGCCATGATGGCTACCAGTTGCACAATGCTAGGTCAATCGGTGGCCAGGAGTTGACTGCTGCTGATTCAAATCATCTGATCTACTGCCTTTCTGTGCCGTGGCTGCCCTTCTGTTGAACCAAATAATTAGGAGTGCTTGCTTGGTTTGCACAGCCCTTGGTTGCCCTTCAGGGCTTTGCAAAGCCCAAGGCTGCCGCTGCAGTTGCCCCTCGCTCCATTTTCCCTGGCTCCGAACTTCCAGAGGATCCATCACCTGTGCGACACAAGGAAGCACCAAGCCCATCAAATCACAATGAAAGCACTCGAAAAAAGAACTGGTGGCAAAGTTGAAATCAATGTTGAAACACAATGGAATCACAATGAATGTTGAAGCTTGTTGCAAAAAGTTCGGTGGCTTACTTACTTCAGATGGCCAAGGTCAATTTTCCCGCCTCAGCTCGCGTAGCTCTGCACGGTCCAGGTGCTTCAAGGAGCGGTGCTCTGCTGGGCTGATGCCCTCAGCGAAGGAAACATGCGATGCCCAGACTGCACGTTCAACGGCGACCTGCAGTGAAGCCAAGTGAGTGCCCTTGACCAGCCTGACCCATAGACAGGGCTCCCTATATTTCCTTTCAAAACAGAACCCCAACTCACCTTCAACGGGCCAAAGGGTGATGTTTAAAAACTACCAAAATGGGAAATATAGGGACCCCTGGTAGAATGCCATGGCAACGCAACATTCTTTGCAAGCCTTGTCTTTAAAAAACGGCCGTCCACAGACGAGCTTCAACAAAAGCGCGCGCCTTGAAGGCGGTCTGGAGGATTTGCAAGGCGTCGCCATGGGACACCAAGACCTGCGGATTTCCACGCGCGAGTCCGGGAGCTGCGCGAGTCGCCGTCCAACCGCTTCGCTCGCTCTCGGCGGCACCACGTCTGCTCCCTCCGGCAGCTCCTTGTCAAGCCTGGCGCGGAGCGCGCGGACCCGGCGGAGCATGGCGGAGCTTCTAAAACTTCCGCCCCGCTCCGCGAAAGCGACAAACAAAAAACAAAAACGCCCGGGGATCAAGCTGACACAGGCCGCAAACATCCACGAGCACATGGGACCAAATGGCATGTCCTTTCCAGTTGCTTTTTGTCTGCTGACCCGCCTGGCCACCAATCTTGTGGTGCGTTGCTGAACCGCCTCGCACTGCAAAACACCACTTCACCCCAGGTTTACCACCCCCCAAGTGAATCGAAGTGTGCATTGCAAGGAATTAAAAAACAAAAGCTCACTCATAGCTGTGTTTTGGGTAAGACTTCCGGCTGAAATGAACATTTTTGTTTTCCCTGGTCAATTTTACGCGGATCCGGGTCTCAGCTACCAGCTTCGCGCCCGCGCGCCTCGGCGCTCTCTGCGCCGAAGGCCCGCGATTTCGGATCACGCACATCTTTCACCCAGACCTGCGCGCAGCAGGCAGCACGCAGCTCGTGCAAATCCCATGCCTATAAGCCTCACGAAACGGTGCTGCCGCCAATTCTCGAGCATAAGGCGTTCTTTTGATAAATCTGCAGTGGGATTTATACAAACCACTGGTTTTCTTTTATTAACAAAAATAAGAACCCGTTGTGTTTTCGCTTTTCTTTAAGGTGCTTGATTGACCGGCGAGTCTTTGGGCGAGCTGTGGCACACGGGCCTCCTTATATCTGGAGTCTGGGCCTCCCTCCAACTTGCCAAAACGCCTCGGTACGGCGCGGAACCGGCGTCTGCAGCAATTTGTTGCCTGACGCCTCTCATGCCAAAAGGTGGCAAGTAGGTAACTTGCTGGTGCTCAAAAAGGAATGAGGGAATGACCCTTGTAATTGTTTGTGTTGTGGCTTCGTTTAAGGCTTCACTGATTCCCTACTGAGCACCGTCAAGTAGACACTTACGACCTCTATTACCCCAAGACGCCAAGCCATATGGCCATGGGTCAAAACCTCGTACTCACAGTGAACGTCCAAATCCCCATTAAAATCCGCCGACGCCAGTCGAGCGTGTAGATGGCAGTCCGCAACTTGGTCTTCCTTCGGATCGCCTCTCAAAGCCGAAAGCTTTTGGGACTGCTATTTTTTTGGCATGCTGTGCTAGGTGTCCAAACCTGTATTGAAATCGCTACGCGATCCGCCGACGAAACCGTTTTTCATTTTCGTGGAAGTTTGAAAGTGCCACAACAAGGCCTCCTTGGCACTTTCCTACTTTGCAGTCAGGAGACATGTCCCAGATGCTGAGGATGCTGGAAATGCAAGATATGCAACCACACAACGTACAGGCACAGACCCAATCTTCGCGCTCAAGATTTTAAGACTTTCAAACACGCAACATTGACCAAACACAGAAAATACCAGAGATGTGGGGAATGCTGGGAATGCAGCCGGCTAGCCACAAAAAAGTGCAAAAAATACAGGACTTGTCGATATTTCCAAAAATCAACCATCGAAAGCAGATACTAGCAACCCCTTCAAATACTCTGCTAATAGACTTCCAAAAGCACGATACTTCAGGGGATGTTTCGCAGTAACTGCTCCGTACAGGTGGGAATTGCAAAAAAGAATTGCAATCAACGTATCACTGCACTTGGCCCCACCCCTAACAGGCCAATTCCAACATCGCTTGAAACAGCAAAACACCATTAGCATCTGCAAGGCAACCCTGATGATGCTGGGGATGCAGATCCTGCGCGTCCGGGGAACCCCCCCCCCCCCCCAACCCGAACGCAGGTTTTCAGCAGGCAAGCCCCAAAAACACTGGACAGTTACAGGGTTGCACCCCGCTGGCGTCGGCGGATTGCGTAGCGAATTCAATACAGGTTTTGGACACCCAGCACACCATGCCCAAACAATGGCAGCCCCAAAAGCTTTCGGCTTTGATAAGAGATCCGAAGGAAGCGGACTGCCATCTACACACTCAACTGGCGTCGGCGGATTTTTCCAGTGTTTTTGAGTCTTTCGTGCGTTTCGCCTAGGTCTCTAGGGGAGGATCTGCATCATCAGGCTTTGTCTCCTTTTTTTGCAATTCCTCACCTGTACAGTTACTGCGAAACATCGCTGCAGTATCGTGCTTTTGGAAGTCTATTTGTAGAGTATTTGAAGGGGGTTGCTAGTATCTGCTTTCGATGGTTGATTTTTGGAAATATCGACAAGTCCTGTATTTTTTGCACTTTTTTGTGGCTAGCCGGCTGCATTCCCAGCATTCCCCACATCTCTGTTTTTTGTGTTTGGTCAATGTTGCGTGTTTGAAAGTCTTAAAATCTTGAGCGCGAAGATTGGGTCTGTGCCTGCAAGTTGTGTGGCTGCACCCCTTGCATTTCCAGCATCCTCAGCAACACGAAAAACAGGAAAGTGCCAAGAAGGCCTTGTTGCACTTACCAAAAGAATTGGGGCCTTGCTTTTATACCCTTTCGGGCGGTGGTTTAAAGAGTAGACCTAGTGTTCTTCTCCTATCACGTGTTCAGCCCTGCGGCCGAAGTCAGAGCGGCGTTGTTTGTCACCGAGGCAAAAAAACATGTTTTTCCTTACCCAGATTCAAGGCACCCTCTCCTTCCACGTGTTCAGGGTACCCAAATTCAAGGCACCCTCTCCTTCCACGTGTTCAGGGCCCTATGCGACCTAGGCAAAAAAAGTCTTTCGGCACCTCAGCGGGGCGTTGTTTGTTCTCCTTCCACAGCAACGTTGCTTGTTGAGCCACGTGACATCAGCCCCAGTTTATTAAAAGGGGACTGTCCACTGGCGTCGGCATTGCGTAGCGATTTCAATAGACTAAACTGGCTGGTGCACCAATCCCAAAATTGTACCTGGCCATATGAAGGACAAGGCGAAGGGGTCCCTAGTCCCAACCCATGCCTCTCCCTCAGCTCCTTTGCCACGCGCATAGGGCATATGTGCCCTGCCTGCGCACCGGCCAGGTTTCGTGGCAATGACAGGAGGTTGGCAAACAGCGTCTTTTGCACACTGATCTCCGGTTTGCATCTCCCACAGCCAACAAACAATTTCTGTTGCAGTTGAGGTCTCAAACTTGGCATGATGTTTCGAGTGCTTCTCGCAAACCCTGCCTTTCGCAAAGCTTTGGCAAAAAGCTGGGCTGTCTCCCTCGCGCGGGAGAAGTCGCTGCTCCTCTTGGCACATCGACATGGGTGCAAAATTGATTGATTGAGCTGCCCCGACTTTCTCCCCCCACCAGTTTGGGTGCATCTTTTTCTTGAGGGTACCCCTTCTTGGGTGATTTTCAACGACCACCACAAGGAAAACCCGCAGTTTGGGGGTCACTACAACCCAACGACGCCGCGTCTCAGGCGTCTCAGCGTCTCAGGCGTCTCAGGCCCGGGCACCACGACGATCCGCTTGGCGCCTTTCTTGTGGAAGGCCTTGCCCGTGCGGCTGGCCGCCAAGGAGCCTGGCAGCCCATGACTCGAGCTGAAATTCTCTAGGCATCCTTCTTTTCCAAAACCCCTTGGCAATTTCCCCAGGATTTTTTGTGAAACCCATCGCCATTTCCCCGGCTTTTTTGGAGATAAATTTCTAGAAAGGAGGAAAGAATGGGGAATAATCCTAGAATGACTGCCCCACAATCAAAACCGTTTTTTCTTTAGTTTGAATGATTCCTAAAGTACGCCCGTGCGATGCCGTGCTTCATCTGTTTATTTAGGGGTTGATTCCTTGTCCATTCCTTTCAGGCATGCTTCTTTTCTCAAAAACCGATCGCCATTTTCCCCTGACCCTTTGGATGGTTTGCTGAAAACAAGGATTCTTCTTTCTAGGGGTTTATTATTTTCTATTCTTTTCAGGCATCGTTCTTTTCCAGAACCTGCCATGTCCCCAGGGTTTTTGGTAGTTTTCTTTGGTTGAAGGATCCCTGGAAAGAATGGGGAAGGCACCCCTAGAAAGACTGCCCTGAACATCTGAGTCACAATCATTTGTTTGTTCGAATGGGAGGGCCAAAGCCAATGAAATTGTCCCTTGTCAACCTTCTACCTAACATCTTGAGATCAAAAATGGAGCCTTGGCCAATCCCAAATCCACACCCCGTTTTGGGAAGCCATAAAAAATGACAACTGTTGTAACTAATGGAAAGGATTCGGGACTGCCTCGAACAGCCCTCTGGCCTTGCGGCGTCAAGCCATACTTCTTCGTCGCGCCAACCTGGAGCGGGGCTCCCCGAAAAGACTTCAACATGCAACATCATGTTGACCCCGGATTCACAACCCGATGTTTGTTGATATGGGGGTGTGTGCCTGGTTTTAGTTGGAGGGGAGCACCCCCCCATAAATAGGGGGTCAACATCAGCTGCTGCGCAAAAAAACGCCAGCCTTGGGGTCTGAAATGATGATCTTCGCGGCATTGGCCTTCGACCTGAGGCGACTGATGGTGACTGACTCACCTGCCACGCCAACGCCCACGCGGCAGTTTTTCCCTAAATCCTCAGGCTGACGCTCCCCATGCCGCAGCCCGAAAAAGCGATGACACCTAGAGCCGCCAGGCCATGGATGCGCCCCCACCCCTTTCTGCGCCCAAGGCTCAGGCAAGGTCTGGGGAAGTAAATTGGACTTCCCTGAGCCCTGGCGCGCCCAAAAATTGACCTGGCCTCCACTGCTGCGCACTTCACACGCCTGCCTTCCTCACTGAAAGGCGGCGCATGCTTTCAGAATCAACGTGGCCAAAAGAAAACAAGGCGATGTCTCTTGACATTTCCCGACGTGGGGCGTTGGCAATGTCGCCACTACCGTGCTGGAAAACATGTTTAAATTCTCGAAATGGCTAGCGGCGGGCTGGATGGAGTCAAGACATGCATTCGCTGGACTCAAGAAACTCCCACGCCAAGCTGCTGAACCCTGAACGACATGCGTTGCCTCTGGCAGAAGCGCCGCTTCCATGCATGCTTTTTTTCGGCTACAAGAAATATGCACCAGCAGGTGAGAAGTTCTTGATGCCGCCACCTGTTGGGAGCAGCATGATCTGCCGGTCCTCGCATTTGCCCGGCGCAGTCACCGTGAAACCATCATATGAGTCACAATCAAAACCCGGCAATAAAATTGTCAAACCAATGTAAAACACTACAAAGGCGGCCGCAACTAATTCTCGGACTGTTCCTTACTAACCTTCCCTTCCCCGACAGTTTTGATTATGGCTCACATGGTTAGTCGCCGGAGAAGCTTTACTGCAAGCAAGGTGCCGGCAGCTGCGGCGGCGGAACGGGCTCCGGCCACCTCGCGGCATCACCAAACCACCGGCCCCTTTAGTCTTTGTTGCTGCAACGACCCGTCTGCAAAAGGTTGTTCACTTTTTGTGGGGGTTTAGTGGAAAACCCAACTTGATTTCAACCAAAAAGTTGAAGTCTAAAGATCCAACCCAATAGCAGCCAAGTATTTAGAGGACGACAAAGGCCGCGGCCAGGGATCGCCGTTCGGCTTCTTCAACTCCTGGGCGAACATGGGCCGGAAGGTTTTGCATTCGTGCAAACACACAGAAAAGGGCAGCACTCCAAACCCAAGCGGGCCACTTTCTGATTTCTTGTTGGTTTTTGTTTGTTTTTTTTGCCTTGCATCGTCATGTAAATCACGCCCGCAGGGATGGCCTGCGTTCTGTGCAATATCATGGGGGGTTCAAGCCAACGCTTTGAAGACGCGGAGGTTTTCCCTTTGGGCACAGAATGCGATGGCGCACTGTTGAGTGCAACCTGGCGGCGTTGGGCAGCTTCGTCACCGTGCCTCAGAGGTACGAAAAAATCATATCCTGTGAGTCCGGCGGCAAGAAGACTGCTCACTGTGCCTCAGACTCAAGATGTAAAAAAAAATGCACAAAAAGAACATCTGCAGTTTTTTTCGGTGGCTGCCGTTTTGTGCACGGCATGAGGCTAATCCATGCCACTCTTCATGTACACACAAGATCCGCCTCCCCCCCCCCGACGGCTGATAAACGATCCGGACAAGGCTCTCCGCAGATTCCAGTCATGCAGTATTTCGTCCATCTCCTTCCGGTGCTCCCTGGCATTCTCCAAGACCTGCTTCAAGTGGCAAGAGCATATGCTAGAGATTCTTGGCACATTTGTTGGAGCAATTGTCGGGGGGGGGGGGGCGCTAAAACCAAAAAGGGCGGCCATGTTCGGCAGAACTGCGGAAGTATCGCGCAGACCCAGTGCAGCGCCGCAACCCGATTCGCATTGACGTTGGCTCCTGACTGCTGTTGTTGAATTCTTCTCATCCACCTTTTTCTCGCACTGAGCAGCTTTGCCCGAACGTCGCATTACCAGGCTGACATTCGAAGTGAATGTTCTCACGAATGATCCGCGGTTTGAAGATTTCAAGGGATTGACACTTGACAGTTCGATGTGCTGATTATATCCCAAACTTGGCGACGGATTCGCAGAAGGGACATGGTTTGTACCTGAGTGGCGCGGATGTGCATTTGTGTTGGCACAGTTTTTTTCTCAACCAAGAAGCCATATATTCATGGTGCTCCCTCACAACGGTTCTACACTTTTGCAAACCCAGCAGAGGATGTGTACGATGTCTTTTTTTTGCCCTTGCGCTGTCCATTTGGAAACCTGCGATGTTTAATGCTTCACCCGGGAAAACTTTGAATACAAGTGATATGAATCCATAGGGTTCTTGCGGAAACGCGCATAATGAAAGAGGCTGGATGTTTATGCTGGGCTTCTCTGGTGTGGTTGAGTCGTGGTGTCACTACTACGGAGATGCCCATTCATTTGGAGCATAGGCGTGAACAACGTATCAACAAAAACTGGAAGAGCGCGCGCGGGGAGAAAAAAACGAAGAATCGAAGAAACAACCATGTCATCAGCAAACCCACATCCCTAATCAAAGCCGCAATCGCCAGCAAACACACGCCAAGTGCTTCCATCAGGGCTCAGCACATCCTTGTTGCACGCCAGCAGCAGGCTGACGAGCGTGGCGTCGCAACACAAGGCCTTGCCGTGTGGCCAAGCGTCGGCCGGCAGTGCGGAAGCAGAAGGATTCAGAAAAGGCACCAAGCGCAGCACAGGCAAGCAAGCTGGAACAGCGAGCAGCAGAAGCCGCGGCAACAGAACGTGCCCGGGAACGGGCGAGCAAGCGGAGAAAGTCAGCTGCTTCGTGGCTCCACTGACCCCGTAGCTTCAGGGCACCGGTGTAAGTTCAACAACTCAGGGTAAGTCCGCTCCTTGCGGAGCCGGGTTTTGCTGAGGGCGCTTCCCTGACCAGCAGCCGGCGCGCCCGCCGCAACTCCTCCAGAAGCCGTGAGTTGTGGAGCCGTGAGGGGGGACACGATCGACTAGGGGGAGGGGGCTCAGACCGGAAGCTCGTATTGACGGTGATCTCGCTGCAGAAACGGGGAGGGTGGCCAAAACGCTGAAGGAAAAACAGACTCAGTGGCAACGAGAAGAGCCTGGGCGATGGTCTCTGTGCCAACACTCAAAAAGCCATGAAAGGGCTGGCGGGCATCCAGGAACCGCAAAGCACCGACCCCCAAAACGTGCACATGTTGAAGGGCCGGGTGCGACCACCCCAGCGTGACCTCACAGCAACGCCCGGCGGGTCCTTCGACATGCTGTGTGGTGTTGCGCCCTGAGAGGGGCAACCGGGGTGGAGGCCACGCAAACACCAAGGGGCCCAGGCGCCACCAACGCAACAAGAAACCTCAGGCGCGCCCTCCACCTGCAGGCCGCATCTGCCCGACTTGCAGTCTGCCTGGCTGCTGCTCTTGTTTTGCGCCGCGCCTCGCGCGTCGCAGCACTTGCTTCGCACTGCGCCGCCTTCCCAGTCGGCGCTGACGCGGAGGCGCACGAAGGTCTTCTTCCGCAGCATGGGTGTTTTTTTCCTTTCCCGCACGCCTTTTCCCGTCCAGCGGCAATGAGACCCAGGGAACCCTCAACCCGCCCCACCCGAAACGGCCGCCGAGAAAGGCGAATGAAGCGCGCGCGCGCCGACGTGGTGACTAGCCGCGGCAGAAGGCTGGGCCCTCAGGTAACCCCCGCCCTTTGAGCTGGCCACCGAGAATGGCGAAGGAGACGCCGAGGGGCGGAGCGAAGCACTCGCGCCGATGCGGCGGCTAGCCGCAAAGGCAAGAGGCTGAGCTCGGACGGGCCAATCAAAGCAAGGACATCGGCAAGGTCGGGCTCGCCCTCCGCAGCCGGCACGGGGGAAAGCCAACGCCCCCCGAGCAGAGTGGAAGCGAGGGCGCGCTGCAAGGCGCTCGCAAGCAAGCACGACCAGCCGCTGCGGGCCAGGCCAGCTAAGCTCCGGGTACTGCGTGCGATGCCGGGCTACCGCTATGGCCGCGCCATCCTCATCGGCCGCGGGCGGTTGCGGTCGGCCGTCGCGACAGAGCGGAGCGATGAGCATGGCGTCGCAGCACAGCGCTTTGCCTAAGCGCGTGGCGCCGCAAAGAACAAGATCCAGGCGGCCTGGCGCAGAGGTGTTGGCCAACCACTGCTGGGGACGACCCTGCGCTCAGGCCCCAAACCTTCGCGCGAAATGCAGACCCACGCTTGTTCGAGCACGGCACGGCGCGCCAACAATCCGCTGCGCGATCACGCCGCCTCACGGCGCCGCGCCGTGTCCACCCTGCTGGGCGGCGCTTGGCTCCCTGCTGCGGATGCGGCGCCGGACCTCGGCGACGTCCTCGGCCTCGGGGACGCGCCTCTTCCAAGCCGCCTGCCCCTGCGAGGGTAGTCGTATGGCGTTCTTCTCGCCTTTGCTGCCTTCTTTGTCTCGCCTCCTTCGGCGCCGGTCCCAGTTTCACCGCGTGGGCAGACGCAAAAAGGTGCGCGCAAAAAAAAGAGTTCCTATTGTTCTTAGGGGTGTTGGGGCTGCATTGCCGATGAGGGGCGCATCGTGCCCAGAGGCTGTCCAGCGCACCAACTGCCTTCCTTCAGGCCCTCCTGTGCCTGGACGCATCCCTATAATGGTGGGCTATAGGGTAAGACTTGCTGCGCAGGAAAAAGGCGCGTGAGGAAAAAATCAGCGCCCTCCAAGGAGCACTTCTGTGGATACCGTTGAGTTCGCTGCTGAGTTTGCGGCCCCTTGCTCCTGCACTGCAAGCATGGTGCCAGGAGCTCGCCGAGCATGGGCGTTCGCTTTGCGCGCGCTGTGCGCCGATGATCCCCGGACGGCCACGCAGGAGCGCGCGGAAGCCTTGCCTGCTGCTTCCCAGGTATCTCTTCACGCGCGGCGCCTCTCGGGGTGCGGTATCGGACTTCCATGCCGGCTACTGGGCGGCGCTGCTTGGCGGAGCGCCCTTCAACCTGGCGCGCGCTCCTCGGAGCCGCCCACACCGGCGCAGCTGCGCGAGCGGGCGTGCGTCAAAATCCGGGAGGGCGACTTGTCGCGGTCGCTCTTCAGCTGCGCTGGCCCCTGGCGATGAAGCAGCCCTGGCCGCCTTGTCCAACCCGGACCGCCTGCCCGCAACAGCTTTGAAGGCCGCTTCCAGCGCCGGCAGCCGCTACCCGGCTTGATGCCGCTGCTGTAGCGGACGCCCTCCGCACGGCCAAAGACGGCAATGACTCGGTGTCCCGGGCGGCCTCTTGACAAACTCGAGGAAGTGACGCCTTGTCCGTGCCGTCTACGCGCGGCAATCAGTGTATTTGTGGTGGGGCGGTGCCGGCGTGGCTCCCGCCTTCTTTCCGCTTGCGCAGCACGCGGCGTTGGTGGCGGCCTTTGCAGCTCTGGCCAGTTTCTCGTCACCCCCCCCCCAACGCACGCGGCCACGAATTCCAGCGCCGAACCCGTTCGTGCTCGGCTAACGGCTTGTTGCCACGCCACATCTCAGGGCCGAGCTCCGAAATGCCCGGCTGGGCGGCGCCCCTGGACGCGCGGGTTGGCGGTTACCCCGGCGAGTTCCTCTACAGCCGAAAACACTGCTTCGAGCGCGGCATGCGCGTGCCAGACCCGCGCCTAGGGCGCAACACTTGCTGCGTCCTGCCGCCTTCCCAGTCGGCGCCCTACGTGGAAGCGGTCTGGGACACTCTGCAAGCGCTCCTCGGCAAGCGGGCGGCCCCTCCCGCTATAGCGGCTGACAGTGAACCAACCGATTGGCCGCATGGTTGGCAGCTTCTCGCGTCTCTGGGGCTTGCAGCTGTGCCCACTGATGCGGGGACCACGCTCCCCCCGGCGCACATGCATGTCGCCTTGCGTCGGCGCCTGCGCCTCCCTTTGCGTTGCGGAACGGCAGCAGAGCGGCGCAGTGCCGCAGGGGCGCGGAGCGACCGGACGCGCACCAAGCGGCGAACAAGGTCGAACGCCTCGGAACCAAAGCGCCCGCCGACTTCACAGGCGAGGACGACGAGCCGCTGTGGGCCAGGGCCAGCAAGCTCAGTAGCACGGCACCATCGTGCTCAGCAGCGCGTGGCTGCGGGCGGCCATTCCGGCGCAGAGGCGAAACCAGCGTGACATCGCAGCAAAGGGCCTCACCGAGGCGAGTGGCGCCATATAGAACGAAGTCCCGGCATCTGGGTGTGTGTTTGTGTGGCAGGGGTCGCATTCGGCAGCTGTCTAGAGGGACAGGATGTTGTCGCGCGCGCGGCGGGGGGTGTGCGAAATCGTGGCAGGCGCAGCACTTTGGCGATGCCGTTGCGAAATTGTGGCAGGCGCAGCACTTTGGCGATGCCGTTGCCGAAGTCGTGGCAGGCGCAGCATTCTGTGCATCTGGGTGTGTGTTTGTGTGGCAGGGGCGACCCCAGGGGCGGTCGTGTGCGCCAGCCACTGCTGCGGCACGACACGAGCCTCCGGGCCCAAGGACACGCTGCGGCATGGTCGCCAAGGGCGTCGAGCGCCCCCCCACAGCCCGGCATCCCGGCACCTCCGCACATCCCATGCGTGAGTGGCAACGGCAGGCGAAGGCGCCGACATGCATGTGGGCTGGAGGAAGGGTGGTGCCGGCGTCAGTGGGGACGGCAGTGAGCCAAGCCCCTGCTTGAGGCCCAGATTTTTTTTTTGGCCCAGATTGGGAGCGAAAGCACGCCCGGTCGGACGGCGACATGACAGGCAACAACTCGCGATAGTAGGTGTGAAGAACACGAGACGCGCGAAGCTGCCAACCATGTGGCCAATCACCAGGGCCGCTGTCGGGGGAAGCAGGCGGCGCAGCACGGGCCAACACAACATGCCAAGACGGGCATGCATCCCAGCCGCGGAGGCGCAGCGGCCGCCTCATCCCCCACCATCAGCTCGCGCACGCAGCGCTCAGCAGCCTCGGGCCGGCGTTGTGCCATGACGGGAAGGCAGTCCGCCCATGCGCCCCAGTAAGCTGATGGGGTCGTGCGCTCCGCACACAGCAAGCCAAGGCCACCCATGCGCGTAGGGAGGAAGGCGCAGGCGCGGGCGTGAGGCCAATCCGCCCCGGGCTCGCCAAGGAGGGTTTGCAGTGTGTCCCACGTGGCGTGGTCGTGGGCCGCAGCATAAGCCGCCGACTGAGAAGGCGGAAGCGTGCGGAGGAGGTGCTGCGCACGCGGCGCGGCGCAGAACAAGAGCAAAAGCCACGCGGACTGGAGATCAGGAAGCTGCGGGAGTTCAGCAAGCAGGCGCCGTTGGTCAGCGAGCCGCTCACCAGAGCATCTCTCGACGAACTCCGGGCTGCCGATGGGCACGCCCAAAGCGACGAAGCCACGCTCGGGCGCAGGTTTGTCGCCACGCCACACCTCTGGCCCCAGCTCGGCAATGCCGGGGGGAGGGGGGCCTCCGGCGCGGCTATGCACCCGGGTCTTACCAAGGTTGAGGAGACCCCAGCATACTCCTCAACTGCGCCTGTGACAGCATCGATGCTGTCACGTGCACGACTGGCCGTCGTGAACACGTACGGATCATCCAGGAAGGCCGCAAGGCGGTCGCCAGAACGCAGGCCTTGCGAAGCAGCAGCTAGGCCGTCGTGCTGTGCCAGGGCATAGAGCGCCGGGGCCAACGGGTCCCCTTGCTCACAGCCCTCCCCCTGGAGGATTCGGTGGCAAACGCCTTGGCTGTCCCACCACAGGTAAACAGACTGCCTGGCGTAGAAGCCACGCACAAACGGCAACAGTGCCGGCGCAACCTCCTCGAGCTTGCGGAGGAAAGCGGCGCGCGACACACAGTCGTACGCGCTGCGACCGTCAAGCGAGACGACGGTCGCTTCCGGGTCAAGCTCCACAGCAACCCGCAGCATGGAGGCAAGGCAGTCAGTGCCAGCGCGCGCCTGCAACGCAAATTGGAAGGGGCGCGTAGCCTCATCGAAGCGGGCCGCATACCTTCGGGCCAAGGATCGAGCGACCAGGCGCCGAAACGCATCGCCAGTAGCAATGCCCCTCGTGCCCCCGCCGGGCTTCTGAAGCGCCGTGAGGCGGGCCAAGGCCAAGGCCGACAAGGCCTCCTCCGGAACATCCCCGTTGGCGAGCAACGTGGCAACCTCGGCAAACTGGGCGAGGGCGGCTCCGGACAGGCCTGCCGCGGCACCCTTCTTAGCCGTCCGCAACGAATCAGCGACAGCAGCAGCGGACAAGTGGACGCGCGGGACAGAGGCCAGCGCCGCCGGTAAGGGCCGAAGTGGCTCCGGCGGTCGGCGCGCGGGATCCTGCAAGGCGGCGAGGGTGGCCTCGTTGCCCGGCGCCAGAGCGGCGGCCGTGAGCGTTTGGCGGGCCCGAGACAGATCTCCGCGCTTGACCTGGGCGCAGGCGCGCTCGCGCCTGGCCTCGTCCGTGAGGGCAAGCGTGGTGGGCGGTCCAGGCCGGGAAGCCACTGCCGCGTCAAACAGCGCGGACCATCGCCCCGCGTGGAAGTCCTCCAGGCGCTGAAGAAGCGCAGCCTTACCAACTCCACCGTTGGCCGCAACCCCGCGCGTGAACAGCAAACGCGGGAGCAAAAGGAACAATTTCCACGCGCGCTCCCGCGTGCTGCCCCCGGCTGGAGAGGGGGAGAGCAAAGCACGGAGTGCGAACCACCACGCGCGGCGGGCTCCAGCATGCATGAAATACGGCACGCTTTGGAGCGTAAGAACTGGCGCGGAAAAGGCGGCAACCAGATCGACCGAGTCAAGCCAAACCCACGCCGCGCGTGGGACCCGTGCCACAACACTGGCAGCACGCTGCGCAACCCGTAGGGGAGCACTGCCACTGCTGGACGCAGCGTCGGGCAGCAGCGCAGGTGGGGCGCCGGCCTCGTCCAGCGAGCCAGACGCCATGTCGCTGCTGCCGCCGTGCGGACGACCCGAATCCCCATCCGCCCGGCCGGGCCCAGCGCGGGCTTCGGCAGACGAGGCACGCCGTCGACGACGTCTGCGCCGAGGGGCGGCGGTCGTCAAGCACGCGCCGTCAGCAGCAGGCGGGAAACGCCGAAACGCCTCGGAGCGCCCGTCTAGCGAGGACGCAAGCGACAGGCCGCCGAACACTTGAAGGCACGCTTCCTGGCCAGGAGCAGGTATGTATCCGTCACGGAGGGCCAGCACATTCGTGACCCAAGGGAGGTGGACCATGGCGCCCGACGGCAGCACGGACACGGCCTGCTGCAGCCGTACAGCGAGCAAGGCGGCGGACCCCGCTTCTGGCGCCAGCTCGAGGGCGGCAAGGAGAGTGGCGGGGCGAGTGGCGCCGAAGCAAGCTCGTGACGAGCTGCGTCCCACCAAAGGGCCGCCCGGCTGTCGGCCCTCCACTGGGCGAGGGCGTCGGGAGACAGGCGACCAGTAGCCGCGTGCAACAGGGGCACATACAGCCAGGAATTGGTTGGCCCCACGGCCTCGCGAGGCGGGCCCGCTCGCAGCCAGGCGGCTCCGGCCTCATTGGGAAGCCCAGCGTCCGGCACCGCAGGGCCGGGTGCGCGTTCCGGCGGCCCCCCTGCATCACGGTCCCCAGGTGCAGAGTCGGATGCCCGGACCGGCGGCATGTCAACGTCGGAAAGCATGGACAAGCCCATGTCCAAAGGCGGAGGCGACGCCGAGCTTGCAAGAGGACACCCACAGGTCAGGCGCCCGGTGCCAGCAGCAGCGTCATGTTCCCAGAGCCGCATGCGGCCACACGCGGGGCACGCTGCTCCGAACTCCGCAGGCACATGCACATCTTCGCTGTGTGTGACGCGCGCGCAGCGCGGACATGCCCAGGCACCCTGCCAAGCAGCTATGCCGCGCTCATGGCGCCGAGGGATTGGCGACCAAGCCGCGGCCCTGTGCGCCAGCTCGAGGAACTGCGCGTCGCTTTGCCCAGGGTCCGGCCGCACGGCGGCCAACCTGCGACAGCAGTTGACTACAACATGCACCGGTTCAGGCGGCTCTGGGGCATCCTGGCCGGTGAAGGTGCGGACGGTGTAGTCCTGCACGCTAGATTGCGCAGTGCGCTGGTCCGGCAGACGGGGCGGCGGGTGAAGGGCCTCCTCGCGGCACCAAGCCGTCAGCTGGTCGTCATGCTCCGGGGCCCACCCGTCCACGGCGCAGACGGGGCACGCGCCGTGATGACACAGAGGGCAAGCAACATCACGAGGACGACGCGCTTGAACGCGCAACTGCGCGAGACAGCCCAGGTGAAGGACATGCCGCGGGCAGACTGGCAAAGGCACGGGGCGCAATGCACCGAGACTGTTCGGGAGGAGGGGCTGAAGGCAGACACAGCAGTCATCAAGCTCTGACCGCGGATGAGCCTCATCCAGCACCTGCTCGCCCACATCCGGCGCCAGAACGCGAGGCGGCGTGACCGCGGCGGGCTGGGAGGGCGCGGCGGCCCCGTCCAACAAAGCATCCTCGTTTCCCTGCGCTCGCCGCGCAGTAGGAGTGGCGCTGCGGCGGCGGGACGTCGTTCGAGCTCGCCCTGCCTCAGGTCAGAAACGCCGCCTTAGTCGCGAGCCGAAGGAAGGCTGGGACAGGACGGTTTGAGGGGCACCTACGCAGAACCAAGCCAAAACCAAGTGACAAGTGTTCTTTTGCAACGCAGCCAGCACTCCAAGGCTCGCGCGCTGGGCCTGGGAGTGGCGAAGGGCCGAAAAGGCTACACAACACAACGCTGGGGCCCCGGCCTCGAGGAAGCGAGCGGCCTCAGTCACAAGCCGCGGGAAGGCCAGGGTGCCGAGACGCTCACTAAGGCCCAGGCAGTGCGCAAGCTCGCGTTCAGAGAGAAGCCGCGGCCGCCAAGGTGGGAGGCACCTAGGCACGGGCGCGGTGAGAGACACACGCGCGACGAACGGCGGACTCTGAGGAGCGGGCGCGCCGAAAGGAGACGGCCGCGCGGCGGCCGAGCCGCTGGTGGCCGCAAAGGGCGAAGGAAGCGGTGAAGGGCGACGGCGCTGCGGCCGGAGCACCGCCAGGCCTGAAGAAAGGCGAGGTGGCCACAGGGACGTGTGCCGGGCAACGGAATAGCAACAACAGCCACGAGGCTTGGAGGTCCTCAAGCTCCGGCAGGCGCTGCAAAAACGCATCGTGCCTCGTCCGGGATTGCAGGAGCTGGGCTCGCACAAAACCATCTGAACACACAGGCACACCTAGCACAACCAACCCCTGTGCCTCTGAGGGAAGGGAGGAAGCCAGGCTGGCCGAGGTCGGGCGGACACCGCCCTGCTGCGTTCCACACACGTGCGCTTCCTGGGTTGAGCTGGATGTGGCAGTGCTCTGACAAGTGGAAGGCTGCCTGCCCGCTCAGGAGCCATCAAGGAAGGCAGCTACGCGTCGCCTGCTGGCAGCTCGGCATTGGCTGCTCGGGATGCTGCCCCAGCGAATGCAAAGCGAACATCAGCGGCACTTGTTTTGTCTGGCGATGCGTTCTCAGCTGCTGTTGCTGCTGCCAATGCAGCGGCTGTCGCCTTGGCGATGTCAACTGCTCCCCTGTCTGACAGAGTTGTTGCTGACACCCCCAGCCCGGGTCACCACAATGATGTGGCCTGCAAACAAGGCAGCGGTGCTGGCCGCAAAAAACTTGCATCCTCCGCATCCTTTAAAAAAACCAAGCCCTGCAGGCTCTCTCATCTCATCATCATCAACTGCTTCGCCGCCCCGTGTTCATACTTACGTCCGTACACACGCGCTGGCGGCGCTTAGCTTTCGAGTTCCAGGGAATTCTTCTGTGCGGGCGTCGGAGATGCAGCGGTGTTCGCGCCGCAATCCCTCCGCGAGGCTGGCGCGGCGCATCTGCGCCTGGAGGCGTGGAAGCTGTTCTTGCTCGGATGTTGCTAGCTTGCTGCGCCAGGTGTCGCACTGCTGTGTTTTGTAACAAAACACAGCAGTGCGACGCCTGGCGCAGCAAGCTAGCAACACTGTTTTTGTTGTTGTGATTTTTTGTGCTCTCGCCTTTTTCAGCTGCATGAGTCGATTCCCCCCGACCCTGCGTGAACAATGGCTGGTAAAAACGGCCCGTGGCGAGCGGCTGCCCTGGCAGCTGGTGGATGCTGCTCGCGGGCGGTTACTTCCAGCAGCCCGCGCCGCCGCCCAGTTGATTAAAGCGCCGCAGGCAAGCCGCGGTATGGGCGCCCAACGTGTCGAGAGCAGCTTTGCACTTGGGGAGCTCGTCTCCCCCACAACACCCTGGCATTGGGATGCAAGTGATGCAGGCGATGGAAGGAATGCGGGCGGCGGCGTTCGCAAACGCACGGCTGGTGCGAGCAACGCGCGCGCCAGCAAATGCTGCGCAGCTTATGCAATCATGCGCTGCAGGTGGCGCAGGGCTGCAAGCGATGCAGCTGACGTACTCCTCACGCAGGCGTGGGTTGAACAGGCTGTCACTCGGCCTCCTTCCAGCCAGGCAAGGCTTTGCAAAACTGTGCCGGCTTCCATCCTGCTTCGCGCGCGCAAGAGGAAGCTGGCTGCAACTGGTTCACAGGCGCGCAAACCGAAACCCTAAGCTTCATCCAGCTCTGGCGAGGCCTGGCGCCGCGAGACACCGCTCGAAACGATCGCAATGCGGGCGTTGGCCTCCCAACCACCATGTCTTGGAGTCAAGTGCATGCAAATCCTTGGTTTCCGCTTGTGCTCTTCATAATCCGTCCATATCCCGTTGGTAAAAGCTGAGTGCAGGATATTCTGACAGTTTCCATGCAGCTTTGGAGCAGTCACCATCCAGGACCCCTGGTCGAGCAACAAGCTGACCATTGCGGATGGGTCATTACCAGTTCCCTACGAATACGCCGAGAAACACGTCAGCAAATGGCCAGACCCTGAGCATGAAAGCGCACGTGGGGCTTGAGAGGGAAATGCGCTACATAGAGAAGTTGCTTTGACAGTCAACCCGAATGCCATGCGCAGGGCATTGGGTTGGCCGGCATGACGGTCCTAATTAGGACGCTTCACTGCGCAGATAGAACAGCTTTGTGCTTCATGCTTGAAATGAAAGCGACATCGAATCGACCTTCACAGGGTTCCCTGCGCACATGTGTTTTGACTGCCGCGGTCTCGGCGAAAGCATGCCTGTTGCACGGCTGCCTCTGTTGTCGGAAACGCGCTGGGAGTGGCAAGGCTATACCCTTTAACGACATGGTTTTGAAACACATGTTGCTCGTTCATAAGGCGAAACAAGACTCGCCTTTGTGTTTGGGTTGCTTAGAGGATGCCGTCGGCTGCAAAGCTTTGCGCACTGGCCTCCTGAGATCTGGCAAATTTCGCGGGCTTGATGAAGCTACCCGCAGCCGGCCCGGGCTGGTCGCACCTGCGTCAAACTTCGCCGTGGGCGTGGCCGTGGACTTTGCTTTTTGGTTTCGCGGCGATCCAAGGCTACGAGGGTTTTGGTGGAGCCGAAGCTGGGTAACTTGGGGCAAGCGTCTATCCAGTGCAGTCGTCCTGCGCCCATCCATTGCTTTTCTGCTGCCGGCAGATGCGGGGAGCACTCGGCTCGACAGGCTTGCGATGCGACTGGCTGTCAGTGGTCTTGCGTCGATGGCGCAGTATGGGCAGTCCGAGCTTAGCTCGACGCAAGACCGCCTGGAGAACAAAGGCAGTGGCAAAACACTCTTTGGTGTATCTCTTTTTATCCCCAAACTCGTTGGGGGGGGGGGCCTGTTGATTCCCTTTAGAACCACCGAACAAAAAAACGGGGTACCGAGCCACATAACAAGCCGACCCACATGGAGCTGAGCCCATCTTTCGAGTCGGGCTGAAAGGACTCAGGGCAGTTTCCCTCCAGGCGGAAGGACATAGCTATAGCTAAAGGACACGTTCCACAGATCTTCATACACCTTTCCTCTCTGCCATGTGTCATTCGGCACATGAAAATATCTCTTATGTGCCGCATGAGAGAGCAGCAAAGTGCTGGCCAGTGCCGCGCGAGCAATGAAGGCTCCATGCCTTCAGAACAGGTCAGGCGCGGGCATGTTTCATAGCCTGGATGACCATGATGCAACTCTGGAAGCGGGAACCAGCTGCAAGCGCTGCAAGTTCTGCAAGTTTAAGAGACTGAACAAAGAAGACGGGCTGTCGGCAAAGGTTTGACGGGCCATGGTCGGCAAATCCACTGGCACCATAGAGCCAGTTCATGAGCCCTATGAGATGCTTCACTGCGAAGCGGCTACACGAAGCCAAAGTCGAGCGGCGAGCTTAACCCTCAAAGATGAGGCAACATCACATTGATGCTTACAAGATTGACTCTCCTCCACCTGCTACCACCGGGTCGATACAAGTATGGACTATATTCTATGATGCCCACATCCATTTACTCATGGCTCATGATCCTAGCACATCATCTTCCGCGCAAACAAACATGCTTTCCGTTTCCAAGGATGGCAACGTCTCTCGCAGAGCTTTGCGACAGAAAGCGGCGTTTGGCGCAAACGTCGCTCATCTCTGGCCGTCTGGCGTGCATCCTTACAACTGCCGCATTCACCCGGCAGAAGCTTGGGGCAAACCCGAGGGTTGCTCTGTTGCCATAGAAGGCCTGTCAAACGGCGACTTTTGGCCTGGGGACACCAGAGCGTGGAAGCAGGGGCTGGAACGAAATTCTGCGGCTATTGGCTGGAAGCATCGATTGGTCCGATACACATGTAATTCACTTGGCGCCGGGTGAGTCTTTCCAGCGCTCTGAGCGATAAGTGTAGAGAATTCCAGGCTTGCCGAGCCAGCCACCTTCGCAGGGAGCCTTACTGCCAGCGGCAGCTCAGCAGATTGTCGCGGCTTGCGCCGATGATCAAGGCAGCGAGCGCGTGGTTCCCGGGTTGGCTGGATGCAACTGCATTGGCTTGATCGTTGGCGTGTGCAGCTTGAAGAGTTTTTGGCGGCCGTCAGCATCCAGCTGCATTGCAGCGACGCTCGGGCTCATATACCCAGCTTGCCCGCAGAACTTTGCGCTTGCCAGCTCATTCCTGCGGTTGGCTCTTGGCTCGGCCGAATGTGCCGAGCGGCCGGGGCACTCGACTCGTTTGACTGCCAAACTTTTGCGGCGGCGAAGCAATCATTGCCAAACGAGAAGTACCAAACATTTCGTGCAGAACGAGACCTCGCCCGGATTGCAAAGCCAACCAGTTCTCGACGTCGCATGCGCAACAGGACAAAAGGACTCGACTTGTCACGCCTCCTCCGCCGCATCCTGTTGGTCGTGCATGTCCTCCCTGGCGTTGTGAAGGTCCTGAGGCGAACGGTGCCACTCACTCACGAGCCGACAAACCTGGCAGCCTGCAAGGTCAGGCCGTCAAAGATCTGCTCCGCCTTGACAAGGGCACAGCAAGTTCATGGGCAGATAAAGCATGTGCTTCCATTTGCTTAAGCCCCTGGAAAACGTTTAACAAAAAAGTAAAAACTGTCCAGTAGTGATAGATTCCCTTTAAAACCGAAAAGGGAAAGCAAAAAATAGTCTTAAGCAAATGGACGTGTGTACACCTAAACCAAGTGTAGTGCCAGACTCCAATCTGAGTGCAATCGCTGTCCATAATTCATGTCCCCTGACAAAATCTGGTGAGTGATTTCCCTACTATGTTTGGCAAGTGTGCAGTGTACCTCATACAATCCCCCGTTTGGCACGGATGTCTCCAGCCGAGCGAAGAAACCCACCTCCTTCTCCTTCTCTTCCAGGTAGTCAAAGCGATCCAGCGCCGGCTCGCCCTGTGCGCGACAGCAACCTCCCAAACCTGTCCCCAATTCTTGCAAAAGAACCAAACAAAAAAGAGAAAGAAGTATCAAAGGGCGCGCGCCGAGCCTCTCAAACAAACAGGAGTGTCCCAAAATAGGACAATAGGACCCCCCTTTTCCCCCCCTTCCCTTCCAAACTTTGGCTTCCTCGTCCACCTCCTTTAAGAAAAAAAGAGAATCCCAGCCATCCCCAGCCTCCCCAGCCATCCCCAGCCATCCCCAGCCACCGCCTTCACCCCAAACCCTAAGGCCTCCTCCACCATGGCCCTGCTCTGGGCGTGCAGGTCCCGCGCCTGGGCGAAACGAAAAAAGGGGCACGAAGCACGAATCCATTTCAGAATTTCGCTGCCTCAAATCGAAACGAATCAAAAGAACCACCGAACTAACCAACAAACAACAAACAACAAACGAAACTAACCAACAACGAACGAACGAACCAACAAACAAACAACAGATCTTACCATGCATAGGACCTTGCGGATCACAACGGAACATCACGGAACACAAGAATGAACGAGTGCCACCTGCCGAACATCTGCCATCTTGCATAGGAAAGATCATCGCGCGTAGGGGAGTCACAACAAAGCACAGGACACCAAAATGAACGGATCGCACCGGCTGTGGGTCGAATGGCCCAAAACCTCAAAGCTCGAACGAACGAACGAACGAGCGAGCGAGCGAGCGAGCGAGCGAGCGAGCAAACAAACAAACAAACAAACAAACAAACAAACAAACAAACAAACAAACAAACAAACACACCAAGCAAGATCACAAGATCGACGCCGGGTTCTTTCATTTTGAAGACCACGAGTAAAATTTAAAAAGGAAGCCGCTGATCGATCGATCCATCAGGTGCCCGCGCCATGAGCACCTCCGGCGGATCACCTCCGCCAGGTGCTTGCGACTGGCGCGGGACAACTCGGCGGCCCGGCCAGCGGCGCGCTTGGAGGGGGGAAACCGACGCCAGTTAAAATGGAAGAGTCCCCTCGAAACAGAAAAAAATGGTAGGTTCAAAAAAGGTGGGTAATACTAATAACAAAAATGGTAGGGGGAAAAAACGGTAGGAGAAAAAAGGTAGGTCAAAAAACATAATCAGCTTACCCCTAGTTGCTTTAGTTGGTATGGCTTCGCGGTTCGGACCTCAAAAAGGAACTTTCCCCATTTGGCTCAAGGTCAAAAGCAGGGACCCTCTTTGGTTCATGTTAAAAAGGCAAGCCATCATGCAACCATCCGAGCCGTCATTGACAAAATGCCAAATGATCAAAGCAAAGGTTGCCCAATGCCCCAACCAGTTTGCTGGCTGGAAAAAAGTCGCTTCAAAGTCTTGGTCTCAAGCACTCACCCTCCTGACTACCGACCACCACCAATCTCAGTGGCCTTGTCAGTCGCGTGTGACACACGATGCATAGGGAATATGATGTATATATTTGTATCATACATTATGGTAACAGCAGTTCCGGGACCTTGGAACACCATATATTTCGGGTCTTCCAAGCCATCACGAACCACACAAAAAAAAAAAAAAAAAAAAAACATGTGGCCTTGCCTGCTCGAGAAGATGGTTCACGCTCTGCGTCAGGGAGTTGACTTTGTCCCAGTCTGCCAAGGAAAAAAACAACTCCGCAGCCAAAACATCCGCAACCAACATCCGCAATCTGGGCATCTTCCGCATCCAAAAACACAATTCTGCGCTCGCTCGCACGCGCCTACTGCAGCCTGCCCGTAGCCCGCTGCTTCACCAGCTTTGGTCTGGCAAGGTGCCGCTTGCAGAGATTTGGCAAGCGAGGCGGAGACCAAGCGATGCAGGACGTGTCAGTTTGCAATGACTTGGGCAACCTTATACCCTGAGGCTCCTGACGGATATTGCTTTGCTCCAAGTGGGGGTGTGGTATGGGGACCCCCAGGTTCTGCGTACCAAGCCACAGGAGCCTTAGGACAAATCAATATCCTGAATTTTCACAATGGCTTGGGTAACCAAAACGCTTTTTGTACTTCATCGAGGGCTTGGCGGCCGAACCGCGGCGGGAGCTCCACGGCTTCATCGGAGTAGTACATGGCGTTGGCGTACTCTCGCTGCGCTTTGACTCGGGACAGGGTGTCTTTGTTGCTGTTGACCCCTCTGCACAGAGTTTAACTTTTTGGGGGTTTAGTGAAAAGCCCCTTGATTTCCCCAAAAGTTAAAGTCTAAAGATCCAACCCAATAGCAGCCAAGGTGTATATGCGCCATGTAGCGTTGGTTCTGAAGTGGTTCAAAGCTTCCGAATGAATTGCCGCCGCTTGCTTCTCCAGGAAGCCTTCATCTGGTTGCATTTTGGCTATGGGTCAAAACCCCGGTACCCCGGTGAACACCCAGAAAGCCTTCTAAAAAGACAACAGTCAAATGGGGTAATCATTCCCAAGGCACAAATTAGGTTTTGACCCACAGCCTTCTTGGGTCCAAACAAAAAAGCACCACGAAAAGCCGTTGCATGTTTGGGTCCAAACAAAGAAGGAACCAAAAGAAAAGAGATCTTCTTTAAATACAGAAGATAAAAACAAATAAACAAAAAACTGTCTGCACAATTGCAACGAACCAAACAAACCTGATCCACGAAAAAAAAAGGAAAACCACTTCTCCAAAGACTGCTCCCATGGCAAGGAGTGGAGGCCGAGGTGCCGCTGGCAACGTCTGCCAGCGCGCCGTACCAGCCAGACTCTGTGGCGATGGCACCTCAGCCCGGAGTTGGGTTCGATGGACATGTGAGCAGTCAGAGTTACTTGTTCCCCTAAAAGGACATGGGAATGAGTCCCCTGGTTGTAGGGAAATTTGGTGAGTCCCCCATGTCCCTCCCAAATGGACCGTAGCAGTAACTTTGACCGAACCTCATAGCCAGGCTCAAAACCCGGGGCTCCTTGGCCTATCCGCCAAGCCCACCGGAGCTCACTCCCCTCGATTCGAGTCCCCGCACCGGCTCTGGCTGCTGGCTGGCCCTCGCGCTGCGTTTCAATACGAGTCCCTTGAGTCGACCAAACGGGCACCAAGAATTGGGACTGTCCTTTTGTTGAGGGTACCCCCTTTTTGGTTGGTGTAAAGGGAAACCAAGAGGAAACCCGCCATTTTGGGGGGTCCACCCAAAAAAAAGAATACATGGTTCATGCGACAAGAAAGACCGCCACGCAAAAGCCCTATGAGTCATGTACCCAAATGGTCGATCCCCAGAAAATGCAACTAACTAAAGACTTACCAAGGCGAAGATCCGCACCCATTTATGGCAAGGGGATTGCCCCTTACCCTGCAAATTACCAGAATCGGGTTTTGAGGACGTGACTCGTATAAAAAGCAACCACGCATGTTCTTTGCATGGATCAAGTACATTCTATGTCTGTCGCATCTGCTTCTTCAAGGCAGGCGCTGCCTCCTTAGCCAAATTTGGGTCTCTCTCTCTCTCTCTTTCTCTCTCTTTCTCTCTCTCTCTCTCCCTCGCGCTCTCTCTTTGTCTCTCTCTCTCTCTCTCTCCCTCTCTCTCTCTCTCTCTCCTTGTTGAGAACCCCCCCCCCCCAAAAAAAAAGAGAGGCAAAAGCGTTGGTTTTCCTTTTGGTGGCTCTTGAAAAGCCACCAAACGTGGGGGGGATCAACTCCAAAAACAGATTCGAGCCGCGCTCAAGTGCCGCTTGCATCCGTCCCCAGACCTGGAAGTAGGGCGAGATGGGCGGCGGCAAGAGCGGAGGCTTGTCAGGGGGCGGCCACCAGGCCTGGTGAGTGAAGCCGAGGCAAGGAAAAGGCTGGCTCGTCTTTTTGGGAGTTGCCTTGGCTTTTTTTTCTCTGGTTTTCCCGGTGTTCTCTGGTTTTCCGTGGTTTTCTCAGGTTTTCCGTGGCTCTCTATTGCTTTGCTCTCCAAACCATGGCAACCAGAGGGACCCGGATGGCCACCAAGAATATGTGGCTGTCCCTTATTCGAGGGTGCCATTTTGTTGCCCCATCCATTCGAACGGGTCGAAATGGGGGGGGGGGGAGGCCTGAAGGCTGCAGATTGGAAAGGCTCCAAAAGCCGGAAGTCCAAAATGGCTTGCCCGATCGGTAAGTGGAAGCATGGACCAAAATTCCTGCGGTTTGCCCCTCCGATCGTGTCATTTTGAGAACCACACCCATTTTGTTCCCCAGTTTCCCGAAAGAACGAGCCAAATGATGCGTCTTCTTTGCAGGGTCCCGTTTCTTCGTGGCTGCTCAAGGGAAACACAAGAAGAAAAAGGACGACACCTCCTTCTCTTTTGTCAAAAAAAAACAGGAGCAAAAAACGACAAACAAAAAAAAACAAACAAACAAGAACAACTCTCTGGACCCCCCACGTTTCTGCCTAAGCGAAAGCCCCCCCGCCCCCCCCGAGCGACCGAGACCCAACACGACCCCTGCCTCGCCCACCGGAGGTGGGCCGTTGCCTCCGAAGAGGAGGCCTTTGGCCGCGCCTCGATGCTGGGGTCGTTGAGGCGAAACGAGGACGCATCTCTTCGGAGCTGTCACGTTCTTTGTTGGGGGGTGGGGGTGGACGTCACGTTTTTTTGTTTGGGGATGGGAGGTTGAAAGGGAAACCCTTGAAGAAACCGGAAGCCTTCTGAAAGTCGCCGGCGCTTGGTGGGAGACACCGCCAGGTTGTGGTGCGCAAAAGGGAACCACTCGGCTCTCAGCCCTTTTGTTTTGGGCCGCTTGCAGGGTTCAGGCGAAGTAGACTCAAACTGGGCTGGCTCGCGCATTCCGCGTTCCCCAGAGGCCAGTCCAGAGTTCTGGGTCTTTTTCCTCCAGCTTTCCCCAAGAACCCGAAGGCTTCCAATTCCGGGGGCTCGGCCCATGACCGCCTTCATGCTGCATGGGCTGCTCGGGTCAGAGGAACCCCAGCTCGCGAGAGCCCGCGCAAAGCAAGCGGAGGCGTCAGCAGGATTCACCGGCTGACCCGAGAACTGACGCTCTTTTTGTTTGGGCCAAAGGTTTTGGGGCTGTCGGATGTTCGGCTTGATCAGGCTTGATCAGGCTTGATCAGGCTTGATCAAGCTTCCATGCCATGCCCAGTTCCAGAACCTGAGCCAAAACAAAATCCGCGGCACCAAGCAAGCTGAAAGAGAGTAGCAGGCGGCCGGAGCAACATCTGACCCGGTCGGACCATCCAATGCTCTGCGGGGAGCGGCTCAAGTTGGCGCTGTTTCTCGGGACGCATCTGCCTGTGCGCAGCATACGGGCTGGGTCAAACTGTCGCAGCGCCCGATAAAGCAGAAACACCGGACCAGTCACTCTGCTGGCACCTCAGGAAAGCAAATTGCTCAAGTCAATGGGTGTCTCCCGCTCGAATCCCCGGCCTCATTGGGACGCTTCCACCTGCTTCACCCAATAGAGCACCTCCTCGCTCAGGACCTGCAAGCACCGGTTGTCTTCCAACATCTCGACGCATCAAAACTCTCGAAAGCACACGAAACCCTCAGGTGAGTTGTTTCACCCGCCACACTGACAGCTTGCTTCAAAGACAAAACGTGCGCAAAAAAAAGAAGCTCAATTTTTTGTCTGCCCGCGAATCGAAAGATCTGGCCCCAGGTGGCGTCAGCCCCAGGCGTCAGTCGCGCCGAGACCGAGCGCAGGAGCCAATAGAGGCAGCCAAACAGGCGAGAGCCCCGCGCCATACCCCGCGGTGAGACCGCCATACAGGGTACCGCGTTTGTTCGACTGGGACGAGTCGAAACACCAATCCGAGGAGAAGACCACCGGGGGAAAGTCACCTGCGCGGAGAACACTTGAAAGCGACCCCCGACACAAATGACCTTGGTTTTGAAAAGTAGATGAGTTTTGGTACATGGAACAAAAAAACATCTAAACCAGTTCTAACCCATTCCCCCAGTAGCATTCTCCTCTTCGATTCACCCGGTCTGTGTGGGCTGAGCTATTAGCCAGGAGTCTTCTCGGCAGTTGGCCCAACGAGAGCTGGAAATTCGAGATGAATGGTTTCGAAGTGTTAGGCCCGATGACAAATCCGCCGGAGCGTGGGTTCACGGTCGTGTTTTCCGGCCGCATCCCGAAGGCATTCTGCTCGGGAGCAACACCCACTCAGTCGAACCAAGCCTCCAAACGCGGGGGGTTGAACGCATATCGGATTCCTTATCAATTCCGCGGCTCCGGCGGGGCCAAATGCCAAGGGAGAGTGTGCAAAAGTTGGCGGCCCCTGAAACACCATCTGATTTGTTTCGCGTCAACCGCAAAGCTTTTTGAGCTGAACCGCCGCCGTACTGCATGTCAAGTCTCCGAGTCTTTGAACCGCCAACGTGTTGGTCATCTCGGAGGTCGGTGTTCCCTGCGCGAAGTGGGGACATTTGGATTTGCCTTGGATTTTTTTCGCTAGGGGAACGGCCCGCGAGACCTTTGCTACGACCTTGTGAGGTAGCAGTTGCGCACGGAGCAAGGCAGAGACCGGCCGGAGAGAGGCCAGGTCTGGGAGAGCATCGCCTTCGCAGCCGACTCCCCTCGCCTTGCGAAGCCGAATTGGGCCACTGACGAAAGCCAAGCGGTGCAAGAATCGACTGAATCCCGGGACGGGAATCCGAGCAGCACAAACCACACACGAAATCGCGGGGAGAAAAACAACAACAAGAAAAAAAAAACATGCGTTGAGAGGCCTCCTCTCTGGCTGGTTTCATTTTCTAGTCGCCAACCACAGCATGAATGCTTGTTCTTTGCCATCGTTTCCGTGGTGTTCACTCCATACGTGCTCCACATGTCTCTGGCACGGCCAATTCGGTGCACGTTTCGAAGGCCGAACAGCTCCGTGGGTCCCTGGCACGCTTTCCACGGATCTGACTCGGCCGCTTCTCGACCCAGAAAGCTCCCCATTGGCAACTTGGGCCCCGGAAAGCACAGCTTGAAACTGTCGCCACCAGGAAAACCAAAGGAGAGAACACGAGGTGGTCGATGTGGTCTAGGCAATTATAGGCTATCATCCATCATATGTTTCATGTGGTCATATATAGATATATCCACAGGCTATCCATCATCATATGTTTCATGAGTGCCATGGGGGATTTCGGAAAGCCTTCGGCCACCGATAGGGCCACATGTCCTGGGGCGAGGGCCCTCAGGAACGGGCTCGGCGAGGCATCGGGGATCGAGCCCAAAGCCAGGCGCGAGCCACGCTAATTGCTCGTTGGGACTGCCGTAATTAAGTGGGGGTTGACTAATGTTCCCTTCGGCCCTCAAATGACCATGGGTAGCGTTTCCTACTTGGCGGGAAAAATATGACCGTTTTTGGTTGTTTCCCCCATGGTCATGCCATGTTCATCGGACCTTTTGATCAACCCCCAAGTAGAAAAATACACCATGCAGCTTCAGCGTGCCGGCATGAGAGCGTTCTCATCTCTCTCGCACGTGAAAAAGAAAACCGTGGCTTCTCCGCCACAACGGCCCCACTTCTGTCACGAATCGGAGTGTCGCTGCTTTGACGTCCTCACATTGGGGCTGGCCCGAACGCGTGCAAAGCACGCGTGGGGTTGGGGCCAGGCCGGTCTATAGACCGAGATGGGTATGGGTCAAAATTAAGCCAGGTTAGTCTTTGGTTTCATTTGCCAGGCCCGCCTGGCCCCACACCAAAAGCATTGAAAAAGCGCTTGCCGCTTTGGGATGGGAAGAGTGTGGCGCCCCCCTCTCCAGCAAGCACTCGAACTCGAACTCGCCAGCCCGCCCCTCGCAAACCAGAGCGAGGGGCGCCTTGCCAGAACCACCGGAGCAGGAGCCGAAAAACAAAAAAACCACCGCAAGCTTAGGAAAACGGCCTGTTCCTCCAAAACAGGACAGGAATCCGTGTGTGTTAAAACGAGCACCGGGTTGCGAACGGTCACGAAAAAAGTCCAGAGACCTTGACGCCTCCCTAACACCTCCCTACTCCTCAAAGCGCGCGACTCACGTAAATACGGGGAGACCCTCCGTTGCGCTCCGGCCTGACTCACCTTGAAAAGTGATACACGCCACAGCTAAACCAGAGGCGGATTCCAATGCGAAAGGAACCTGAAAGAACAAATATGGACAAGGCAACTGAAAAAAAAAACAAAAAAAAAACATGGCAACAACACGGTTGTTTCCGCGTTTTTCTTTTTGAAACTCCGCCCCTGACTCTGCTTTCAGTGACAGACTTGAGAGAGAGTCCCGTTTCGCCTGAGGCTCAGCCTCATGCGGGTCAACCTCAGCCACGAGACCAGTCCTCCCCCCCAATCCCCCCCTCCCCCCGGGAGTTGCTCCATGGGGGTGGTGGTCAAAAATCGATGGCAAGCCCAAAATTTGATTTGCCACCCAACTGCCTGGAATCGGTCCAACCTACAGGGGGTCAATCGGTCCGAAATCCAACAAGGGCTTGATTGCTTGTCCATTCCTTTCAGCCATCGCTTTCAAAAACAGATCGCCATTTCCCCGGAACTCTTCGCTTTGATACCTCTATGTGCCATCAAGACTCCTTACCTGGCCTATGGTCCATTTTTCCCTTCCTAGGAACCATGACCAAAGGGGGTCAGGGATCCTTAGTTTTTTCCATCCCTGAGGCCCCGGTCGTCTGATGGCATTTTTGTTAGCTCTTTGATGAGTTCTCTGAAACTTTGCCCTTTGGACCACAAAATATTCTAAGTTATGTTATCAATTTGTGGCACCCCAAATCGTCGGCCTCTTTAGTTCCCAACGACCGCCGATCCAAACTCGATCCCCAGGACCTGAGGCTCCGCTCTCAACTGGCCGAAACGAAGGCATGGCCTGGCTGCGGACCCGCGGACCCGCGGACCCGCAAGAAGAATCGTGGCGCGTCATCCTTCCATTTCTTTAAGGACATGTAACTGTGGCTCAAAAAAAACGATACCAACATGGAACCTTGGTAAGTGGAAACATGGACCAAAACCTGCGGTTTGCCCCTCCGGTTTAATTTTGAGCCACAGCCATGTGGCTGTAGGTCGAAAACAGGTGACCAAAACGGAACACTGATAAATGGAAGCATGGACGAGAGCCTGCCCCTGGTGATTTAATTTTGACCCATACCCATGCTTGTATTTTCCCCTGTTGGCTTGAAGGGAATCGATTTCACTGCTGGACATATTTGCTCATTGTTTCCTGACTCTGGCAAATGGATGGGGTCCATTTTTAGTCATGGAACCAAAACTGCACAGCATCCCTGTTGCCTTCTCCTTCATTGAGACAACTAAGAGCAACTGCTGGAATTGGAATGCCTTTTCTTCTTTGCACCGAGCCCAAGGGTACCAAATTCAAGAATGTGTGTCCAATAATTTGTCAGTTCTCGGGGAAGAACAAGGTACTCAATACAAGAAACGTGCTTTTCTTGTTCCCTTTTTTTCTTTTTCGGACAACACGCAAGGTCGACAAAAAAAACTTCGCCAACCCTACTCTTCACCAGGAGGAACCCTGCTGTTCTCTCCCAAACCAGGTTATTCATCATTAGTTGTCTTCTTCAAAACTCCGCAGACTGATTTGGCTGTGGGTCAAACATGGGTAGCCAACATGGGTTGCCCTGGTAAGTGGCAACATAAACCAAAACCTGCGGTCCATATCCTGACCCACAGACTTATTTGTCTACCCTAAGAATCTCACGACCCCTCCAACACCTCCGGGCCCTCCAATGGAGAACCCCGAGCCCAAGCCCCCAAAACCATCGAGACTTGGGGGAAGAGAGCGGGAAGCCCAGGCGCAAGACAAAACGACCAATGGACGCAAGCTACGTTTCCTTGGCTGGACGTTCCCAAAGCAATGCCCAAACAAATCACCAAGCTGAACCTGCAGAAAGGCAGCACGCAATAAATACTAAAGCATGAAGCAAACAATCTGAAACAATAAGGCAGCACGAAGCACTAAACCAATACCAAACCAATACCAAACCAATACTAAACCAATACTAAACCAATACCAAGCCAAGGGGCTACTTGAAGAGACCTCCGACCTCAAATTGTTTTAGCTGTGAACTCTGGGGCTTGAAAAGGGGTCCCCTCTTTAATCAGCGACCATGACTAGTCTGTCACCTGATCCGCAGTCCCCATGCCTTTCGGCTACTGAGAATATGAATGAACCGGAAGGGGATTGATTCCCTTAAAGAAAACCAAATCGGGGATGGTTTTTCTCGGGGTCATTCCACGTCTCATTCCCTTCCTGTCAAACCAGCAAGTAAAAGCTCAAAACCAAGGAAGAATCTGCGTCTCTCCGACTTGGGCTACCCTTTTTTGGGGGGTCCAACCTAAAGCGACCAAAGAAGCACTTGGCGTCTTCTCTTCCCATGAAGCCGCCTAGGAGATCTGAGGCGGTTGGTCGCGCGTCAGCATCTCTCTTCAAACCTGAGATCTCTGGGTGTCGCAGAATTCCGGATCGGCGTCGGAGAATTACTTGAATGCTGGCGGTCAACTTTTGGTGCCCACCAAAAAAAACAAAAACACAAGAAAGGGTGCCGTGGATCCATGGCCAGATCCATGGCCAGAACATGGCTACAAACCAGATTCATGGCGAGAACCTTTGCGTTGTGGCTTGCACCTTCGGTTTGGGGAACGATAACCAAGCCAAGTTTAGATCTTCCAGTGATCTCGGCCTTGGTCTCCTGTCCCCGCAAACAGGCTCGGATTCTCCTCCTTGGAATGGAATATGGTTTGACACAAAAAGCTTCTGGGTGTGTCTTCTATTTAAGGGAACCCCAAATGATGGTGGTGTTCCCTTTGGTTTCCCTTTCAAAACAGCAAACAACAGCGGTATCCTGCGAAGTGACACGCCCTAGCGCAGAGCGAGTCCATGCTTCGTCCCCAAAAAGGCCCGTCGCAGACATCTCTCGGGTCCCATTCGCGGCCGAGCGGCAGGAACTAGCAAAGTCATGTCCTGCGAGCCACAAGGGGCAAGCCCAGTTGAGTCAGAAAAACGATCAAAAAGAACAAACGGCATGAAAATGGGCTAGAACCATGTAAAGAATTATTGAGAAAAAAACGAACGGATTGAAAATGGGCTAGAACCATGCAAAGAATTATTGACTTATTGAGAAGGCGGCTGCACCCAATAATGGGTGGGACTATTCCTTACTAACCTTCATTCACCCAAATCGGTATTGATCGTGCACGTGCCCCCGAGCACCGAGGTCAAGATGAAGGATCAACACGGCCCAAAAATGTCCGCAGCGTGGCCCTTCAGCCTTGACCCAGCAGCCTCTGCTTCACTCTTCGTAAATGGGTGTGGCTCAACATTAAAGAGGCAGGGCTACGCAAGCTTGAGTCTTTGGTTCCTTTATGGTGCATCTTTTTGAGCCACAGCCAAATGTCTCCCCTAAGGTCTCCCCTAATGTGTCAGCCATTCCGGGCATCCCACCACCGAGCTCCGCTGTTACCCCAAACCCTAAGGCCCGGCGCCAGGACTGGGTTGCCGGCCCGCTTCATTCAGCGAAGCCGGGATGGCGGGGACCTTGTCGGACATCGCGATATGCCTGCCATGGCGATGAACACCTCTGCTCTTCAATCAAGTTCGTGCGTGCAGCGCATGGCACCAGAGCACCAAAGTAGAAACTGGCCAGTCCAAGAAACGGATCCTGAAACGCAACACCTCCATCTTCTGGACACAAAAGAAAGGCAACTTGATGATGCACTTCGAGTGGAGCCGATGCCCCCGGCCGAAACACACCATTCATATCCCGGGCCTCAGAGCGAACATCACCTGAGCTCTCACCGCCGAAACCCGAGACCGGAAAAAACGGGTGGCGGGTCGGCTTGGGCGCTTGACACATGCAACTTGCTTGCAACCTGTATGCCAAATCTCGGTGGCGAAATCTGCTCCCCTGCTAAAAGCGACTCACTGAAAAGAGGTTTAATACGGAAACCCCATTAGTTGGCAAAAAGTTGTTCGGTCCTAACATCCAAGCAAAATGCACCTCTAAAATGTTGGGCTTGAAGCCATTGTTTGCCCTGCTCTGACCGCTTTTGGCGAGGGATCCCATCACTGGAAACACGGGATCCCTTGATATCCTGACATGACTGTTGGTCAAAACCAATGGTACCATTTTGAGGTAGGTGAATTCACCACGCATTTTGGGCTATTCTTACACTGGGGGTGCGGGATTTTGACGCATGGCCACGTGGCTTCATTGGTCTCCAGGATGTAACATCAACACATTCGGAGCAAAGGATGGCCGTTTGGCGCCAAACATGTTGGAACCTCCGGCAAACGATGGCCTCCAGGATTGTATTCCAGCCAGTGACCTGTTGGACAACTAGATGGCCCTAAACCAAAAAAAATAGCACCCATCTACACCAGTGGAACCCATCTATTTCTCTGCAACATCACCTAAAAAGGACACCCTCTTCCGGCTGTTTGAACCGCGGCAAACACACGGCCTGCTGCCCGGGGGCGTTTTCAAATGCTCCGTTTCCCCAGGGCTTCTCGGCGGTCGCCATCTCGAGAAGCACGCAGCCGAGACTCCAAATATCTGCCTGGATCGAAACTCGCTAAGCAATCACTTGGTTGACCTTGGGTTTGGGGAGCAAAAAATGAGAGTTTTCGCAGTTAAGTGGTTGGATTTCAACCACTTTTCCACAAGAAGCAAAAGTGTAGAATGTTTGCCAACAACAACCATGTCAATCCATCAATTCACGTGCGGCTCATGCTGCATGTAACACGACCCAGTCTCCTCTTGAAGAGCAGTCCGTAAGGCCCCAAGTTTCGAGTGCATCGTGGCAATGGAGCTTCAAGTGGTCTTTCAAATCCAAATCGGCGTCACTTCACCAAGAAAATACGACAAAAAAAATGCGCTTCGGAGAAGAAAAACAACTGTCGTGTTTTGTTTGTTTATTGCTGGCGAGAGACTGTTTGTTTGGTGCTGGCGGAGAAAAAAAGGAAGAAACAACATATAAATATTGCCCTTTTTTCTATTTGTTGTTTGTTTGTTTAAGGAACGCTAACACCCAATGCCAATCCCTCGCGCCTTACGGCCATGTCCGTCCTGCTGCTGGATGACCTCCGGAGCCATCCAGGGGATGGAGCCGATGGTCGTGAAGGATGTAGTGACCTCACCCCGCAAAAACGCCACCCGAAAAAGGCTACTCTTGACTTCCTCCATTTGATGATATGTCTTTGGGACAAAAATATATATTTCCAGTAGTGATAGGTTCCCTTTGAAACCAACAGAGGAAAATGATTCTTCACCAAATGGAAGACTTGTGCGGGCGTACTAAACGCAAAGATTCGCGCCAAGAAGAAAGATGCAATTTGGAAGTGAGTTTATTTAGACATTGTGGAGGGAACGCACTCGCGGTTTGGACCCACCCGAAGAAAAGAAGAAAAAGCTCCAAGTGCGGGCTATCCGAGTCGGGACAGCAACCTCTTGAAACTTGTGCGCTTGCAAACCCTACGTTTGACCCCCCCCAAACGACCGCCAAACACTGGAGGAAGCACCGGATGATGGGCGCTACATTGTGGGACACGCAGAGAATGGTCTTCTGCCCCCGTAAGCATCAAGGCAACACCCGAAACCCTAAACTGTGATCCAAGAAAAGCTGAAAGACCACACTGAGTCGAAAAAAGAAAAGCCTCAAATCCTAAAGAAAAACTGAAAGACCACACTGCGTTGGTTTAAAAAAGAGAGAGGAAAAACAACTCAAATCCTCGAGCCCTTTTGCTCGGGCCAAAAAAACTCCGGCGCTCCAATCCAAAACCTCCAAGCCCAACTCCAGCAATGGGCGCTGGGCGGGTCAAGGCCTACATATGCTTGCCATCGGTGCGAGAGACCCCAAAGAAAGTGAAAACATCCCTCCGAGTTGGTGCCCTTTCTTTTCGGGCCTCCAAACCGGCTGCTCATTCCACCCGGACTCAAGTCATGAGGGTGAGGGATCCAAAGAACAACAAAAAAAAAAACTGATTCCTGAAGATCAAAAAAAAACAAAAAAATGTGTGTATGTATATATATATATATATATATATTAGGGGTCCAAAAACATGCCCTACCTTCGCACGCTCTCATTCCACCCAGCTCCGTGGGGTCCGGGCGCTGCTTCGCTTTGAGCAGCCAAAGTCGCTGAGCTTCACGGTGAAGTTCACGTCCACCAAGATGTTGGCCTCACCGAACTCCGAAAAAACCTCCGGTTTTGGAGGGGTCCCCAATTTTTTGTTTTTGAAACCAGAGGTCCATACGGGTCCCACCCACTCTCTGAAAAACACCTGCCAAGCAAAGTGTCGGGTTCCACTTTTCTTGTAGGCCCTGTTGGTGGGTTTGAAAGGAAAACATGGCAAACCAAGAGGAAAACACACATTTGGGGGGGGCCATACGCACAAGCACATGGGATGGTAGTTGTGCCGAGAAGGTTTGGGTTGGGACAATCGAATGAATCTAGGAACCTTCTAACAGACCCGGAGTTGAATCCGAAAAAGGGGGGGTTCAATGGCTCCTTGGCAGGTTGCTTTCCACCAACGGAGCCTCAGCTAAGTGCCCCGGCACCCTTAATGTCGCGGTGCACCACTGGCGGCTCGCGGGTGTGCAAGTAATTCAAGCCCTCGCAGGAGAGTGGGAGGTGTGACTGCCATGACTGCCGCTGAGACGAGCGTGGGATCTACAGGATGTACAAGAAATCTAGGGCTACCTTCCATGTCCATTCTAAACCCAGGAATCCGAATCTTTCTAGAAAAACCTGCAGATTTCCAGGGGAAATGGCTGCTTCTTGAAAGAACGATGCTTGCACAGAATGGAAAACCTAGAAGCGAGCGAAAGTGGCCCGATGCCCCGAGTCAATGTGCAACCCCCTAGTTCAGGAGATGACGATCGCCCGCAAAGTATGCTTGGACCAGCGAAGGCGGATTCTTAGAAGCTTCCAAGCTGCAACCCTCCGTGCAACGAGGCAGCAGTTGAGATCCCCACATTCCAAGCCAGAGCCAGAGCCTTTGTCTCGAGTCGCGCCTGCAGAACGCCGCACGTGGACCTGGTCAGTAGATCTCCCGTCAGCCTCGAGCGAAGCGTCCGAGGCTCCGCGTCCGGCGCGGCTCGAGGCGCGGCTCGAGGCTGGGGTGCCCGACGCCCCGAACTCGTGGAGTATGGAGGACATGGATCCCCCAGGCCTAAGATCCGGAGCATGACATACTGGTAGACCCTGGCTTCGGAGGATTCGCCGCAAAAAAATACCAAACAAGGGCTCAACCATGGATTCAAAGTGGTGCGAACGGAGTTTGTTTACCAGTACTGGTGAAGGGCCCACCTCTCACATCTCCCGATGTTTGGGGCGCTTCGCTCGGCCGGGGTCGCTGCACATACTCCAGGTAAATGTAAAGGTGACTCTTGGCGTACTCGAACCCCAGCGTCTCTACAATGTTGGGGTGTCTCAAGTCCTGAATCCACCCCGAAGGCTCCGACCAAGGCTTAGCGGCCAAAAAAAGGACTTAGAACCCGGTCCTTGCAAATCGTCAGCTCGCCTTCCAACCTCTCTCGATATTTCCGATCCTCATCATTCCCATCCTTAGGCCATGATTCTGCCAAGACTTTGAAATCCTGGCCTCGCTGCCTCTGTTATTGCGGGGGGTGATGGAAGCAAGCAACTCTTGCAGTGACAAAGCCAGCTTCAGCCAAGGTACATCTACGATCCCCTGCTTTACCGCAAATATCTTGCCAGTGAGGGTATCGAGAGCCTGTGAGACCACAAGACACGACGCCTGACCTCGCAGGTCCTGCCTCATGTTAAAACAAACCTCGCAAATGAATATCTTTTGGGGGGACCGCCCAAAAATGGGTGGTTTTCCGTTTGGCCTGCCTCTACAACACCAAAAATCGGTTCCGTCAAGAAAAAGACGAGCCGCCCAAGTGGCAAATCTTCAAAACCCATGGGGAAAAGGTCGCTTCAAGTCGACCGAAGCAAGCGGACTTGGCCGCCTTATAGACGCAGCCGTGAGAGCCAGTGCCAATGGATGCGCCTTTGGTCCAAAGAGGACCTGCGCGCGAATTCAATGTCCAGTCCACTCAAACTTGAATCGCCGACTTGGAGATGGGTGTATCTCTTTTTGCCTGGACCTCTCCAACATGGCTTCGGCTTCTCCTTTTCGCTTCCCTTTGGCACCCTCCCTAAAAATTTGCACCCTCAAAAAACACGACACCTATGCCTTCTTGTTGGTGCGATAGGTAGGGAATGACCGAGTCCGGGTTGGGAAAGAACTGGAAGGGGATTCCTGAATAAAGCAAATCAAATGGGTAGGCATGGCTTAGGGCTCTTTTCTCTCTTGAACCACCTAGTGAACTGCGGGGAGTTATTGAAAGCTTTACATGTGTGCACCCCCTGTGCACTGAAGGCTCATTCATTTTTGGACAGTTTTCCTCGTGGTTCCATTTCTCATTCCCTGCCTATCGAGGCAGCAAGAAAAAAAGAAACCCACATGAGCCATACTCAAAATCCGCGAAATTGGAGAGTGGCCCATGGACACTTTCCCCTTGAATAACGACACAAATGCCCATAACGGCTACTCAACTCCCGTGAGCAGTTTGGCAAGGACCCAAATTGGATGACAATGTTTGATTAATATTTACTAATGGTGAGATAAGAACCCAAGAGCCCAACCATTGTTTCTAGGTCCTCCTGAGAAAGGGCACCTAGCTGGGGGGCAGGACGACCATGCTTGGTGGTGAGATAAGAACCCAAAAACCCTAAAAACCCTAAAAACCCAAAGAACCCAAAAACTCAAGAACTCAAAAACCCTAAGAACCCTAAGAACCCAAAAACCCCAAGAACCCAAAAACCCTAAGAACCCTAAGAACCCAAAACCCCAAAAACCAAAAAACCCTAAAAACCTTAAGAACCCCAAAAACCCTAAGAGCCCAAAAACCCGAAGAACCCCAAAAACCCTAAGAACCCCAAAAACCCAAGAACCCAAAAAACCAAAGAACCCAAACAACCCAAAAACACTAAGAACCCTAAGAACCCAAAGCCCCAAGAACCCAAAAACCCTAAGAACCCTAAGAACCCTAAGAACCCAAAAACCCCGAGAACCCAAAAACCCTAAGAACCTTAAGAACCCCAAAAACCCTAAGAACCCGAAAACCGAAGAACCCCAACAACCCTAAGAACCACAAAAACCCAAGAACCCAAAAACAACCCAAGAACCCAAACAACCCAAAAACCCTAAGAACCCTAAGAACCCCAAAAACCCAAGAACCCAAAAACCCTAAGAACCCAAAGAACCCCAAAAACCCCAAGAACCATAAACCCTAAGAACCCTAAGAACCCAAAAAACCAAAGAACCCAAAACCCTAAGAACCAAAAGAACCCAAAAACCCCAAGAACCCAAAACCCTAAGAACCCTAAGAACCCAAAAACCACAAGAACCCTAAGAACCCTAAGAACCCCAAAATCCAAGAACCCAAAAACCCCAAGAACCCAAAACCACAAGAACCCTAAGAACCTAAAACCACAAGAACCCTAAGAACCCCAAAAAACCCAAGAACCTCAAGAACCAAACACCCGAAGAACCCTAAGGACCCCAACAACCCAGAAACCCAAGAACCCTAAGAACTCAAAAAAGCCAAGAACCCAAAAACCCTAAGAACGCCAAGAACTCTAAGAACCCCCCAAAAAAAAAAACCTAAGAACCCAAGAACCCAAAAACCCAAAGAACCCTAAGAACCCAAAAACTGCAAGAACCCTTAGAACCCCCCCCCCAAAAAAAAAAACCTAAGAACCCGGAGAACCCAAAAAAGCCCAAGAACCCAAAAACCCTAAGAACCCTAAGAACAACCCAAAAACAACCTAGAACCCAAAACCCTAAGAACCCAAAAACCCAAAGAACCCTAAGAACCCAAAAACCCCAAGAACCCCAAAACCCTAAGAACCCCTTCAAAAAAAAACAACAAGAATCCAAAAACCCTAAGAACCCAAAAAAAACAAGAACCCTAAGAACCCTAAGAACCCTAAGAACCCAAAAAACCCAAGAACCCTAAGAACCCAAAAAACCCAACAACCCAAAAGCCCTAAGAACCCCAAAAAACCTAAGACCCCAAAAACCCGAAGAACCCTAAGAACCCAAAAAAGAACCCTAAGAACCCCAAAAAATCCAAGAACCCAAGAACCGTAAGAATCCAAAAACCCCAAGAACCCAAAATTCCTAAGAACCCAAGAACCCCACACCCCAAGAACCCAAAAACCCCAAGAACCCCAAAAACCTTAAGAACCCGAAAACCCGAAGAACCCCAAAAGCCCTAACAAGCCAAAAAAAAACTAAGAACCCTAAGAACCCTAAGAACCCCAAGAACCTACAAACCCTGAGAACCCAAGAACCCCACACCCCAAGAAACCAAAAACCCCAAGAACCCCAAGAACCTTAAGAACCCCAAAAACCCTAAGAACCCGAAAACCCTAAGAACCCCAAAAACCCTAAGAACCCTAAGAACCCAAGAACCCCAAAAACCACCCTAAGAACCCAAAAGCCCTAAGAACCCTAAGAACCCAAAAACCCTAAGAACCCGAAAACCCAAAGAACCCGAAAACCCAAAGAACCCCCCAAAAAACCTCAGAAGCCAACCCTTGTTTTCCTGGTGGCCCGCCATCACTGAACCCCACCCGTTCCCCACCCGCACCTCTCCGCTCCGAGCAGGCGGACTCCGGCGAGGCAGGCGTCGAGCTGGGGGAGTAGCTCACGCAGCTGGGGGTCGAAGCTTCCTGGGCCCGAGCCCCCGCCCTTGGCCTTTTTGGGTGTCCCCCCAAAAGAGAAAACAAGAAGGGTAATGAGAAGATGACCGGCCATAGGCGACCTGTTGAACTGTCTCCTCTTCCGAGAAGATGACCAGCACTTGGGATATTTTCCCCCCAGCCCGCGCAAAGTTGCGGACATGTCCCGTCCGGACAAAAGGAACAAGGAAGAAAAGAGGCTGCAGACGGAAACCGGGAAAAGTTGGAAATGGCGACTGGTTTCCAGCGAAACGGTCGCCACCTTGTGGAGGTCAAGAAATCAATGGTCGAAATTTCCAAGGGGTGATGCCCCATTCTTGCCAACCATCGTTCTGTTCAAAACCGATCAAACGCTTGCTCTGGGTTTCCGGGGTCGGTTTTGCTAGAAAGATTCAGATTCCTGGAAAGATTCGGAAATGGAAGGTACCCGTTCTAAAAACTCAGAAGCCCCTGAAGATGGCGCCGAGTCGGCCCCCCATCGCCAAGTCTCTGTGGCGGTGCCAGTCCACGTTCGCTGCCTACCGGTTTCGCTTTTCCATTAGCCAAAGGCCATTGGCCAAAGGTTTGCCTTGAACATCGCCCAAGAAAAAATACCAACTTGTTTCTCTTCTTCTTCCTCTTCCTCTTCCTCTTCCTCTTCCTCTTCATTCTTCTGCTTCTTCTTCATCTTCCTCTTTCGTCTTCTTCTTCCTTCTTCTTCCGGGCTTCACGAGAAACTCGTCTCGCCCCGCGCCTGCGCACGGGCCGCCGCGCGGCGCGGGACTGGCAGCCCTCCTCGTCCCAGAAGAGCACCTGCCGCGCGGCGCCCAGTGGAGCCGCAGGCGAAACCGTGAGAGCCGAACCAAAACCCGGCTGGAATGGGCTGGAACTCAAGGCTCCCGCGATTTCCAACCTAAAAACATCACCCAAGGGACCAAAACTCGGTACTGAAATGGTCGTAATCCCAGAACCTTGTAAGGAATTGGGAAGGCGGAAATTTTCCGCAGCTATTTATGGTTGGGAGTGTCCCTTACCAACCTTCACCTTCCCGGTCTGTCTTTTGGCTGTGGCTCAACAAACCGGTACCAAACCGGAACCCTGGCTGCCAACATCTGGTTTTGCGCTTCTGGCACATCTGGCAAGTCACCATTGAGACAATGATAGCCTAAGCCATAGTCAACAACCTTTTTGGCCCATGAGCAAGTGGCTCAGTTGAGTCACAAGCAATAGGGACACTCAGCCTTCATGGGCCAAAAAGGTAAAGCTTGAAACCAACAAGAAGGGACATATTGGGACATATTGAGACCCCTGTGGGGTGATTGAAAAAATGTCGAAATCAAGTATGGGTACTAAAAATTGGCCGATCCCCGGAAGGTAAAATATGTTTTTAGAAAATAAGGCGGATATCCGCACCCATTTATGGCAAGAGGATCGTCCCTTAGCCTCCAATTACCCGGTTGTTTATGGTGACTCATTTGCGGTCGACCCCGATGGAAGCTTCTTGGCAGGGGAGCCTGTTGCAATGGACGGTGGCGACAGGGTGCATCCAAGGAGCCGTCTTCTCACGGCCGGCTTGAGATTTGGATCTCACCATCGTCTCACTAGGCTTCTTCTCCTACACATTGATATGGCTGTGGCTCAAAAAAACGGTGCCAAAATGGAACCCTTGGTACATGGAAACATGGACCAAAACCTGCAATTTGCAATGCAACCCTTAAGGAAGGGCGCGCAATTTGCAACGCAACGCCCTTAATTTAGGGTTGCGTTGCAAATTGCACGCCCTTCCCTAAGGACCCTAGCTGTTTAATTTTGAGCCACACCCATACGTGCATTGCAAGCGCTTGCAACTCGACCCGCTCGGTCCTTGCGGGTCCGTTCTGCCCGCTTCTCCGTGAGGGAGGAAGGGGTGCCTGCAACGACATCGAGCACGTGGCTCGTGCCTGGTCACTTCGTCTCTGCCAGTTGGCTTCGTCGGCCAACCCAAACTCAATCCCTTCCACGGCCGCTACGAGCAGCGGAACACTTTGAAGTGTCCAAGTTTCTGAAGAAGGCTGGTCCAATTCAGGGGGCCTCTCTCTGTACCTCTGACAAACAAAAGCCGTCTGGACGCCCGAGCTTGCCTGGCCCCGAAGCAAAACCCACCCGTCGTGTGCGCGGCGTAGGCGTCACTGTGGGCGTGGGTGTCTTGTCCGAAGTCACCGTCTTGTCCTCCTCCTGGAAAACTTGGGCAAGCAATCTCACTTGTTCAGTGACCCTAGCAAAAAAGGGGACCCTTTCTGGGGAAGACCATTTTTAGTGGGGCAGCCACCAAAAAAGAGGAAAAAGGGTGCCACTGAACAACTGAGAACAGGCAAGCAGGCAGACTGACCACAAGCAAGGAAGGGAGAAGACTGTTATTTCTGCTTGCTAGATTCCCACATCAATGGCCCAAACCAAAACCATCCCTTATCCTTGCCTTGTCCCTGCTTCTTGAAATTCCTGAAATGATAAACCGTCAGGAGTCATAACCGTTGACTCTGCCAATGAGAGAACGTACGCCATGCTATACGCGCTGATAACCTTCAGTGAGGCAAACAGAGAACATCCACTTCCGCCTCTCCGCAAAGAAGCATCTGGATTGATATCTCGGGCTTGCAAAATACCAAGCTGAGGTGTTGGCAAGTGCAAAGCCCGGTCGCAGGCCACAGGAGCCTCATTCACGGTGCCCTGCTCGGAACGCCCGGCAACAAGCACCACTTAGGGGATCGACCCTGTTCCTGCCAGGTGCTGAGATACAAAAAAGGGCCGAACTACAAAGTGCCAGACAGATCTACACTCAACTGCCAAGTCCATTTGTCCCCTCCAAACAGTCACTCTGGAAAAGCCAGCTGTACACTGGATGGGAAAAAGCTGCATTGAACCTTCACCGTCCATGCCAAGTGAAGCAATCTGTGTCACCACGTGCCAGCGCGCTCAGATGCTCCTCCCCCAGATGTGCACTCCTGGCAAGGCTGCAGTGAATTGCCCGCATGCCATGACCATGTGCCCTTGGCAGGTCTCGTCTTAGCACGTCGCGGCGAGCGAGTCTTGTGGCCCATGGTTGCACAACTGATCAAATGCCGCACAAGGTGAGGTCAATAGCCTACAGGGTGACTGGTGGACCGAGTAAAAGGAGCATTTCGGTGAAGGGGGGTGAAACGGAACCTGCGTTGATTGCATTGGAAGGTCTAAGATGGGCATGACTTGAATGATCTTTGAGTTGGTGGTTCCTTTTCAATTTCAAACCGAATTTGGAGACAAAGGACTTCCGGCAACCGAAAGCCAAGTTGTTTTCTTTCGAGCAGCCCAAACAATGCGGTGGTTTTTTGGGTTTGGCTTTCAAAGGCTTTCCCTAGACAGACCTGTAGCCTTCGCGCCAAAGAAAAACGAGCCTTTGCCACCCCATTTGGCTGTGGTTCAACAAGTATCAACACCTTGAAGTAAATGAAACAGACTAAGACCTGCGTAACCCTAGCCTTAAAAATTGAGCCAGCACCCCTCAAGGGCGGCTTTTCCATTTGTACCCGCACTCTTGCGCCATCTTGGGTACAAAAATGGAAAAGCCACCACTGGAGGGTGCTGGCACCCATCATTTTGGGCACCCTCCCCTCATTCGTGGGGGTCGCGCTCCAGTCGCTCCAGTCGTCCCAGTCCCATCCCATTTGCCTGGAGAGTAGCAGCGTGGGCAGCCGCAGCTGCTCCTTGCGCCCTGCGAAGGGCGAGCGCCCGCCGTCCAGGGACGGCACCGGGCGGTGCCGGAAGCCCCGAGGCGCCTCCAGGCGGCACCGAGCGGCGCCGAGCGGCCGGCGGCCGAAGCGTGCGAACGGGTCGGTTTGGGGTTGAACTGGGAGTTGGGTGTGGAGTTGTCTGCCATTTGCTGAAGTCCCCTGGAAAAAATGACAAAATGTCCAGTAGTGATAGATTCCCTTTAAAACCAAAGAGGGGAAAATAGAATATGTTCTTAAGCAAATGGAAGTGGTTGGTATTTGGGGTGGAGTTGGGGCGCCGCTTGTTGCAAGGAACTCGGGCGTAAAATAAGAAAGGCCAAGCCCCTTAGTGTACGCGTAAAACTGGCTGGCTGTAAGCTCTTAAGTGCCACAAAGTAGGACCAACGTGCTGCGTCAAAAACTGCACATCCCTCCCGGATGCTTCGGACGCAAAAACTTGGCCACATATGGTGGTGCAAAGAATGCTGGGAATGCAATTGCCATGTTTACCTTTTTTCAGGATGGGAAACAAAATGTGAATTCCAACACTGCATCTGCTTCCGCTAGCAATGTGTGTTCTCCCAAGATTGCTCTGGTGTTCCCTTAGTATCCCCTTGATATTCCCCGAGTACTCCCTCAGTATTCCCCTAGTATTCTCCTAGTACCCTCCAGTAGTTCCTCGGCGGTCCCCTTGTCAAAGGAAGTTTAGTAAGAAAACTTCCGTAATACGTCCCGGACGCACTCAGAAGTAAAGTCAGCCAGCACGGAGAATCGCGAAGGGTACCTCTGTTCTGCGTGCGGGTTCGCCACGGTCTCGCCACGGTCTCCACGGTTTCGGAATGTTGCCCACTGCAATGCTCGCACAGACGTGTTCGAAGGCCTATTTTGCGTGGCAGGCGCAGCACTTTGGCAACCTGAGGTGCAGATTTCGTGGCAGGCGCAGCATTTTCGCAAGGTTGAGTACTCGTGGCAGGCGCAGCACTTTCGCAAGGTCAGGTGACAGATAGATAGATAGATAGATCAGCAAGGTCGAGTACAGATTTCGTGGCAGGCGCAGCGCTTTCGTAAGGTCGAGTACAGATTGCGTGGCAGGCGCAGGACTTTCGTAAGGTCAAGTACAGATGTCGTGGCAGGCGCAGCACTTTCGCAAGGTCAGGTGCAGATAGATAGATAGATAGATAGATAGATAGAAAGATCGAATGGAAAGAGAAAGATAAAGACAGAGAGATATAGAAAGAATGAAAGAAAGAAAGAAAGAAGGAAATAAATCAAGCAAGACAGAAATGAAGAAATAAAGAAAAAAGAAAGAAAACCGTGAAAAAATAAATAAATAAAGAAAGAAATAAAAGAAAAAAGAAAAAAGAAAAAAAGAAAAGAAAGAAAGAAAGAAAGAAAGAAAGAAAGAAAGAAAGAAAGAAAGAAAGAAAGAAAGACACAAATGAGAAAGAAAGAGAGAGAGAAAGAGAGAAAGAAAGAGAAAGAGAAAGAGAAAGAGAGAGAGAGAGAGAAAGAGAAAGAGAAAGAGAAATACAAAGAAAAAATACTGAAAGAAAGAAAGAAAGAAAGAAAGAAGGAAAGAAAGAAAGAAAGAAAGAGCTAAAGAAGAAAGAAGAAATAGCGAGAAAGAGAAAAACAAGAAATAAGGAGATAGAGAAAGAAAGAAAAGAACAAGAAAAGAAAAGAAAAGGAAAGAAAGAAAAGAAAGAAAGAAAGAAATAAAGAAAGAAGAAATAAAGAGAAAGATAAATAAAAAGAAATAAAGATGTAGAGAAAGAAAGAAAAGACAAAGAAAGAAAGCAAGAAAGAAAGAAAGACAGAAATAATGAAAGAAAGACAGAAAGACAGAAAGACAGAAAGAGAGAAAGAAAGAAAGAAAGAAAAAGACAGAGACAAAGAAAGAGCGCAACCAAAAAAAAAAAGCCAAGCTCTTCCTATAGGCACTCTTCTCGCTTTAGAAACTTCCGTCCACCGGCTTCGCCGGCTCTACTGGTATTCCCATAATATTCCCAAGAACTGTTTTGGTATACCCCTAGTATTCTCTCGGAAACACACACAAAAATATACATACAGACAAAAGGTATTGCGTATGACCAAAGATTTCCCTTCAGGACTTTGTCCTTTGTTCCTCTTTTGTTGGTTTCCTTCAAGGCTTTCTTGGGTTATTGAACATGGTAGTTCTTTGGGCATGATTAAAATATGTCCCTCAAAACTCGGTTTGTCTTGCTGGTGTTCTTCGAGGTTCCTTTTTTTGGAAACGGGAACCCTTGCCGGCCCTTCAAGATTGCTCAAACACGTGCACGTGAGGAAGGCTCTGTCTTCGTGCTCACCAAAATTGTCTTCATGCTCACTTAAGTCACTTTTGCAGGATTCCCCACAACAAGGAATCTGCGTGTGGGAGAGCTACATCTTGGTCGGCACCCCAACACCACATGAAGTACAAGAGTACAAGGGCATCAAGCCGCCTTCGATTTATGATTTGGGAGATCGCCCGAATTATAAAAGCTGGCTAAACTCCAGCCAAGCGTCTCCGGCATTCGCAGTGTGCGGCTGATCTTTCGGGGAGGCGACATCAAGGTCTGCAAACCTCGAGCGACCAGTTGACGGCGACACTTGGGTGCGTCTGTGCTCGAAGCTTGCCTTTTTTTGGTGGCTTTAAAGGGACACCAAAAGGACACTCCGCTATTTGGGGTGTCTGCCCATTTCAACCGGAGCTTCCTCGGGGTCCGTCTCGAAGCTGAAACAAAATCCATGCTGCAAGGCATCAAGTTTGGGGGCATCATGACAAAATTGATGGGTCGCTGGAGTGACGACTTGAGAATACCTCGCAGCCAGTTGCTAACTGCACAGCTATGAGTCAAAACTAGGCAACACCAGGAATTGGACCGCAGGTTTTAGTCCTTGCTTCCATTTACCAGGGCAAGCCATTTCGGGTACCAAAATTTTGACAACCACGGCCATCTCTTCAGTGAATCAGGGTGCTTCAGCGGCTCTGGCGCACGCCGCGTCGGCATAGAGCTAGAGCGCCTCGTCACATGGATTAAAAAAAAGAAGAAAAACAGATCGCCAGGTTGTCATCTTTTTTCCCAGACACTTTGCCCGAAAAAAGATCGGTCACTGGGGCCAAACAAAACTCGGTGGCTTTCTGCTCCCCTGATAAAAGTGACTAACTTTTAGTGGTTTAATACGGAAAACCCATTCGTTGGCAAAATGCTAAAGTCCTAACATCCCTTGGCAAAATGCACCAAAGATTAGATGCTTTCTCCAAGAGTCCCACAAAGGATTTTGCCCGCCCCCCCAAGAGCTCACCTTTGCCTCCCAAATTGCCAAGCAAAATGCGCCAAACAAACGACACGATCAGGTTCCGAAGTTGTTTCTGCCAGCCAAGCTGCAGCATGGCCAACCGCTGTTGCCTCAAATTCTGCGAGACACAGATTTGCCGCCGACATATGCGGACTGCGGGCAAAAAAACAAAAACTAGTCCAAGCGAGTCAGGATGACATCCAAACCGGTCAGTACGCAAAAATGGTTGATCCATGTCCAGAATGTGAAGAATTCACCCGGCGGGTATTTCGGCACCCAAGGATTCTCCGAGTCTCCCAAGCTTCTACCCCGAAGCGGTTGAGCGAGCGAACGATAAGCTCTCCAGTCCGGGCCGGGGTGCCAGGACCCAATCTTGCGCGCCCAGCTTTTCGGGCGCGAAAGAGAAACCGAGGTGTCGAGTGTGAGCTGCTGGTTGGGGCCAACAAGGGTGGGACCTTTGGATCTGTTTTCTTCTTTTCTTGATTTTTCCGGCTCGGAAGATCTGAATAACTCTCAGGCTCGCTTCACTCGAGCCTGGGCTAAAAAGCGGGAGCGAGCGAAAAAACTTGATTCGAGTCTCAGCATGCTCCAAGTGGAGTCCCGCTGCAAGTCTTCCAGGAGGGAAGGCTGACGGAAGTCACAGTCTGCTCAGATGCCCAGTGGATTTCCATGGGAAAAAAAGGGCATCCTTTTTTGGTTGGTTGACTTTAAAGGGGAACCCTTCCAAAAAAAAGAACAAAAGGGCACCACTGGGCAACTGGGTCTGACAACTGCCAGTCAAGGCAGTGCAACCTAAGCCACCCACAGCATCACACAGCAATTCTTGCAACTACTGCCTGCCTTCCCGAACTTATTCACGCATGAATATGTGTCCTTTTCGGGGCGACCCTTTTTTAATAGGTCCTTGGAGTCTCCATGACCCTTTTAAAATGCGTCCATGACCCCAGTTTGGGTAACGGCCCCATTTTTCAAGGGTGGAGACTCCAAGTCTACAGATTTGGCTGTGGCTCAAAAAGCCGGTACCAAAATGGGTTGCCCTGGTAAGTGGAAACATGGACCAAAACCTGCGGTTTGCCCCCCCGGCTTAATTTTGAGCCACTGCCATTTACAGAAATTTACCAAGGAGGGAGGTGTCCTTCCGTCTTTGACACAGCCTTCGGCTCAACCATTTGGAGCATCATATTCGGATCCTGGCCCTTCAGGTGCAGATTGGACCACTGGTATGGGGGTGTTACCTTTTTGAAGCTGGTTTCTGTTGTCTTTTAAAAGAAACTTGATTCGTTGAAGGTCTTTTTTGAAAGCTGTGTAGATGATCTTCCAAGGGGAAAAAAGGAGGTCCGCCAAGGTCCCCTAAAACCTTGGGGGGTCCCCGCGATGTCCCCTTCGAAAGCTGCGCTTGACGGCGAGCCCGAGTCTCCCATGGCCTCCAGCCGCCGCTCCTGGAAATGAGTTTCGCGAGCGGAAAGCTTCGTAGCCGAAGGCCCAAGTTGGTTGGGCGCTGAAATTTTGTATGGGTCAAAATTGGTCCCCACCAGACCGCAGGGTTTAGTCCACGTGTCCATTTACGAGGGTTCCGTTTGTGGTACCTACTTCTTGACCCGCCATGTGGGTTTCTGTGCACCCAGGTGAATCTGTTGAGGTCATTCAGACCTGGCAAGATGAGAAGTGGTCCAAGGTCAAGAGTCAGCCGTGAAGAATGGGCTAGCTGAAAGTGCCCCGAGGCAAATATGAGGGACCGTGTCCAAGGGACAAATCCGTACCCTTCATGACCCTACCCATTAGTTGGCCTGAACCACCTGCTTTTTCTTGCTGCATGCGAGGATACACCCCAGACCTCCTCTCCAATGGTTGCCAGCCGGCTTCCTGCTGAAGCTTCGTGGTTGGCATTGATGGATTCAAGGTGGGATTAGAGCCCGTTTCGGGGCTGGTTTGGCTTTACAGAGAAATCGATTCACTGTCCATTGCTCCTACTCATGATCTCACACCACGTGCTCAGCTAAAACAAAACGATCAAGAAAAAACATGGGTAGCTTCATGGTCCACGAAGCAATGCAATGTCCAAGCTGAACCCCTCGCCTTTTCGCTTCGAGACCCGTCCTTGCCCCCGAAGCACACCGAGATGCTGCCGGAGCTGGGGCCTGCGTCCAGCTCGAGCGATAAAATTCCTGGCCCCCGGGAAATGGGCCGGGGAAGGGATTCCGCGGCGCCGTGGCGATTTTTGTTGAATTTTGTTTTTGGGGGGGGGAGGTTGGGCACCCCGAAAGTGGGTGGGTTGTTGTGTTTTTCTTTTTGTTTTTTTGGTTTTGTTACGCAAGGGAAGCCAAAGGGAAGACCGAAGCCAGTTTGGGGTCCCCTCTGAAAGAAAACCACCACTTTGGGGGGTGCCCCAAAAGAAAAAGACCACCAGTTTGGGGGTCCCCTAAAAGAAAACCACCATTTGATTTTGGGGGGTCCCCTAAAAGAGGAAAGCCACGAATTTCGGAAGGCCAACACGCTCAAAGACGTCAAGGATGGCCTGAGCGTGCTCCCAAATTTGCCCGCTATGATGAGTGTCACTCAGACATTTGCTCAAGGATACCCAAAGTACCCTTCGCCAGCATCAGTTCCGGCTCCGGTCCAGCAACGCCCAGGATCTGGGCGAGAAACTAGTCCAAAAGAACCGCAAGTATATCATGAGAAATCTGCGCATCTCACTGGAAACAAGCACCCTAGAAAATCCGAAGCTGACAAATCCGAAGCTGACAGAGTACTGGTTGGCAAGTATTGTGGCTCTCTTCTTCAACCGCCGAATCTGACACAAGGATTTGGGAAGACCACTGCAATCTGGCCTGTTCACATCTGGAAAGAGGCTGGGCAGCCATTCTCATAAGACTAGGTCCTCCAGTAGAGAGGTTAGAATAAGGGTGCCATGTTTTTTTTCTTTTTCTGTAGTCTATTTTAGTAGGTGAACCGAATCTCCCCACCAAAAAAAGTTGGTGAGAAAGGGCACCTGGCTGGGGGACCTAGAAGAGATGTGTCCAGGTGCGTTTGTGTCCACTTTCACGGATGGAACGGCGAACAACGGGCCCCTCGCCCTCGCCCTCGCCTTGCAGAGCCCCAGTCTCCGCAGCTCGCAGCAGGCTGAGAACTGCCTCCCGCCGGCGCTGCGAAAGCGCATCGACGGAAGGCGGCAGGATGTCAACTCTTTGACAAGAGTTGTGGATGATGATGCTGATGATCATGACCATAATCATGACCATAATCATGACCATGACCTGGATCAGGACCAGGACCACCACCCACCACCACCACCACCACCACCACCACCACCACCACCACCACCACCACCACCACCACCACCACCACCACCACCACCACCACAGTGAGTGCTGCTCAATGCCCAGAAGCAGCAGGACCCTCGAGCCTTCCAGAAGCAGCAGGACAAGGACGGGTCCAGCCTTGCAACACGACAACTGCTGGGTGCCAACGCCCGGGAAATCGAATCGCCACGGGCGTCCTTCTGATTTCGGTTTGGGGGGAGGGGGTGTGGTTCCTTTAACCCGATGATTTGGGGGCTGACTTGGGGGCTGACTTTGGCAACTGCCTGGTTGCCCCTTTCTTGATATAAGTACTCTCGGTTGCTTTTTGCTCCCCTGCTAAAAGTTTAAGTTTTAGCGGTTTAACGGAAAACCCATTAGTTGGCAAAAAGATATTCAGTCCTAACATCCAAGCAAAATGCACCAAAGGGGTGGTTTCTTTGGTTGGGGTGTTGCCTCACCTGCAGCAAAGGAGCAACGCCTTTTCGTGGATGGAGCCATAGCCCACGGAGGACTGGGTGACCTTAGGCTCGAATTCGAGTCTGGTCATATTTCTGGGGGTTGATTCCCCATTCTTTTCAACCATTGTTCTTTTCAAGAACCAGCCGTGTTTTTTTGGTGTTTTTTTTCCCCCCGGGGTTTCTGGAGGGTTTCTAGAAGGAAGGATCCCTGGAAAGAATGGGGAAGGTTCTCCTAGAATATTTGCCATTTCTGAGCTAGCCGAGCGACGAGCGGAGCACTCAAACCCTTGTCAAGTCTGAAACACGTCATTGTCACAAGGATGCATGTCAATGTCAAATGGGTGTTGTTGCCCAAAATAGATGGTAACCCCAAAATGGAACCTTGGTAAATGGAACCTGGGGACCAACAGTTTGCAGTCCATATCCTGGTGACTCTTGACCCATCCCCAGATGGCCAGTGTGCGGAGCTTGGACCGGTCACCCCCAGGCCTTGGTCCCTTAAAGAAAACAGCCGGCAAGGGATGGTTTCTCTTGGAGTCAGACTCCATTTCTCATTGCTTGACTGTTTTCAAGAGGCTTGTGGGTTACAGAGTAACAAGTTCTATCACATCGTGTATCCCAAGTACTAAAGACAAGTAAGTGTATGTATAAAACACATTTAAGCAAACGTTCGCCGAAAAAGAACTTGTTTAAAGACATGTTTTTTTTTCTTGGGGTCATTCCATTTCTTGTTGCCTATCGCACCAGCAAGCAAAAGCAACCCCCAATTCAAAGAATGGCAACAAACCCAATTTGGACGATGACACCTAGGGGTCAACCAAAACCCCTATTAAGAGAATGGTTGACCTTGGGACCCAATTTGGATGACCATGCTTGGGGAAACAATGGTTATATGAACCCAACCGTTCTTTTCATGGTGGGCCTGAACCCCTCGACCACCATCCGGGATCCGACCCCAAGCCTGGGTCCTGCACTAGAGAGCATAGAATACGGGCGCATTCCTTTCTTCTGTGGTCCATTGTAGTAGGGGAACCTTCCCCCAAAAAAAGTTGGGTGAGAAAAAAATGGCACCTGGCTGCTTCACTTCCGGGCCCCGCGGCCGTCTGGTCCCACTTGGTGCGGCGGTTCCGCTTCGAGGGCCGCAGGTGGGTCTGCAAGGACACCTCTGCTCGCCGCGCGGGTGACGCGCGCGGATCGCGCGGAGGACTCGCGGCTCGACCAGATGTGGCTGGGAACCTTTTGGCTGGGGATAGGGCAGCCCAGGTGTGAGGTCACCATTTTTTTCCCCGAAGGTGAACAAAAAGGCGCTGGCTGCTGGGCCGCCGGGTTCACGCGCTGTTGAGGTTCACAGGAGATTCGGGGCTCGAAACCAATGGGATCCCCTACTTTTGGGGAAGGTGCACCACTCATTTTAGAACCTATTTTAGGATTGGGATGTTCACTGGGGGTACGGGCTTTTGACCCATGGCCATGTGAGATCAGCCGGGGACGGCGGTTTTTGAGGCTCCCCAAGGCTTTTGATGGATATCGGAGCTCGAGACCCCGAAAGCAAGTGGGGTGTGGCATGGGGACCCCAGGTGTGTACCAAGCCCAAGGAGCCTTAGGGCTGCCAACCTTTTCTGGGAATTCACCTTGCTTACTGCTGGAAAAACCATCAAACCATCCCGTGCTGGTCGTTCATGTCATAGGGCCAAAGGCAAATCCCACCATTTCGGGCGGTTCCCCTTCAAGAGCAACCTGGGCTGCCCTCAGATTTTCCGCTAAAAGTGACTAACTTTTAGTGGGTAAAAATGGAAATCCAACCACTAAAACCACTAAAAGAGTAAAAAGCTCAGGAACCGGATGGCTGGAACCAACCAAGAAACCCACCACATGGCTCCCAAAAACCTGACACGAGTACGAGGTCCGCGCAGCCTTGTGCGCCTGGACCCAAACCTCGCAGAAAAAGAGACTCACTCCAACATCCGAATTCGCGGGACGGGGTAAAGTCATCCATGCCAGAGGTGCCAAGCTCAAGCATCCAACATATTTAAAAAAAAAAAAAAATGCAGAAATGAAAAAATGCCAAAGGTGCCCTAGGCTGCCAAGCAGAAAGAAATGCGCCAAGCAGAAGCAGTCCCGGGAGAATGGAATCAAAAGGCCAAAAGATGCCTCGGACCCTTGGCCGACGCTTGGGACCTTACCTAAAGATTATCATCATCCAAATTAGGTGAACCAGTCTTTTTTGGGGGTTGAACCCTGGGGGCAGGTTTGCCCCCCCCCCCCCGCCCCCGTCGGACATATTTCGCTCAGCTCGGCCCCGGGCGCCGTAACTGGCCCGCGAGGCGCCCACGGGCTCCCGATAGCAAGCCTTGGCCTCCGTCGATTTTCTGGCTAGGCGCTATTCCCAACGACGAGCGTTACGTGGCACCTGAGGTTTCCAGGTCCCATTTTCCCCAAAAAAGAGAACCGGCCCACTTTCTGTCCGCCTCAAGTCGGCTTCCCTGAAAAAGGCTGGGATTGGTGGAGCGCGGTTTGGTGGTTCAGAAGATGGTTCCCATCTTCCCAAGAAAGAACCAGGGCTTCGTTTTCCAAATCCAAGTCCAAACTTCACTCCAAAAGAAACCGACCTCACGGGTTAGCTGATTTTTTAGAGAAAACGCCTTGGGCTGCCATCATCTGGCTGGTGCCATCTCGCTAGATGAGCCTGGGAGTTGGGAATCAGCCGGTGTTGGAAAGGAAACCAAACCGGATGGATGGCTTCTAGGGGTAATTCCAAGTCTCGTTCCCTGGGAACCAGGAAGCATGAGGTTGACATGTCCTGGACCAGTTGGGTGGCGCGTCTCTTCTTGAGTTGGCATCCCCTTTTGGGAGGGTGTCAAAAGGGAACCCATAGGAAAACCGAAGCCATGTTGCGGGTCCCCCAAAAAAGACACCCACACGTTCCTTGAAAAGGGGCCATCTGCTCCGTGGCAAAGACCGGAGGGTACCGGGGTGTGCTGTTCCTGAGCCCATGGCCAACCGAAGAGATACTCACTTGGGGCCAGGCTGGCAGCGGGGGCGGGCCTAGAGCACGCACCGGCCAGACGTGGTCAAGCGCGTCCTGGCGTCAAGTGAGCTGATTCTGACAAGCGACGAAGCCAAATCTTCTATGTAAAATTATGCAACCCCTGCAGCAGGCTAATGACACTGCCAAGAGCAGTTTAGGAGCTAAATTGGGCTTCCAAGAACAAAAAGAAGCGAGAACCGGGCAGGAAAAGACTCATCATGGAGAAAAGAAACATGCAGCTGATCCGCAAAAGGATGCTGGTGAGCAAAGAAAAGACCGCCTGGAAAAAGCGAGCAAAACGGCAAACTGCCGAAAGGGTGGAGAACGCCAGTTTGAATAGGCAGCGTTTGTTCCTCGCAAAATGGGCCAAAAGGGTAAGACCACGAATCAGGGCGTTGGATTGGCGCAGTGGTGATTCGAACCATATCTAATGTAGGCACCAAACTTCACACGACCGGACCCCAAGTGCGCAAACTCACCGAAGCAGTTGGTCTCATTTGGCTGTGGGTCAAAAATAGGTGCCCAAAATGGAACCCTGGTAAATGGAACCAAGGACTAAAACCTGCGGTCCAATTCCTTGTGGTTTATTTAATTCTGACCCATACCCATTTTGGCCCCAACACCATCCAGGGGCGTCCCGGAAAGGCATTCCTGGATCGCCGGATCGCCAGTTGCTTTCTTCCCCAACCGTGACTGATGTTTGGCTTGTGTCCGGAAAACAAACGCATCGCAACTTGGCCACCTTCCCAAGCTCCATTCCGGACCAGAACCACCCATGAGTCAATAGGTTCACACCTCCAAGGGTATACCTGTAGAAGTTCTCAGGAACTTGATCCCTCAGGAAACCTACACCAACAGCTCCATGAGAAAAACCAAAACAGCCCTTCTCACCTTCCTGGTGGTCTCCCATGGAAAAAACCAAGAGATCCGTGGCGAGCAAAAGCAGGGGCCGAACCCACGGCACTCACTCCCCCCGAGCCACCCGCAGCTGGGCAGAGAGCGCGCGGCGCTCATGGCCTGCGCATTTTTCCGCATCGGGGGCCCCAAGCCTCTCACCAAACTTCCACCGAGTTTGGACAAGTCATATAAATACTCAAACTCTATGCATGCACCTGTGTATTATATATATATATATATATTTACTTATATACCGACGTATATGTAGTCATACTGTGGATGGACGAAATCCTGCACTGCACCACTTTGAAGCCATGGGAAGCCATTGTTTACAGGGCAATCATTCCAGGGTGGCTTAGGTGGTGCAGGATTGAATCTATCCACATGGATACTCAACTTCTATGCATGCAGATGTGTATAGGTATATATGCGTACATACTTAGGTATATAGGTAGATATGCAGGTATGTGCGTCTGTATTATATACGTACGATGCCAACGGGCCCAATATATGCTCGACCGGAATCGTTGTCAGCCTTACTGAGGAGTGTGTATATATATATATATGTATATATATGTGCAACCCCCCCCCCCCCCCCCCCCCCGCATGGACCCGGTTTTTACTGCTTTTTTGGGATTGCAAATCTAGAATCTCTAAATGTATATTCTCGAAATGTCCAATTGTGGGCCCCCGAAGCCTGATTTGGAGCCCGGAGTTCTCCATAATGTCCCAATATGAACAATACCCAATTAGCTTTTGATAATAACAATTAAATAGAGACTACTTCTCATGTACAACTCATCTTAAATATGGCTAAACATTTAAGGGGCTTCTACAAGGAAATTCAAAATACGTTTTGTGTTATTTACCTTCTGGCCCTTTTGTAGCATAAGATAGGTCCGACATTGAACTTGTTAGACGGTCCAAGGCGAAATTTCAAGGGAAGAGAGGTTCAAATCCAAATTCTAAGGCTATCTCGAACAGGGGTCCTCTCTAAATCAGTTGCATCTAAAATTATATTTGCACGAGAAAAAATCATTATATCTCAAAAGGTGGAGGTAGTAGATGAGCAATTGGACAGGTACTCGGTTGCTTTCTGCTCCCCTGCTAAAAGTTTAACTTTTAGTGGTTTAATGGAAAACCCATTAGTTGGCAAAAACGTTGAAGTCCTAACGTCCAAGCAAAATGCACCAGAGGGTAGTTCAAGAGGGGGGGTGACGGTGTGTGAATGTACATACATATGTACATCTTTTTATGCACATGCATACACATACATAAAGTACCCCCATGATCCTGGGCCCCTTTATAAAATACTGGAAAATACAGAGTTTTTGCGCATTACACCTACCTTAAGTTAACTCTTGGAAAAGGGTCAACATGAGCATAACTGACATGAAGCTCACCAAAGCACTTGAAAGTTTGTCTAACCAAGAACTTGAAGGCGTTTCCACTGGATCGCTAAGCACTTGAAAGTATTCTACCGCTGGATGGAAGATTCAAGCTTTCCTGAGAACTGTCAATCCTGGACAAACCCAAACGACATTCAAGTTCTTCTATCACTTGAAAGTGCTTCGCCACTGGATTGAGGATTCAATATTGAGGAGTGCAGAAACAACAACTTTCTCGAGAACCGTCCATCCTGGTCAATCCCTGAAAATGTTCAAGTTGTTCTAACACCTCGAACGTATTTTACCACTGGATTGAAGATTCGAGATTGAAACATTTCACGCAAAACTCTTCCGAGAATCTTATTGAACACCGAGAGTATTGAAACAACCCTGGACCAAACCCTGGGCTCAAGTTTCAAGATTCAAGATTCCCAGAAAATATTTTCTCAGGTTCTTGAATCTTGAACCCAGAATTTTGGGATTCAAGATTCAAGGTTCAAGATTTCCAGAAAATCTTATCTCAGATTCTTGAGTCTTGAATCTTGAATCCAGGAATTTTGGGAAGTTTTTAAAGAATCTGAGTTGTTCTTGTACTCTTGGATGCACTCCAACTCTTTCAGATTGCAGATGCTGATGTCATTGCTTTTATCACATCTGTCTGCATGCATGCATATCGTATATGAATATGGCACCCCCTAATTTTGACACAAATCCAAGAAGCAAAAAAATGCATAAAACACTGGAAAATACAGGTCAAACACACCAAGCCAGAGTCTATACACACCTCTAGATATATGGTAACCCCCCGCTGGAATACTCAGGTTTTTGGCCAGAAACTGACATTGTAGGCTGTAAAAATGCATGCAAAGCACACGTTCCAGAGGCTCTAAATTGCACTCCTTTTTATACTTAAAAGCCGACTTACTTCCACAACAAGTGGTCTGAGAATCTTCAATCTTCAATCTTCAATCCAGGCACGTGCTAGCACATCCTGGATTACTCTAAGTACATATTTGGAGAATTTCAGAAAGAGTTGTCAGGGAATCTTCAATCTCCAATCCAGATCCTGGATTGCCCTCAATGCGGATTTGAAGAATCAAACGGCAGACCGGGAGTGCACGTTGTCAGAATCAAAATTGGATGTGCGCTTGCACTGCCTGCAACTGGCCAGGGGAAAATGTTCCTGACACCTTTACAGTTTTTGTGGACTTGAGGGCTGGCCAGGATGGAAGGCCCTCAAGGAGAAAACCTGGTAGATCTTCAATCTTCAACGCAGGGGGCGAAACCTTAATGAGTCTAGAACAAACTGTCAAGTTTTTGGGGGACCAGGATTGAGTATATTCTAAACATATGTTTGTGGAATCTTGTATATTCGATGTTCGATCCAGGGCAACGCGATCTGACCAAATGCTGAAAACACTGCGTTTTACAGAATTAATGCAAAGAATAGGATCTATGATTGAAAGCACGTTCCTGTCATTGGCTTGGCTCAGTTCTTGCTTGGTTCAAACCACATGGAGTTCGATAAGCACAATAACCCTTTCAAAATTGAGTTTGATTCCAAACTCATTTGGCCATGACAACAGCTATCTTCTCCAGTTGGTTTTTTGAAATGCACAAGAAACTGCAAACGAGTAAACTTGAATTTGGTTTGATCTCGAAAGCCATTTTCTCTCGATATTCTTCCCTTACTTGAATTTCAACAGTTGTTATTGGCGATGGTTGAACCAACTTAGACAAGCAACACACACACACATGGGATAGTTGCTTTGCAACATATGTTTCAAATAGACTGAACTAGCATGTCAGGAATTATGCACAACACTCGAGCTAACATGTAAATGCAACTGCGCAAGGACATGAATTAGGAATGAGTTCCTTTTCCCCAAATTGATGATTTGCTGAATTTCGCTGCCAAACCAAAATAATAAACACCAAATAATAGGGCTGCTACAGGCGCGTTGAAGCTGCCAAAACATACTTCGCGCACTACTCCTGCACTGAACAGTTGTTTTTTGAGCTGGAACTGCCAAAAATTGCACTTTGCATACTCCAATGTGACTTTAAGTGCACTTCGCGCACGCCAATGTGACGGTCACACAACTCGCAACTCCTAATCAGCTTAACTTCTGCTTGGTTAGAATTTGCATGTAGTTGAGCGTCCAGTCAGTTCGTTTCAGAGTCTCAAGGCATTTGTCAGCCCCAGTCTGGCCAAAAACCTCAGTTCTGGCCCAAAAAATGAGTATTTCAAGGGGGGGTAGCAGTTATATATATATATATATATGTATATGTGCGTGGTATGTGTTTTTGTGTACATATATATATATATATATATATAATCCACTGACTCTCTCCTGGAAAAGGGAGGCGCAGGGAGAGGCTGGCAACATCAGCAGTCACCATAATGGGTCTGTTCAAGTGGTCGTTATATAGATCACTATACGGATGTGTAGCTTTATTCTTGCTTTCTTCCACCCTGTTCCGTCTTGAAGCGGTGCCGGTGGTGAGAGGGTGCTGTTGTGGATTCAAAAGGCACGTTAGACCCAGATACTAATGGTGTTTGGCTAAGAATCATCCGATGCTAAAAAAGGAAATCCAAAAGGACAGCCGATTTTTGGCAATCCGGTTTCGCTATTTGCTGTTTACTTCCAGCGGTCATCTAAGTTAAACATAGGCCACAGTGGTGATGCTGGGGATGCGAAAGGACTTGTTCTGGTATTTGGGCATAAAGCCTACCAACAGGGAAGGCATATGTTGGCATCATGTCATGGCAGCAAGTCCACATGGCCCTGTATTGCGTCTTGTTTCTTTTGTGGTTTCCCTTTGGTTGCCTTCTATTTCCCCTTGGTGTCCCTTTGGTTCCTGGACCGGAATACTTTCCATGGAAATGCCATCAAGCAGGAGCGGGCGTTGGATGAGGCAGCATCAGGGGCGGCACAAGGGCGGCCCTTAGAGTATCTATTTCTCTGTATATACCTTGCTAAGGCTATCTAAGATCTATTCACCTGTTTATCTATTGGGGTATATTGGGGATTATCTACTTATCTATTCAGGCTATCCAAAAGATCTAGGGGCCATTGGCATCATCTTGTTCTCCATCTGCTGTAGCGCCTTTTCTAGCCTCCCTGGGCGAAACTCACGGCAATGCCGGCGAATTTGATAGGCCCTACTTGCCCGACCGAAAGGGTCGATGTGCGGACGAACGAAATGTTTTGGAGCCATCGGCGCTGACCGGCAGTTTCTATTGTCAGCAGCCAAGCTCAGAATGACGTGGTCGGGGCTGCAGACGCGGCTCCAATTCATAACCCGTGTCGGCGCCCGGAAACACAAGTTGGAAGCCCCTAAAATCTGAACCAACCACATGGGTTCTGGTGCGCCGCTTGCGGCAAGGTGAGGAAAAAAGCTCCAACACATCGTGAAAGGCCCTCACTTGGAGTTGGTGTGGTGTCAAGCCAGGGCCCCTGGGGATGAATTTTTCACCCAAAACGTCTGGGGAGCCAGTGACACGCCGATCGAAACAGGAGTTAGAGGCCATTCCCGCAGCCCCGGTTTCAGCTCCGCGAAGATCTTCCGCCAGCCCCCAGAAAACACGGTCTTCGGTCTTAGACTCTATGGGTCCTCCAGCAGAGAGGATAGAAAAAGGGCACTAACTTCTTTTTCTGTGGTCTATTTTAGTAGTAGAAACTTGTTTGTTTCTGAAGCGTCTTTTCTTAGTAGGGGAACCCTCCCAACCAAAAAAAAGGGAGAGAAGGGCACTACTGGGCCCCTATTTTTGGGTGTAGCGGGCCCAAGAAGCCACATGTGCTTAAACGTAATTCTGCTCGTTGCTAGCAACAACTGCGAAACTGACAGGTCTAGCAGATCTGATAGGAGAACCGGTCCAACCAAAGAACGACCAAGCCTTGGCCGGTGCCACATGTTTCGGCTATGGCCACAAGCTAAGTCTCATTTTTCTCAAAGGCCGGGGACTCTACTCGAAGCCATGCACTTGATCGGACCTTGGCGTCCGACCAGGTCTAAGAATTAGAAGTCCAGGCGTTCGCCTGTGAAAACGATCTCAATCCTGGCAATCGACCGCTGACTCTGCCAGCCCGTTCACGCGAGAGCGTCCAATGAAGCTCACACAAAAACTGGTATCCCGCATGGAAAGAAGGAATCATGGCTCCCTCCCTGTTTGTCTTTGTTGGCTTCATGCGTTGTGTTTGCTCATATGGCTGTGGGTCAAGACTAGGTACCCCAAATGGAACCCTGGCAACTGGAAACATGGACCAAGACCTGTGGTCCATATCTTGGTGGCTTAATTTTGACCCCACCAACTTGGAAACATGGAAGGCACCGTTGATTCATCTGGGGTCATGCTAACGTCAGTCCGAAAAATTCCCAAGCAAGGGCCTCTGAAATCTCGGGCCTGAAGCCGTTTCAGAGTTTGCCCTGTGACCGCGCCATGTGTTTGACCCATACGCTTCACACACTCTGCCAATTTGGGTGACTCGCACTCAGCGTCCGAAGCCGTTGCCCGGCACTCGCCTCAGGGGCCAGCGAGCCAAGAGCCGGCGGAGAGAAAACGAAAGCCGCAGTGCAGTCCATCGTGCAAGTGTTCATGAAAATAAATGAATGAGTTTGTTTTTAAAGAAATGAATAAATAAACAAACAAATAAATAAATAAATAATCAATAAATGAATGAATGAATGAATGAATGAATGAATGAATGAATGAATGAATGAATGAATGAATGAGTGAGTGAGTGAGTGAGTGAGTGAGTGAGTGAGTGAGTGAGTGAGTCAGTGAGTGAGTGAGTGAGTGAGTGAGTGAGTGAGTGAGTGAGTGAGTGAGTGAATGAATGAATGAATGAATGAATGAATGAACACCTTTCATTGGGTGGTTGTTTAAACAATAATATAAACCCCCTCCTCCTGGCAGCTCCAACTTGAAAACAGGAAGATCGACTCTCAGAACCCAGCGGCCTTCCTTTGTGGCCACTCGACTCGACTCGCTCCATCCGAGGTGCTGGGGGTAGCTCTCGAAAGGCACCCGCGGAGGTGGGAAGAGGTCCTTCAGCGCCACGAACTGGTCCGAGGGGTCGCACCTCGCCGTCTCGCGTCCGTCCACTTTCGGGCGGCGATGGACGGACTCTCCGAGCCCTTCCGATGACAAGGGCCGACAAAAAAGGCTCCCGCGTTTAAACGGACCCCAAACCCAAGAAGAGACAACCGGACAAGAAAAGAATCGAGTCTTGACTCCTGACGAGGGCCGAATAAAGCTGCCAAACAACCACGAAAAGAGATTAACGACCATGACAGGGAGTGTGTCAAACACACTTGCTTGCCACTGAAATGGTAACCCAAGAAGAGACAATCGACCATTGCTCTCTCGGGGAGTGAATCTGACTCTCGGCTGCGAGAACCCTTACCTTTTGAGCATTCCCATGAAGGTTCCGACCAGAAGGTGTCCGAAAGAAAAGAAAAAAACACTTTAAAGGGTATGTTGGAGAGTTCTTGGATTGGCATGTGGTCAAAACTCACGGAACATATGGCTGGCTCGTCTCTTTTTCAATGTTCTTTTCGTTTCCCACTCAAAAGGAAAAGGCGAGCCACCCAAAGGGGGCCGGATGGTCCACTGTTCCATTCCCAGTCCACGGTTCCCATAAGAATCCAATGGATCCGTGGAGTGATCGACTTCTGGGTTTCGGTGAGCCAAGAGGCGGATTCACTCCCTGTCATCGTCGTAATTCCCTCTTTTTGGGCTTGGACCATTGAAAAGCAGAAAGAGCCCTCTTTTTTTGGGGCCCTTGTCACGGATCGGGGGGAAGGGCAGGTTCGAGAGCACGAGGCGACAGCTCCGCCGGCTCCGCCTCATTTGCAGCTCCGGCTGAAAGAAGCCCATCTGGTGCCAGGTCTGCCTCAAGCGGCAAGCGAAGCAAGCGAAGCAATATGTGAGCTGGGGGGAGGAGAGGGGAGGGGAGGGGAGCTTAGGCCTTATTCAGCGCTTATTTGCAGGAGGCGAAGCAACCGTGCTGACATGTGCTGAGTGGTCGCTTTTGCTTTCCGATCTCAACGTTTAGAACCCACGGCTGACCTGGTCTTTTTAATGTCTCCTTAACTTGGTTGCTGTTGACCCCCCTGCAAAAAGTTTAACTTTTTTGGGGGGGTTTAGTGGAAAACACCTTTATTTCCCAAAAAGTTAAAGTCTAAAGATCCAACCCAATAGCTGTCAAGCCAAGTTCAACTACTGCAATCCCGCAAGGAGCGAAGCGGGGCTTGCAGCGCGGTTTCGTGCTCCGGAGATCTGGTTCTCGGTCTGATTGGTTCGGTGTGTGTTTCTTCTCGGGATCCATGCAGTTCTGCAGCAGCAACACGGCCCTTCGATTCGGCATTTCAAAGTATGGGCGAATCATCTCTCTGAACATGGCCGCCAAATCTCTGATCCTTCGAGTGCGGGAGTCAAGCCAACAGGTGCTGTCTGAACATGCTGTGGGGGGATTGTTGTTTATTTATTTTTTGCGAGCTGCAATCCCACAAAGCACCAAGAAAACACCAAATCCAGTTCAACGCTCAAACCGTCTAAGCCTCGCCACGCGCTAGCGCGCCAGTGCGCACAGAAACTGCCTATAGGCGACTTCCTTTTTCAAGCCAAAAGCTCGAAACGCCAGAGGAACCCGTCCCCCTTCGCCGTTCCCCCCCCCCCCAAACCAAAAAAAAAGGTTCTTTCCGAGGACGCCGCATCTCCTGCAGCGAGAAGGGCCCTTGCACGTTCTTCTTGGGGTCGATATACTGCCAGCCGTGCGTCGGGCAGGGGCGCCTCGGCTCAGATGTGTTTTTTTGCAAAAGCACCATGAAAATGTGGGGGTACCTTCCATTTCCATTTCCAGGGATGCGAATCTTTGCAGGAAATCAAAAACCTAGGCGAAGCAGCCGGAGTTTGAAAAGAACGATGGTTGAAAAGAATGAGGAATCAAGCCCTACAGAAACACATGAAGCACGGCCAGGGCAAAGATCACATGGGCGTCCTCCTTTAGGAATCGGACCCCCCAACATGGATTCGGCGGTCCTGGTGGTTTCCCGATTAAGAAAACACATCCAACAGGTGGTTTCCCGATTAAGAAAACACATCCAACAAGGGTACCAACTCAAAAAGAGACACACCCACATGCGGCATGGACATCGACCAAGGTGATTAAAGCGGTTTGTGGGCAAATTGGGTAGGCCCTGCTCCCCGAATCACATGAAGGCGAGAAGTGCAGATCTGCTTGCTGCCCTTTGCCGCTTCATTCAAAAGGTCGAATTAAACCCCTGGTTCTCCAGCGACAGGAGAGAGCCAACATCGCAACTCCGGCAATCATTCCAGCGGCGATGCATCCTGCCACCGTTGTGGGACAGGAGAAAATCATCGAGCGCACTACCAAAATGACTGCCATGGTCAGGGTGAGAATGCCACATGCCAGCATGGTGACGAGCACATCCGCGCATTCGTGCAAGACATGCCCACAACGCGTAAAACGACGGCAGGAGGACGAAGGCCCAGAGTGCAGTGACCAGGGCCGTCTCCCAGGCCGCCTCCACGTTCTTGGCGCGCACTCGCGCGGCCAGGGGGATTATAGCAGCGGCGCGGAGCGCCCCCCCGCCCGAAGGCGAAGCGTCCAACGACGTCATTGAAAGCCGCGGGAACGGTGTGCTGGACTCGGTGCTCGAAACCTTCCACGGATCAGGCACCAAAATCAGCGCCGGAAAGGGATTATATTGATCACTTTCATGTGCCTGGCCTATGTATGCGTGTGTGTGTGTGTGTGTGTGTGCGCGCGTGCGTGTGCGAGCCTGCGCGCGCCGCGTGCAAGTGCGCACGCGTGCGTGCCTGCGTGTGAGCACTTTCTGGATCACGCACGAAAATCCACCTCGAAAGGGGTGTCACTTGAACATCGCAAAGGTGATGCTAACCCAAAAAAGGACAGATTTGGTCCCAAATCAAACAGGAAGACAACAAACAATGTTAGCTTGGGATAGCCTTGGACTTGTTCGAATGTGTCTCTGTGTGTGTCTCTGTGTGTGTGTGTGTCTCTCTGTGTGTGTGTGTCTCTGTGTGTCTCTGTGTGTCTCTGTGCGTCTCTGTGTGTCTCTGTGTGTGTCTGTGTGTCTCTGTGTCTCTGTGTGTGTGTGTCTCTGTGTGTGTGTGTCTCTGTGTGTCTCTGTGTGTCTCTGTGTGTGTCTCTGTCTGTCTCTGTGTGTCTCTGTATGTCTCTGTGTGTCTCTGTGTGTGTGTGTCTCTGTGTGTGTCTCTGTGTGTGTGTGTGTCTGTGTGTGTGTCTCTGTGTGTGTGTCTCTGTGCGTGTGTCTCTGTGTGTGTCTCTGTGTGTCTGACTCTGTGTGCGTGTCTGTCTCTGTGTGTCTCTCGACGTAACGAACAAAGGCTCAAATCGATGACCACTGAGAGCCCAACTGCTTCTCGGCACCTGTCATTGCCGTGTTCCCACTTCGCCGGAGGGAAAACCGACCCATGACGAATAAATCCAAGGTTTGGCTCAAAAAGAAGGGCCCAGAATGGAACCCTGGTAAATGGAAAAGTAGACTAAAGCCTGCGGTCTCCTGGCTCTTCTTAGAATCGAGTTTGACTTGGGCAGACTGAATTCGTCGAGTTTACAACGCGCTCGCCTGCACGTTGCCTTTCCCGTTCCCAGCGCTCCTCCTGCTGCTGCCTCGGATGCGCAACATGAGAAACGCCTCAGGACCGCGCCTTTGGGTTTCCCCCAGTCTGCTTCAGTCGCCTTACAAGACTGGACTTCCTGAAAGAAGCAAAGCTGGCTCCATGATTTTGTCATTATCAAAGTCAACCCCTAAGTGGTGTGTTAAAGGGAAACCACCCCAGTTCTGACTTTGATGAGCTCTAGAAACAGTCAACCCTTTTGGCCCCAGCAACTTGGTTGCTGTTGACCCCCCTGCAAAAAGTCTAACTTTTTGGGGGTTTAGTGGAAAACGCCTTTATTTCCCAAAAAGCTAAAGTCTACAGATCCAACCAAATAGCAGTCAGGGCAAAAAGCGACCGAACCAACTCCATCCACAGACCCTGAGGCCCGCGCCGTGCTGCTTCGGTGCGCCTCTGGCTAACACAGCTGTCTCGGTCTGTTTCCATCGATGTCTGCCTCTGCGCATGCCAGTGTCACCGGCTCTGTGGCTCTCTGTGTCTCTCTCTTTGTCTCTGCGTGACTCTCTGTGTCTCTTTGCGCGTGTGTGTGTGTGTGTGGCTCTCTCAATCTCTCTCTTTCTCTGTCTCTCTCCCTCTGTCTCTCTGCCTCGCTATCTCTCTCGCTCTCTCTCTCGCTCTCTCTCTCTCTCTCCCTCTCTCTCTCTCTCTATTTCTCTCTCTCTCTCTCTCTCTCCCCTTGTCTTTCTGTGTCTCGGCGCGTCTCTACTTGCTCCGTATGTTTCCCCTGTGTCTTTTTGCCTGCGTGTCTCCGTGCGTTTGCGTCTCGGTGCCTCTGTCTCTGTGCTCAAGTGGATTTCGCTGAAGGGGCCTTCCTGTCCTCAGATTCGGGATCTGGCTGTGGGTCAAGAATAGGTACCACAATGGAACCCTAGTAAATGGAAACATGGACTAAACTCTGCAGTCCCTGGTGGTCTAATTTTGACCCATAGCCATCTGACTTTTTTTGTCCTGCTAAAGCATTTGAGACGTGCCCACCTCGACCTCCCCCATTAAACTGGTTTCCTTTCAGGAAATTCCCAGGTCTCGTTGGGCGCAATGCCAGCCCAGGGCTTTGCTCAAGGCAAGGAACCAAAACCCTAAGGACTTGCCATGCAAAGATCTGTACCTGCCCTCAAACAAATCCAAAGTCTAAAGCTAGTGAACATCCGATTCAATCCCCGCTAAAATAAAGCCTAAAAATGGGTGGTGAATTCACCTACCAACCAAAAAGGGATCCAAAACGGTTTTTGACCACTGCCACGTTGTCCGACTTTCCGCGTTGCCGAGGTGCGCCAGCTCCTGCCTCTCCGCCAGGCGGGTCACCTTAGCGATATGGACCGCAGGTCTACGTCTCCATGGGTTCCACTGGAGCCAACCTATAGTGGGGATTGGGATGTTCACTGGGGGTACGATTTGGATTTGACCCAGAACCATGCTGCAAGAATTAAGCAGCCGGATATGTTCTCAACTATTTCTGGCTGGGCTTGCCTTACTAACCTTCATCAATCCCCGGGTTTTGAGCAAGTGGCTCACTTGGGTGTGGCTCAAAATTAAAGAGCCAGGGCAAACCGCAGCTTGTCTTTTTACCAAGGTGCCATTTTGGTTCATTCTTGTGAGCCGCTGGTTCACATTTCCTCAAGGAGAACCCCTGGGTTTCGGTCTTCCTTGCAGTAGCCGGAAAAAACAAGAAGAAAAACCAGTGGAACCCTGCTTTCCTGGTTTCCCGGGATTCGTTCGGAGCCGCTTGAGCATCCATGTTCAACCGACCGCTTGAATCACGGTGTTCGGCTTGTCTCGAAGTATAGGCATCCTTTTTGCTCTCGGAGCGCAACCTTGGACCACGGACCGAATGAGTCAAACCAGGCCAGCACACTTACTCGCGGGCAAAGCGCAACCCCAGAATCTCCTGAAAACAAACAGCGCGTGAAGAACGGAAGCACCAAACACGCGAATCACGGAATCACCAGCGCCTCTCTTCACATTGTTTCGGCGAAAATTGTGACGTCACACTGCGCTTTTTAATTGGATACATTGCAACAGGACACCTACATGGAGCATGAAACCAACACTTTGGAGTCTGCGCCATAAACATGTGAGGGGCTGCCACCAGCCTGGAAAATCTAGTTTGGGATCAAGCAGGTCACTATGTTGACCGTTAAACGGCCTTCCCAGGACATCCCCTACATCCCCCACATCCCCCACATCCCCCACATCCCCCACATCCCCCCCCCCCGGCCCAGCCCGGCACCTGAGAGGGTCCATAACCTGCGCGGGGCTAAGCACCAAGGGCCTTTGTTGCCTCGATGGGACTTTGAGCCCCAGGTACGCGAGCACGGGCCCGAGGTAGCGTAAGGTGTCGCGTTTCAAGAGACAGGACATAGCTTGGTGCGTGGTTAGGGTGAGTGGGCTCAGTAGCCAGACTGAATCGAGAAAATCTGCGAGGCTCACAGCTCCTTAAGGAATCCATGTCTTGCCATGCAAAGCTTAGCTTTCCCGTCGCAGCAAGCGGTGAGTGTCGCGTCAACTCTGCCCGCCTCCGTTCGCAAGGGCAGCAAGCTGGCTTTGACTCAGCTGGCCGGAATTCAGCTGCTGTAGCAATCCTTGGAGACCCGGATCGGATTGACGTGAAGTGGCTTCCAGAAACAAGCAGGAAGCCCGTCATAATCAAAACCCGGTATTCAAATGGTCGGGACCCAGAACCAAGTAAAGAAGTGACGTGGCGGATATCTGCAGCCAGTTATGGCTGGGATTGTCCCTTGTTACACTCCAACTACCCGAGTTTTTATTGTAACTCCCTGATTCACCTTTCGCCAAGCGGCTCTGCTGCTGCTCTTGTTGCTGCTGCTGTTGCTGCTGCTGCCGCTGCTGCTGCTGTTGCTGCTGCTGCTTCTGCTGCTGCTGCTGCTGTTGCTGCTGTCTCTGCTTCTGGGATTGCTGCTGCTGCTGTTGTTGTTGCTGCTGAGCCATCAAGGTTGCCTTGGCCCGTCGAGTGTGCGACCATGCAGCATCAGAATGAATGCAGAAATTGACCCCATTCAAAGACAAATGCAGGACTCGGCCTTGGTTCGTCGTCTGGATCCCGATCCTGTCTTGCAAATCCTATTCCGGAACACTTGGTTGACGTTGAAAGGGGAACACAAATTTAAATGTTAGCAGTAAAGTGGGGATTTCCCACTAAATGTAAAAATGTAAAATGTGTCCCAACAACATCCGTGAACACCGGTACATCTTCGGAAAAAATGCCGATTGGATGTTTTTGACGCATGCACCTGGCTCACAAGCACACAAACGTGTGAACATGGTCCAATCAGGCTCGTCCGCAGCAATGCCTGCATACGCATATGGGTACGCCTCATTTTCTATTTGTTAGGGCCCCCCCCCAAAAAAAAAAAATATACATATATATATATATATATGGCAATGGTGTTCTCTATGTTTAGGGCACCCCCGCAAAATGGGTGCTTCTTTTTCCAGGACCCCCCCCCCCCCATGGCGCACATGTGTTGCCCTGTTGGGAAATCCCAACAGAAAGGAAGAAAAGTCTCCCAAAATAGCTTCCCCAGAAAAAAAAAAGAAGGACAAATCCGCAACGATTTCCCCAACAAAGGCATCGAAGAGATGCCGGGAGCGCACGCCCGATGCATCCAGATCCAAGCTGCCAAAGCTGCCTCGATTTGGCCCCGCTGCAAGCCACCTGGAAGGCCGACCACATATCTTCCATCGGGGGGGTCCAAAGTTTGGTCCTTTCAAAGGAAAACACATCGGCGAAAAGTGCGTGGTCTTTCTTTGAGTTGGTGCCCCCTGTTTGGTGGTTCTGTGAATTGGGAAAACCAGGAGCAAGACCGTTCAGCTACTTTGAGGTCACCGAAAGAAAGCGGGAGGCAAGAAGATGGGGTGTCTTTTAAATGGAGCACTCAACAAGGATCTTTACCTTATACACCTGAACATTGCCTTGCAAATGGTGGTGTCCCTTTATTTTGGTGGAAAAAGCCATGTTTCAACTGGTTGCAAAATGTATCGATCTTTTAAGGAGCCCTGCAACATGGTGAGCTTCCAATTTTCACCCCTCAACCAAAACCGTCAAAAACAAACTATTTAGAATAGGCGACATCGCCCCTTTCGGCGAAGTGGTTTGCTTCCCAGACATTTGCCAATAAACAACTGCACCCATTCTTGCTTTCTCGTGTTCTTCGTTGTTGATTGGCTGTTTGGTGCCTGCAAGGACTTCCTCACACATTCTGTGTGCCGTTGAGCTACGGGGCAAAGATCATCTCACATGGCTATCTCTCACAAATAGATGCCCAACAAAGAACCTTGGTAAATGGAAACATGGCTATGGGTCAAAACCCAGTGATTGCAGTGAACATTCCAATCCCCACTAAAATAGGTTCAAAAATGGGTGGTGAATTCACCAATCCCCCAAAATGGGATCCCATTGGTGTTGACAGCCACATGGACTAAAGCCTGTGGTCCATGGTGGCTGAATTTTGGACCCATCTGGCCCATTGGTCCATTGGTCCATAGAGGTCAGGTTCCACTTGTCCATAGCTCCGCATCTTTCCTGCCCCCGAATGGTCATTCGGGGACCCATGGCCTTCGCCCCCCGCCCACGCCTTGGCTCAGCATGGCCAGCTGCTGCTGCTGGGCCTCCAGCAAGTGCTTCTCCAGCAGCTGCTGCTTCAGCTTCTGCCTCCAGGCGTCGCCGGAGGCGTGGCGCCGGAGGCGTCGCGCTGGAGGCGTGGCGCTGGAGGGCAGTCGCTAGGGGCGGGGAAGCGCCAGAGGTGGCTTTTTTTTGGGTTGGCTGGTGCGATTGGGCAGGGGAATGAGAATGGGACGTGAGAGAGTGGCCAGGGAATGAGATGAGAATTGGACATGTTCCGCATGTTCAGTAGGCAGGGAATGAGATGAGAACTGGAATGACCCCCTAAAAAAAGAAGAAAACCATCCATCCAAGCTGTTTGTCCTTTATAAGGGAATAAACACCGGTGCATTCCACCACCCGGAGTCTCGGTCATTCCCCGAACGGCGCGCCAAAACCCCCGGCGTCGCTTCGGTCAGAGCCGAGCGGCTCCCGCTGGATGCGCTCCGTTTCCGCCATTAAGGCCGCCTCGCAAGGAGGGACTCGACCCCCCGGCCTTTTTGTTTCTCTCGCCCCGGCTTTAGGGCCCTTTCAGTTTACTGCCTTTTTCTTTTTCCGCCCTTTGTTTTGTCGCCCTTTGGTGTTTCGCCCTTTGTTTTGTCGCCCCTTTTTTGTTGTTCGCCCTTTTTTCTGTTCTGGCCCAACTGGTGGGGGGGTGGTGCTTTTGGTCCAGCTTTGGTTTCGCGTGCTTGAAAAAAAAGCCACCAGGAAACCTCAAGGCAAGGTCGCTCCAACTTTGGCATCCGACCCATCCAGGTTACCTTTCGGCTCCGAATGAACTGCAAGACCAAGCAGCGAGATCCATGTTGGAAGCACCTGAAGCAGGGCCATCGCGAATTTGAGTCACGCGTCAGATGGTGCTGTGGTCAAGGAAATTTTGCTGGCAACCCCAAACTGGAACCCTGGTAAATGGAAACGCATGGACCAAAAACCTGCGGTCCTGCGGTCCAATCCCAGATGGCCATGGCTCAAAATCGCATCCGATTCAATCCCCACAAAAGGGTTCTAAAACGGGCGGCGCATTCACCTCGCCCAACATGGCTGTGGGTCAAAACCCTCTACCCCCAGTGAACATCCCAATCCAACCACTAAAATAGACTAAGATGGGTCCAGTATGGTACCATTGGTTTTGACCCACAGCCACATGGGATCCCGTTGAACGGTTTTGACCCATACCCGAGCACCGGGCCTAGGCCCTGGGCCGCGTCCCCGAAGCAGCCCCCCGAGAAGCTGTTCCTCGGAGGTAGCTGTGGGTCGGCTCCCTTTTTGGGGTTGGAGTCGAAAAGAAAACCAATGGGAAAACCCAGCATTTTAAGGGGAAGCGGGGGGGGTAGTATTATTTTCAGTTGTATTATATTCTATCATTTATTCTTGTTTTTTGGGGGGGCCTACAAAACAAACACATTCGCACCTCACTACACTACATATGCCAAAAAGTCGTTTTTTGCGAGACGACAAGCTCTGGCCCTGGCGGTGATCGTGGCCGGCTCAACTCCTCCTGACTCGGAACTTGGAACTTGGAACTGCAGCAGCGAGCCCCGCTGCGTCGGCCATGGGGGCCGGGCCCCCGTTTTTTTTTTTTTCGGCAGCTTGGGATCTGGGGAGGCAAAAAGACAGGGCGGTATGAAGCAAAACACCGGATGCAGCTTACTGCGACACATACCATCACTCGCCTCCATAGATGGTGGCAGGTTGGCCTGGCGATGCTCGGCGATCTGAATCAACACCCGGCTGTGCGTCAAAACCAACAGGATCCCATTTTGGTGGGATGTTCACTGGGGTACGGGATTTTGACTCATGGCCACCGCGCCTCCATCATGGTCGACATCCTGGCAGCTGCCTCCATCATAGAAGATAGGTGGCCAACCGGCGACACGCGACCATCTGGGGAGATGTGTCCCATTGGCGGAGACACGCTACCACTACCTGGTGGGGACACACCCCGCTGGTGTTGCTCCCGCTGCCGCTGCTGTTGCTGCTGCTGTTGCTGCCGCAAGAGCTGCTGCTGCTGCTGCAGTTGCTGCTGCTGTGCTTGTTGCTGCTGCCGCAGCTGCTGTTGCAGCTGCTGTTGCAGCTGCTGTTGAAGCAGCTGCTGCGCGAGCCTTTCATCTTGGGGCGGCCGGCCCTCCATCTTTGGAGAAGCGCGGGAGGCAGGCGGCGAGGTCGAGTTGGACTCCTGCCGTGCGTCTGTGGAACAATCTTGCCATTGTTTGCCCTGCCGCAGACCAAACTGAAGAAATATCTTACCCCATCTGCGGCATCCAACATAACCTCCTGAAGTTTGCCAAAGGCAAACCCCAAAGCACTTGCAAGTCCTTGGGCTTCCGCAAAGGAGATGTCTGCGGGGACACCTTGGTCCTCAGTTGACATTGAGTGGGATTGCAACCCCAAAATCTCAGCCTGCACAGCCTCCCCAGCACCCCCTAAATTGGACATTTCGGGGTTTCCTCGTGGTTTCCCTTTAAAACACAAACAACCCCCAAAAATGAAATAAATTGAAAATGTCCCTTAAAAACACCAACAACCCCCAAAAAAGGAATATGTTTCCTGTCGTCTCCCCTTAAAAGCACGAACAACCCGAAAAATATGTATAAAAAATCGGGTTTTCCTTGTGGTTTCCCTGTAAAGCACCAACGACCCCCAAAGAAGGAAGAGACCAACTCAAACAATAGCGGGCGAAACTTCGGGGTTTCCTCATGGCCTCCGCTGAAAAGCCAACAACCCCCCCAACCCCCCCCCCAAAAAAAAAAAAAAAACAACAACAACAACAACAACAACAACAACGACAACAACGACAACAACGACAACAACGACAACGACGACAACAACGACAACAACGACAACAACGACGACGACGACAACCACAACAACAACAACAACAACAACAACAACAACAACAACAACAACAACAACAACAACAAGAACGACAACGACATCGACATCGACAACGACAACAACGACGACGACAACGACCGACAACGACAACGACAACGACAACAACAACAACAACAACAACAACAACAACAACAACAACAACAACAACAACAACAACAACAACAACAACAGCAGCAGCAGCAGCAGCAGCAACAACAACAACCACAACAACAACAACAACAACAACAACAACAACAACCACGACGACGACAACAACGACGACGACAACAACAACAACAACAACGACGACGACGACGACGACGATGACAACAACAACGACAACAACAACAACCACAACGACGACGACGACGACAACGACAACGACAACAACAACAACAACAACAACGTTGACAACGACGACGCCGACGACGACGACGACAACGGCAACGACAACCACAACCACAACAACAACAACAAAACAACAACCACAACAACAACCACAACAACGACAACAACGACGACGACGACAACAGCAACAACAACGACGACGACGACGACGACAACAACAACAACAACCACAACAACCACAACCACAACCACAACAACAACAACAACAACAACAACAACAACAACGACAACCGCAACAACAACGACAACGACAACGACAACAACGACAACAACTACGACAACGACGACAACAACGACGCCGACGCCGACGACGACAACGACAACCATAACCATATCAACAACAACAACGACAACAACAACAACGACGACAGCAACAACAACGACAACGACAACGACGACGACAACAACAACAACAACAACAACAACAACGACAACGACAACGACAACGACAACGACAACGACGACAACAACAACAGCAACGACGACGACAACGACAACGACGACGACAACGACAACAACTGCATCAACAACTGCATCAACGACGACAACGACGACGCCGACGACGACAACA